>CM062817.1:1154643016-1154818489 GCA_031772625.1 Pinus tabuliformis
TTGATAACTGACCACTATTATCTTAGGGGTACAACAGGGCCTACTTTGTGTCTATCTCCATGTACTTTAACATAAACCATAGTAAAAAAAAATTGTTACATATTACAATAGTTCTTATATGACGATTGTAAAGGAACTTACCTTTTGAACATAATATCAATCACACATATTAGATCAATCAAATATTATTTACAAAGCTGTTTATTTCTATACAATACAATGCATATATTTCGATGCATTTACAATTAAGTCTGGGTACTAAAGATTTCCTATACACATGGTTTTATATGCTCATTACGGATTTAATAATATCAATTTGGTATTCCGTGAGATGTGGCGGGAGTAAGACTTGTATCCTTCGCCGTGCACCCTCCAGCTGTCCCTCCTGCCTCGTTCTCCTCGCTGCTTCGACGGTGATCTGACCATCGCTCCAATCCGATGGACGACGACTCATTAGAAAACTTCATTGGGGGCCTTGTTTCATTTTTATTGTTTAAGTCTTCGTCTCTCTAGCTTTTGGGTTCCGAGACCATGGTTTCGTACCTGAGTGGTTTGAGCTGTGAAGACTTCGGTTTGGCTTCTGCGGAGGTTTCAGAACAGGTGGAGCCTCCACGCAAATGCAACCCCTTTAGGTAATCTCTTATTCTTTCTTGTGTCTTGCCTAAGCTACCTGATTTGTGGTTGTATTGTTACCTCCTCATAGATTTTCTTGATGTTGGAGTGTGCAGGTTCTTCAGGTGAGGTCTCAGCATGTCAAAGGATTTCTGAGGTGGTTTCCAGCGATTTTCTAAGGCTTACACACTCATATCTTCAATGGGTTCTCGAGTATGTTCAATGCTTTTTCTTGTGGAATCTATTAGTCGGGTAGAGAGGCATACATGCTTGCCCTGATGGATTTCCTCAGAAGGGTTTCTAGATTCCTACTGAGTTAATCTGGTACTTTGAGTTTATGTTTATTATCTGCACGAAGGGGCTCTTCTCCTGAATACTAGCTACAATAATTTTGTATTTACACTGTATGTGTATTTTTTATTTTAAGGGAACCCTTGTCGACCCTTCGAGTCACAGTTTTGGACTTCGAGGTTTATCTAGCAACCCCTTGGGAATTTAATTGGGAGTCTATAGTATTATTGACAGTGCTCGAATTATATGTCTTATTTGCTCTGGAATTTTCATCTAGTGCTTGTTTAATTATTTCATTTACTCTAGAATATTTTTCATAATAATGAATGCTTTCAAAGATGTCTTTCAGGGCTAGCCCGACTCATTATATAATGCTAATGAATTAGTAGTTTAAACTGGTTAATACTCATGTTTAAGAGACAACTTTTGTAGCTCTCGCATCTCTCTGTTATTCTAGATATTGCAATATTCAAGCTCTGTTTTGTATATATGGTCTCTCAGTGACTTATTCCTTTCTGGTTATCTCGCTTTCCAGTCTTTTCAAATTTTTCTTGTCTGAGTTTGAAATATGTCAATCCGCTATTTTTCTATTTAGATACTTTATGCGTAATTTAGGTTATTTATTACAGACATGAAGGCTTAGAACTGGGAGCCTTCCCTAGCCTATGGACATATCAGGTCCTATGGGTCTGGGTTGTCTTTCTAGATTCTTTTTTGGCCCTTTTTGTATTACGAAACTCCTTAAGTTTTCTTTGATGCTATATTGTACTACATTGCTATATGTTCTTAGTGGCTTAACATATATATATATATATATATATATATATAGCTTTTAAATTTGGCAGTAAAACAGGGCTTAGCCCAGGTTTTCCTCTATAATTAATATGTGGTTTTGGTTATATCAAGGAAAATATTACATACTGTTCTTTTTTGTCAGAAAGATATACCTAGATTCTCTCCATAATTCTGGTTTTGCTTAGTAAATTTCTTTCCTTTCTAAGTAAGTTTGTTTTTCTAAGTTTGTACTACATTCTTAGTTTATGCCTGAACTAGAAAAATTCTCCTTCTGTAATTTATGAAAATAGATACTCTCCTATTTCAGGATAAGACTGTACAACATTTTAAATTTCCAAGTTTTCCTGTAGTAATATTATTTTCCTAGAATTGAACATTTACTCTATTATTTTATAATTAATAAAGTTTCTCCAAGTTGTTTTACTTACCTAAGATCAGTAAATAAAGGAAAAATCCAACTGTAGAAATCACCTCTGTATTTTAACAGATTCCAATCCTCCCAACCTTGAGACTTGCCTTCAGGTCCAAGTTTCCCCCCAATCTTTCTTACAAGATCAATATCTTCTTGCAAGGCTTCACACATAGTGCCAAAACTATCTGGTCACCACAAGACTTAGCCTCTGTTCTGCTTGACCTCTCAACACGGATCCTCTCCCTTTTCTCCTTTGTACCTCTCAGGTTTCCTATCTACCCTCTTGAGTCATTTCCTTGAATAATTCATAATCAGGGAGGTATTTAGGATTAGGCAACTACATACCTTAACTTTCTTGATATGAAAAGTTACAAGATTTGTTAACACTCCAAAAATAGTTTTCTTCATAATTATCAAATTTAATACTTAATTTGAATAGTAACCATAAAATCCAGTTTGTTTTTATTGTGGTAAAAAAAATAATTACAGTTTTCTGGGGATGTCACATCTCCACCCCCCTAAAATCAAACATTGTCTCAATGATTTTTTGCTAAAAACAGACTCGGGAAAGCTTCTTTCATGAGCTGCTCATCCTCCCAAGTGGCCTCATCTAGCCCATAGTGCTGCCATTTCACTTTAACCTGGGTGATAACTCGTTTCCACAATGTTACTTCTCTCCAATCAAATATAACCAGAGGTTCGACCAAGAATTCTCCTTCTGGTTCAACCTACATAAGAAGAAAACTTTTGTCAGTTTTTATTATCATTAATTTCTGATTTGACTTGCTTAGAGAAAATTCTCTTACCTCTATATCTTGCCAACTAATTATATGTTTAGGATCATAAACATATCATTTTAGTACAGATACATGGAAAACATTGTGTATTTGAATATGGCTATGCAAGGCTAGATGGTAAGCCACTAGCCCCACCCGTGCCAAAATTTGGAACAGACCACCAAATCGGGGTGCTAATTTAGCACCACCGATCCATTGTAATGTACTCCTTTTGGCGCGTACCCTTACATACACATGATCCCCTACTTGGAATTCTCTAAAATTCCTTTTTCGATCGGTGAAGTTCTTTTGTCAATCTTGAGTGGCCCTTAAACTAGAATGAACCTTCTTAACCATTTCTTCCATTTCCTGTAACATTTCGGGTACCAACATTAACTTGTCCTTAGGTCCTACCCAACTGGATGGTGTGCGGCACTTACATCCGTACAAAACTTCAAACGGGCTCATTTGTAAGGAGGTATGATAGCCATTGTTGTAAGCAAATTTGACCAAATGTAATTAATGTTCCCATTTGGAGGGTTATCGCATCACATAAGTTCGTAGCATGTCCTTTACCACCTAATTCACCTGCTTTGTCTGCCCATCCATCTGAGGGTGATTGGTGGTGCTGAAGTTTAATTGTGTACCTAAACTTTCAAACAGAGCTTTCCAGAAGGCTGATGCAAATTTTACACCCCGATTCGAAATTATAGCCTTTGGTAGCCCATGTAATCTGAAAATATTCTGCATGAATATGTTGGCAATTTGTACTTCCCTCCCTGTATGTGGATTGTACCGGTATGAAATGAGTTGATTTTCTTAGTTTGTCCACTACTACCATTATGGAATCATTTTTCTTTTTAGATCTGGGTAATCCTGTGATGAAGTCGAGGGAGATAGTCTCCCATTTCCATTTCAGAATTGGTAATGGATGCAGTAATCTAGCAGGATGTTGGTGTTTTGTTTTTACTTTTTGACATTCCAGGCAGCGAGTCAAATATTCTGCTACATTCTTTTTCATACCCGGCCAGTAGTATTCCTTGCGGAGTGCATTAATTAATTGTTGGTATCTTCGGTGTCCTACATAGGGACTCTTATGATATTCATCTAAAATCAAATCCATAACGTTGTTTTGGTTAGGCACATATAATCTGTTATTATAAATCAACATACTTGTAGGATTCATTTCATATCCTAGCTGATGTTCATGGTTGTTTGTAATTTGAGCTTGCTGTCCTAAAAACTAGTATTCTGGATCCCGCTCATCAACTTCTTTAATTAGTTCATTGAAAGTGGTCCACACCTCACTGTAAGAAATTTCATAAAGATAATGTACCTTTCAACTTAAGGCATCAACTACCCGATTCTCCTTTCCTTTCAAGTGTTTGATTTTAAAATCAAATCTGCTTAAAAATCCTACCCATCTGGCTTGCCTGGCATTCAAAGTGGGTTGCTTAAAATAATTAGTCAGGCTGTGATGGCCAGTCATTAGAAGGATTTTCTTACCCATCAAGTAGTACCGCCACATTTTTAGTGCATGAATATCGATTGTCAATTCTAAGTCATAAGGTGAGTATTTATGTTCGTGCTCCTTCAGCTTCCTAGATTCATAGACGATTACTCTACCTTC
Source organism: Pinus tabuliformis (assembly GCA_031772625.1). Lineage (NCBI taxonomy): Eukaryota > Viridiplantae > Streptophyta > Pinopsida > Pinales > Pinaceae > Pinus > Pinus tabuliformis. The sequence continues at coordinate 1,154,647,533 of CM062817.1, forward strand.
TTGCATTAAAAACACCACCTACCCCTTCCTTGCTAGCATTTGTACACACCACATATTCCATATTTGGATATGATATGCTTAAAATTGGTGCAGTGGTTAGTAAATGCTTTAGTTGTTCAAAGCTCTGCTGGCATTCGACTGTCCATTTAAAGATTTTTCCCTTCATCTGTAGGGACGTAATATGATAGGCCACCATGGAGAATCCTTCAACAAATCGTCTGTAATACCCTGCCAGTCCCATGAAATATCTTATATCCGCCACGTCTTTTGGTACTGGCCATTCCATTATGGTATTTATCTTTTTTGGGTCTACAATGATTCCATCTTCGGTAATGATGTGGCCTAAATATTGAATATTCTCTTTAAATAAATCACACTTGATAAGTTTTGCATACAATTGGTCTTCCCTGAGAGTCTGCAACACTATCCTGAGGTGCTCTTTATGTTCCTCAACATTTCGAGAATAAATCAGTATATCATCAATAAAAATTAATACAAATTTATCTGAGTATTGATGAAATATATTGTTCATTAGACACATAAAAGTTGTGGGGGCATTGGTCAACCTGAAGGGTAACATCACGAACTTGTAATTCCCATAGCGGGTCCTAAAGGCCATTTTGTCTATGTCTTCCTCCTTGCTTTTGATCTGATGGTATCCTGATCGTAGATCAATCTTTGAAAACAAGTTGCACCCTTCACTTGATCAAATAGTTTGTCTATGCGAGGTAAAGGGTACTTGTTCTTAATGGTCATCTTGTTTAGCTGATGATAATCAATACACATCCATAGGGTCCCATCCTTCTTTTTGACAAATAGTATGGGGGCTCCACAAGGCGAGACACTTGGATGAATATAATTTTTATCCAATAACTCCTGTAATTGTATTTTTAATTCTATTAGTTCTGGTATACTCATACGATAAGGAGCTAGGGACACCAAGCTGCTCCTAGTATTAGTTTAATGGTGGAATCTATTTCTATTTTTGGAGGTAACCCTGTAATTTCTTCAGGAAATACATTTGGAAAATTATGTATCACACAGGTACTTTCCAAGGATATAGACTTATCTTTTGAGTTGGCATATCCCATTCGAATCGCGTAAATTTGGCATCCTTTTCTGATCCATTTTTCTAGTTGAGAGGTGGTTATTGGTCATAATTTTAGTGGTCTCAAAATGCCTTGAATCTCATGTTTGTTTCCCTAATCATCCATATAGCAAATAGATTTTGTTTTACAGTTTATAAGGGACCAGTGCTTTTCTAGCCAGTCGATGCCTATCAGAACATCTTATTACCCTAGGGGTAATATGTTTAGATTTGCCACTAGAGGTTGTCCTCCTATTTCTAAGGGATAGTTGTTGACTTTAGCTAACACACGTCTCTTTGCCCCTATTGCTAGCTGTACTAACCAGGGATTTTTGAACTTCACAACTTGTAAGCCACATTGATCAACAATTTTAGGACTAACATGACTTAATGTAGCTCTTGGGTTAATAAAAACAGATATAGCATGATCAAAAATTTTACCTTTGAATTCCACCATAGTTGGCTAGTATTATACCTGATGATCTTCAAGGGTGGAATTGATCTTTGAATACTCCTAGCTACATCTCCTACTGTGGATGCCCCCTGAATCTATGAAATCTATTCAACACCCCTACGGTTAGGACAATTCTTAATGTAATGAGGCCCTCCACACCCCTAACATTGTACTGGGGGTCTTGCTGTTGTTTCAACTTTAGTTCTCCCTGATTGGTCATTGGATTTGAGTTCATTGGGAGGTTAAAACATGGACTAATTTTTCTGCAAATTTCTGTTTATCTGACCTCTGGGGCGTCCTCTATTGATATTGCTCTTGTTCCCTTTATTACCAACAAAAAAATTATTATCGTTTTTATCAATCCATTTCATTCCCAACAATTCTCCTTTCTGTTTACTTTGTTGATAACATATTTGGCCCTTCTGGATGACCTCATCCATTGTTTTCGTATTGTCGAACTCTACGTTCTTTCATGAACATCGACAAACTACTAATAAATCGCTGCACTTTTACCTTCTCTTCTTGTATGTAAGGAATGCACTAAGGTAAGGAGGTAAATTTGGTAATGAACTCATCCATTGTTAGCTGTCCTAATTGTAGGTCGTGAAATTATTTTTCTTTCTCGTCGTAGAAACGTTCAGTTAAATATCTATCTTTAAAATATCTTTGAAACTTTTCCCATGTTATGCTCTGTTCGTTCACCCCTCGCACAATATTTACCCCTTCCCACCATAGGGTGGCTTTCCCTTACACCTAGAAAATATCTAAGCGAGCCTTTAAATTGTGATCGTATTCATATAGCTGAAAGTATTTATTCATATTAATGAGATAGGCTTCAGTTGTCTCTTCTTATTCACCGTCAAAGAGGGGCAGCTTTATTTTCTTGAACTCTCCTTGCAGCTCTGCCCTTTTCCTCTTTTTTGTTTTATGCTCTGAGGCGTTATCTGACTTTTCCTCTTGATTTTATTCCCCTCCTTGTATTTCCACATAATTTGTCCAATATTCTTGCTCTCCAGACATGTGCCCGTGTTCTGGGCTGGGAATCGACTGATGTTGATTTTGCTTATCTGACAGACTTTCAATAAGTTTTCCCATTCTAACATTAACCTTTCATTGTCACCTCGCAATCGGGCCATCTTGCTTTTTAATTCTTACACAGGCTCCAATATTATAGGATTGGCACTATGGGGTTCTTCTCCCAACTGCACCCATAATTTTGGATTGGTCTCTGGGAAAGTTTCAGGTCCTAATCTTGTTATGTTTCTGTGGGGAGCACTATCTGTCCTTCTCATGGTAGCTGCTCCTTCTTATTTTGCTGAGTATACACAAAACTATCAATCATTAGTTTTCCAGAGGCCTTAGTTTGGTAACCTTTGCTTTGATACCACTTGTCACATCTCCATGTACTTTTACATAAAGCATAGAAAAAAAAATTGTTACATATTACCATAGTTCTTATATGACAATTTTAAAGGAACTTACCCTTTGAACATAATATCAATCATGCATATTGTATCAGTCAAATATTATTTACAAAGTGATTTATTGCTATACAATACAATGCATATATTTCGATGCATTTGCAATTAAGTTTGGGTACTAAATATTTACTATACACATGATTTTATATGCTCATTATGGATTTACTAATATCAATTTTCTCTACCACGAGATGTGGCGAGAGTAGGACTCATCTCCTTCGCCGTGCGCCCTCCAACTGTCCCTCCCACCTCGTTCTCCTCACTACTTCAATGGTGATCTGACCATCTCTCTAATATGACGGATGACGGATCATTTGAAAACATCATTGGGGTTTTACAGAGGTCTTGTTTCATTTTTATTGTTTTAGTCTTTGGCTCTCTAGTTTTTGGGTTCTGAGACCAAGGTTTCGTCCCTGAGTGATCTGAGTTGTGAAGACTTTGGTTTGGCTTCTGTGGAGGTTTCAGAACAGGTGGAGCCTCCACCCATATGCCCCTTCAGGTAATCTCTTATTCTTTCTTGTGTCTTGCTTAAGCTACCTGATTTATGGTTGTATTGTTACCTCCTAACAAATTTTCTTGATGCTGGAGTGTGCAGGTTCTTCAGGTGAAGTCTTGGCATATGAAAGGATTTTTGAGGTGGGTTCCACCAATTTTCTAAGACCTAAACATCCAACTCTTCAATAGGTTCTCTAGTATGTTGCTTGTGACATCTATTGGCCGGGTAGAGAGGCATACAAGCTTTCCCTAATGGATTTCCTTAGAAGGGTTTCTAGATTCCTACTGAGTTAATCTGGTGCTTCAGGTGTATGTTTATTATCTGCATGAAGGGGCTTTGCTCCTGAATAGTAGCTACTGTGATTTTGTATTTACGATGTATGTGTATTTTTTATTTTAAGGGAACCCTTGTTGACTCTTTGGGTGATGGTTTCGGACTTCAGGGTTTATCCAGCAATCCCTTGGGAATCAAACTGGAAGTCTATAGTATTATTGACAGTGCTCGAATTATATGTCTTATTTTCTTTGGAATTTCCATCCAACGCTTGTTTAATTATTTCATTTACTCTGGAATCTTTTTCATAATAATGAATGCTTTCAAAGATGTCTTTCAGGGCTAGCCCGACTCATTATATAATGCCAATGAATTATTAGTTTAAACTGGTTAATACTCATCTTTAACAGGAAACTCCTATAGCTCTTGCATCTCTCTGTTATTCTAGATATTGTAATATTTGGGCTCTGTTTTGTATATATAGTCTGTCAACAACTTATTCCTTTTTGGTTATGTCGCTTTCCAATCTTTCCGAATTTTTCTTGTCTGAGTTTGAAAGCTTTCAATCTGCTAATTTTCTGTTTAAATACTTTATGCATAATTTAGGTTATTTCTTGCGTACATGAAGGCTTAGAACTGGGAGCCTTCCCTAGCCTATGGACGTATCAAGTCCTACGGGTCTAGGTTGTCTTTCCTGATTCTTTATTGGCCCTTTCTGTATTACGAAACTCCTTAATTTTTCTTTGATGCTATACTGTACTGCATTGCTATATGTTCTTAGACTTCCTAACAGTGGATTAATATATATATATATCTATCTATCTATCTATATATATATATATATATATATATATATATATATATATATATATATATATATATATATATATATATATATATATATATAGCTTTGAAAGTTGGCAGTAAAACAGGCCTCGACCTAGGTTTTCCTCTATAATTAACATGTGGTTTTGGTTATATCAAGGAAAATATTACATATTGTTCTTTTTTGTCAGAAATATATACCGAGATTCTCTCCATAATTCTGGTTTTGCTTATTGAATTTCTTTCCTTTATAAGTAAGTTTGTTTTTCTATGTTTGTACTACATTCTTAGTTTATGCTTGAACTAGAAAAATTCTCCTTCTGTAATTTATGAAAATAGCTACTCTCCTATTTTAGGATAAGACTGTACAACATTTTAAATTTCCAAGTTTTCCTGTAGTAACAGTATTTTCCCATAACTGCACATTTACTCTATTATTTTATAATTGATAAAGTTTCACCAAGTTGTTTTACTTACCTGAGATCAGTAAATAAAGGAAAAACCCAACTGTAGAAATCACCTCTGTATTTTAATAGATTCCAATCCTCCCAACCTTGAGACTTGTTTTCAGGTCCAAGTCTCCCCTCGAGCTTGCTTACAAGATCAATATCTTCTTGCGAGGCTTCTCACACAGTGCCACAACTATCTGGTCACCACCAGACTTAGCCTCTTTTCCGTCTGACCTCTGAGCACGAATCCTTTCCCTTTCCTCTTATGTTCCTCTCAGGTTTCTTATCTACCCTCTTGAGTCCTTTCCTTGGAGAATTCATAATTAGGGAGGTAGTTAGGGTTAGGCAACTGCCTACCTTAACTTTATTGATATGAAAAGTTACAAGATTTGTTAACAATCCAAAAATAGTTTTATTTATAATTATCAAATTTAATACTTAATTCAAACAGTGACCATAAAATCCAGTTTGTTTTACTGCGGTAAAAAAAAAAATTACGGTTATTTGGGGACATCACACTTTGGCAATCTTGATATATTTTAAACTTAAAACAAATAAGAAAAATGGTTGATTGATTTCAAATTAAAAAGTGCTTTGAGGTAGAGAAAAACTAGAATGACACTCGATAATTTTACAATAATGTCATAAAACAAAGTAAAAGCAATCATTATATTATATAATGATTTGTTGTAGAATGATAGTCAACCGCGGAAAATAACTCACAAGTTGGAAAGATAACTACATACACTAGCCAAAAAAATTAAAAATTGAGTACCTAAGTTATTTTCCGCTAGCCATTTTGTAAAGGTTGCAAAGTGTGCCAACATTATGGAATTCTCACATTGGAGTGGCTAGGTTTTTTCATTTAAATTTTGTTTTGGAATTTCATTGCATTTTTCAATGGTTTAATGCCCCCCATCCAACCACGAATGTATTAAGGCCTTGCTGAGATGGACGAGACTGCCTCCAAGGTTTCCTAGCCAAACAAGTAAGCCCACATGGAGTGCAATGATTTTAGTGTAAGACAAATCGATGGAGGAGACCTTGATTTTACAAGGCACAACAATTTTGTTATACACGTGATTCTTCAATTGCATGTCCCATCGATGATCACGTGCTCTCCGTGTGGAGTCTAATTTGTCCCCTACACATTTTCTTTATGGAGTTGGGCACATTCAAGCATGATTGGGAAATGAATTAGTCAATTTCACTTACACTACTCCATTGATACATTAGTTGAAGATCATAAATTCTCCAATGTAATGTGCCAAATCGATTTCCATCATACATTTTAGTAGATGAGAGAGGTGCAAGTATAGGCAACATTGATGTCCTCCTACTCCGAGTCTTACTCCATGGATGGATGTGACACCATGAGAGGCCCCAGTCCAAATAAAACACAACTTCATATAGAGTATTAAGAACATTTTTGGAAAATAATAATCCATAAAAAATACTTTTGTAAATTTAAAAACACATCAAGGAATAAAGTGATGCTAAATTTTAGGCGAAAATTTTAAACCAGGCCCATCAAATTCCAACCCTAATGGTATCTATCATTAAAAAAGTTAAGGGACATTCTAATTTTATTTTTTAATTGATACTGGCTGACAAATTTTGGAAAAAAATTGATTCTCTTCTCATTTAAAATGAATTTTTAAATGAACAAATGGATTTAGTAATTCTAAAAAAGTATGTAATATTCACAATTCAAATTGTGGTTATAATGATTTTCTATAATTGATGGGAAAATATATTTTTAGAAAGGAAAAAAATAAAAAATTAAACTATTGTAAACATAAATGCATTTATACCAACATTGTTGTGTAAATTAATATTTGTCATTTGAAAAAATAATATATTAAATTATTTTATTTTGTTGTCTCGACTCATTGGGAATTTGAACTTTGAATTTCATGATTTATATATTATTTTATTGCCATCACCAACTGAGATGTCCCTCATGGGCCAATATATTAAACATTAATACTTAAATGATTGTCGAATTATACACTTTATTGTTAGTACAATATATAACTACGGTAGCCATATAAATTAAATGGATGCTAAATGTGAATAAGCATCCATTCAAAATAAACATTAAAATGCTTACTTTATGATACATCTCACATTGTCAAGATAAAAAAAAAACATATAAATTATCTAAATTATAAAAATTATTATTATTAATGATTATTATAAAATAAATTAATATATAAGTTAAAATATACATAAAAACATGTAAAAATATTTTTAACTATGGACATTCACTCTCACTTTACTATATAAAATATTCAAGTGTAAATACTCTTTGTTACAATACTATGGGCCCATACCATGGGTTATAGATACACCATGCCTAGAAACCTACAACTCATTTGGTCTGGAATTTGTGATATGAAGCATTTTTAATTAATCAATTTAATAAAAATAAATAGATTCAATAATCCAAAAAAATTATGGGATATTTGGACTATAAACATTTACCATTCAAAACATGGTTTTAAAAAATATCTATAGTTTATTGGAAAATATATTATGAAGAAGGCCAAAAGTAAAAGGGATAATTATGGAAAAAATAAAACACATTTACACCAATATTGTTGTAAATTAATATTTATTATTTGAAAAATAAATATATTAAATATTGATGATTGTTCAATTATATACGTTATCGTTGGTACAATATTTAATTAGTGAAGCCATATAAATTAAATGGTTGCTAAATGTCTATAGGTATCGATCCATGATAAATATTAAAACAACCACTTCATCATACATCTCAAATTGTTAGATAAGAAAAATGTAATAGCTTAACACACAAAAAAAATATCTTGTTTCACACCCCAAATATCGAGGTCATTAACTATGGTTATGCGAATGTTGAAGATTTAATGAAGATCCATCCTGCATATCCGTGGTAATCTTTCGCATTGGTTAGACCCCCGTTGGCATATTTCATCAATTATAGCAACACTTTAATGATGGAGGTGTGGATCGAGGGTGGAGCTAACACCTGCAACTCACACATTAAATGACTCACTAAGTTCACTAAATACTCTCGACAGAACAGTCTGGAGCCTTGGTCACCTGGTCGATCTACCACCATAAGATCAGGGTTTGAGGATCCAATGGTCCTCATGCTCTAGGGCTATTCGTGTGACATACTTTAGGCTTCCCGCTATATGCGATTTCCATTTGGTACTTTGGAAAACCTTGTAGCTCAACTCTACAACCTCACAAGGTTTTGGAGGAAAATAATGGTGTCGGCCTAATCTCCACGTCCTGACGGGGTCTGGCAAGCATCTAGGTAATGTATCCAAGAGTCTCCTCCCGCCAATTTCCTTCATATGCTTTCGTTTCGAAATTAAAATGACTACTCCTAATCATCTGGTTCTTTGGCATGCAGGTAGTTCCTTTGTCTGTTGTTTTTGCACAACCCATAAAGGATGAGACAGGGAAAATTGCACTCTCTTAGAGATAAGATCCTATACAACTACAAGATTGTTAAAAAAAAATTCTTACTGTAAAGAGACACTAACAACTGTAATAGGGCTTCCAGATGTTCGTCGCTTCTTTTCGCCCAGAGCTCATCCTACACAAGTAACGATGAAACCCTTGAACATTTTTTTACTTATATCAATCGTTTGTTCTTGTTTTCCTACAAGATTTAATCCCGTCGTTTATGCATTCACAGGTAAGGTCTCGAAAACAAATTTCTGAAGGATTTCAAAGTTTTGAGGGTCTTCCTTATACTGGTTGTTGTGTTTTGGTTGCATGTTGGTTTTATCACCAAGTCTTCTGGTGACTTATAGGCTAATGAATACCTTCAAACCTCAGTTAACTGTGCAAGTGTTCTGCCTTCTTGTATTTAATTTATTTTCTTTGGTTTAGAAGCAAACCCCGTGTCGAGGCTCGACCAGTGTTAAATTTATAGCTGCTATGAAAGGAACTGTATGAGGGTTTATGCTTTGCTTTGAATAATCAGAGATGGGATGACTTTGTGAACATATTTGACTCAAATAATTAAGGGTTTAAACCCGGTTTTGATATTTCCATTATGTAACCGATTTATAATTCGAAACATTCTATACACGAGATTCTATTTTCTTGTTTCGACATCTTCCATCGCTATTTTGATTATTAAGAGTCACAATGCTCTCAGCTTAACATATTTAGAAACTAGTCATAAGCGTGGGCGGTTGGCTCTCGTTTTTCCTTCGGAAAGTGACCGAGAGCCATGAAGAACCCTCGCAATTTGGTTAATGATTTTGTACAGTTAATGATAAGTTTGGTTTGATCTGGTTGTGAAATGGCTTGTGGTAACTGTCCCATGATGAAATATCGTCTTCTTGTGTGCATCTGGCAGTCTATAGTAAAGTTTATAATTGTAGAGTGAATACATTTCAGGCTTGATCTCTATGTTCTATATGTATTCTAAAATGTGTTTCATGGCTTGATTATAAATGTAGTATTTTGTCTAAAGGCCATAAAGTGTTCTTCTTTTAATTTCTCTAATTCGCTATTATATTGTTGTCTTGAAAGGGTTTTGGGTTATTTTCTTTGAACAGTTTAAATCTATAGGCAGTTATTTCATTATGATTCATTGATGTATATATCAACAACAAAATATAACTAACAATATAAATGACAGAATATATATCTAGCCATATAAAACAACATAATATATCTAGCAATCAGTTATGATGATAACTATCCATTATTGAATAAAAGTAACCCTTTTTAGTTAATGATTACTAAGCACAAAATGTATTACTTATATGTTTCTTCCTTGTTTATAACTGTGTAAGTACTTCCCCTTCTTGGAAGGTCTCTCCACCCAACCACGGATCTGGAAATTACGTCCAGATTCCCCCTCTGAGATCTTCCTACTCCTGATAGTCAATAAGCCTATTATAGTCTGGTATCTTGGGCATCAAGACTATGGTCCAACCTCAAATCACATATCATTTTGACTGTAATCCACAGTTTTCCCACTAGTTACTTTTGTCGAGCTCAAGGAAAATTTGGACAACATATTTCCTACTTCCTTTTCCTTTGTATTTTTCCAACCCCTTAGGATTCTCCCTATTTTCCCTTTTGAGTGAACATACGAGCAATTTTTTGTAACTGTCTTATGAGTTATTAACTGTTTCTCTCAGTTATTTGACAAACTATTTAAATTCTTAATTAATAAGTACCAAGATATGTGATGGCTTCTCAGCCTTAATTCTTTAACAGACTAAGTTAAACAAAGTAAAATGTTTACGTAATAAGTAAAACTTGGTAAAATAGTAAATTTTCATGCATCATAGGGTGTTACAGCTTCCACCCCTTGGGAGGAACACCATCCCTAGTGTGCTTTTAAGAAAATAGTGTTAGATAGGCTTTCTGCATAGTTTCCTCTTCTTCCGAGGTAGCCTCTTTTGGGCCAAAGTGATTCTACTACACTTTAACTTGGGTGATGGCTCGTTTCCACAAGATGGTTTCTCTCCAATCGAGAATACTACTAGGCTCTTCCAGAAACTCTCCCTTTGGTTCGACTTGCACAAATTACAATTTGCGGTGAAAAATTTACAAAACAACAATTCATATGTTACCTATTCTATTCGTTTATTACGTGTATAATTTCCCAGTTAATTATATGTTGAGGATTGTACACATATTTTTTTAACAAGGAGACATGGAAACAATTGTGGACCCGGATATGGCCTAGGAGTGGTATCTTTTATGCCACTGATCGAATCCGTTACAAGATTTAAAATGGTCCACAGTACTGGGGTGCTAACTTAGCATAACCCTTCCACTGTAAGGTACTTTTCCGGGGTTTGAAATTTAGGTATACATGATCCCCCAACTGGAATTCCTTATGTTATCTTTTCTTATCTGCATAAACCTTTTTCCTATCCTGAGCAGCTTTTAAATTCAAATGGACCTTTTTAATTGTATCCTCCATTTCAACTAACATGTCAGGACCCAATGTTAGTCTGTTAACATGGCTATTCTAATCTGTGGGTACCCTGCACTTTCTCTCATACATTACCTCAAAAGGGCTCATGCCTAGTGATTCACGATATCTGTTATTGTAGGTGAACTCTACCAAGTGGAGGTAGTCCTCAAATTTATGCAGTTGTTGTATCACAAACATCCTCAACATGTCCTCTAGGATTTGATTCACTCGCTCTATTTGGCAATCTATCTGTGGATGGTAAGAAATATTGAATTGAATTTGGGTACCTAACCTAGAGAAGAAGGTTTTCCAAAATGTGGATGTAAAATTTACATCTTTGTTAGAAATTACCACCTTGGGTATCCCGTGCAACCGGAAGATTTCCCTCATAAATATGTTTGCGATTTTCATAGTTTTGTAGGTGGATTTTACGGGTATGAAATGAGCGGTTTTTCTTGGCTTGTCCGCCACCACCATAATTCTGCCATGTTGTTTCTTAGTGTGAGGTAAACCAGTGATGAAATTAGAGTGATCGTCTCCCATTGCCATTCAGGAATGGGTAATTGTTGCAATAGACCAATGGGATGCTGATGTTCTGCCTTCACTAGTTGGCACTCCAAAAATTTGGATAGGTACTCAGCAACATCCTTCCTTAAACCCGGTCAGAAATAACTTTTTCTGATGGAAGAAAACAATTTATGGTATCCTAGGTGAGCGGCGTAAGGCTTCCTATGAAACTCATCCAATAACAATTGTTTGACAGAATTCTGATTAGGAACATATATTCTATTTTTGAATGTTAACATTTTGTCTGGATTTATACCATAATCAGATTGTTTCCCCTTCTCTTGAGCTTCCAATGCTTGCTGCCAAAGGAAGGCATATTCTAGGTCTTTGAGAGATGCTTCTCTGATGATGTCAGGAAGGTTAGATCGTACTTGACTAAATTTTACTTCATAGATGCAATGTAATTTCCTGCTTAATGCGTCAGCCACTCGATTTTCCTTCCCCTTAAGGTGCTTCATTTCAAAGCCGGTTTCGCTCAAGAACATAGTCCATCTAGCCTGTCGAGCATTTAAAATAGATTGGTTAAAGAAGTTTGTAAGGCTGTTATGATCTGTTAATAAGAAAAATTTCTTTCCTAGTAGGTAGTGTCACCACAGTTTGAGCGCATGTACCACCGCTGTCAACTCAAGATCATATGTAGAGTACCATTGTTCATAATATTTCAATTTTCATGATTCATAGGATATAACCTTCCCTTCCTACATCAATACCCCGCTGACACCCTCCTTACTTGCATCTGTGCAAACCACAAAAGATTTTTCTGGATCTTCTACTTTTAGCACACGTGCAGTAGTAAGTAACTATTTTAACTGCTCAAAACTTTTTTGACATTGAGTTGTCCATCGGAAGGTACACCCCTTTTCTGTAATGAGGTCATAGGAAAAGCTATTTTCAAAAAAATTGTAATGAATCGATGGTAGTCGCCGGCTAATCCCAAAGAGAAGCTAATATTAGAAAAAAAATTCGGGGTGGTCCATTCCATAATGGTTTTGATCTTTTATGGATCCACCGCTATTCCCTCTGCTGATATAATATGACCCAGATAATGTATTTGACTTTTGAAAAAATCGTGCTTTCTATACTTAGCATATAACTGATTATCCCATAGAATCTACATTACTATTCTCAAGTGCTTTTCATGCTCCTCCTAATTATTAGAATAAATTAGTATGTCATCAATAAAAATCATTACAAACTTATCTAAAAATGGCTGAAAAATACTGTGCATCACACTCATGAAAATAGTTGGAGCATTTCTAAGGCCAAAAGGAAATACCACGAACTCGTAATGGTTGTGACAAGTTTGAAATGCAGTTTTGCAACTATCTTCTTCCTTTATCCTTATTTGGTGGTAGTCAGACCTTAGGTCAATTTTTGAGAACACACTAGACCCCTTCACTTGATCAAATAAATCATCAATACGTGGTAAAGGGTATTTGTTTTTGATAGTCAATTTATTTAACTCATGATAATCAATGCATAGCCTTAAGGTTCCGTCCTTCTTTCGAACAAATAGAATAGGGGCTTCCCAAGGGGATACATTAGGGCGAATGTACCCTTTATCAAGAAGTTCCTGAAGCTGCATTTTGAGTTCAGTTAGCTCATGGATTCTCATGCAGTAAGGAGCTCTCAAAACAGGAGCTTCTCCGGGTATTAATTCAATTGTGAAATCAATATCATGCTTAGGTGGCAATCCAGGAATGGATTCAGGAAACACATCAACGAAATCCTGAATCATAGGACTATTTACCAAAGAAGTCATTTTACTCTTGGAATTGGTGTATCCCACTTGGATAGCATAAATATGACAACCCTTCCTAATTCATCTTCCCAACTGCTTAGCAGTAATGGGACATAACTTAATATTTTTCTTTATTCCTTGTATTTCGTTTCTTTGTCTTGAATCTGTGAGATAACTTACAAATTTCTCTGTATAATTGACTAGGGACCAATGCCCTTCCAACCCATCCATCCCTATTAGTACATCATATGAACCTAAAGGGAGTACATTCGGGTCAACATGGATGGATTGTCCTGAAACTATTATAGGGCAGTGTTTTGTTTTCACAAATACCCTTCTTTTTGTTCCTATGGCTTGTTGAACTAACCAAGGTTTATTAAACTTACTGCTTTGCAGCTGACATTTCTCTACCACTTTAGGACTAATATAGCTTAGGCTAGCACCCAAATCAAACAAAATAGAAACAGGTTGATCAACAATCATACCTTCACACTTAATCATGGTGGGTTGGTATGCTGCTTAATGATCGTCCAAAGCAACATTAATTATAGGCATACTCCTTGCTACATCTCCAACTGTGGAGGCTTCTTGCATATTTGAAAGTTGTTCTATTCTAGCCCTGTGTGGGAAATTTTTGTAGTAATGGGATTCTCCACATCCCCAACATTGTAGAGGTTGTTTTGGCTTCTGGTCATTAGAAGGTTTACTAACTCCCTCTGACTGTCTATTCTTGGTGTAGGTTGGAACCTTTGACTGGTTCCTTGGAAATTTACTGAAAGTTCTTTGTTGTATATTCCTTCCATTAGTGATCTTTGTCTGTCTGCTTAGCGGTAAATTTATCCCTCTCCTGCCTATTGCTCCTTAGGACCCCTCACTCTTTTGTTTCATTTACTGATAACAGATACGGGATTTTCGTGTTGCATCATTCATTATTCTAGGATAATCAAATTCTAGTTTTTCCTTCATAAAGTTGGGTAAACTACTAATAAATCACTAAATCTTGGCCTTTTCTTCCTGCATATATGGGACATGTCGTAGTAGGGAGGTATATCGTTTCACATATTCATCCATGGTCAAGGTTCCCAACCTTAAATCATGGAACTCCTTTTCTTTTTCATCATTGTAGCGCTCGGTTAAATATTTATCATTGAAATGCTTCTGAACTTCTTGCCACGTAACTTGCTCTTCGTCAATTTTTCTCACAGTCTTGATTTCTTCCCACTAGAGGGTGGCCTTACCCCTTAATTGATAAACTGCCAGCTATGCTTTAAGTTTTTCAGTATAGTCATAAAATTGAAAGTACTTTCTCATGTCAATTAGCCATGCTTTAGCTGCTTCTTCAGATTATCCTTCAAAGAGTGATGGTTTTATCTTTTTGATCTCACCTTGTAATTCCACCTTATGTCTTTTTGTCTTTCTTTGGTCGGAAACATTATCTGAACATCCCTCTTCATCTTCCTTGTGTCCTTCTGATAACTATGCATTATCTTCACCATGATGAGCTGTTGGGGTTTTCTCCCTATCCTTAGCACTGGGATCTGGTCCTCGTTGATTCTGACGGTTAGACATAATTTTAAGGATCCTTTCTTGTTCCCGTCTCAGTCGTTCGTTATCCATTCTTAGTTTTGTCATCTCCGCATGTAATTATTAAATGGTTTCAAGCAGGGCCAACATTGCCTTGATGAGATTCTTCTCCCAGTTGTATCCATATGTCCGGGTTGGCCTCTACATGACTTTCTTCCGGTTGGTTCGATAGTCTAGGACTCCTATGAATTTCTTCTCTTTAGGTGCTGATCTCTATCTCTGAGTTCACATTCACACATACTCAGTTGTTTATTATATATATATATATATATATATATATATCTATATGTATGTATATGTATATGTATATTTATCTATCCGAGAAGTCTTAGTGTGTGAGCCTGGGCTCTAATACCATTTGTAACAGCTTAACACACATAAAAAAATTTATTTTGTGTCGCACACTATTAACTATATTGCTGGAAAATATCGAGGTCATTAACTATGCTTATGTGAATATTTAAGATTTAATAAAAATCGATCCTATATATCAGTGGTAATATTTTGCATTGGTTAGACCGTCGTTGCCATATTTCATTGATTATAGTAGCACTTTACTCACGGAGGTGTGGACCGAGGGTGGAACTGAGACCTGCAACTCAAACATTAAATAAATGACTAAGTTCACTAAATACTCTCAACAGAACATTCTGGAGCCTTGGTCACCTGGTCGATATACCATTGTAGGATCATGGTTTGAGGATCCAATGGTCCTCATGCTCCAAGGTTATTCGTGTGACATACTTCAGGCTTCCTGATATGTGCGATTTCCATTTGGTACTTTGCAAAACCTTGTAGCTTGGCTCTGCAACCTGACAAGGGTTTGAAGGAAAATAATGGTGTCAGCTTGATCTCCTCGTCCTGACAGGGTCTGGCAAGCGTCTAGGTAATATATCCAAGAGTCTCCCCCCAGTAATTTCCTTCAGATGCTTTTGTTTCCATATTAGAATGATTTCTCCTAATCATCTGGGTCTTTGGCACATAGGTAGTTCCTTTGTTTGTTGTTTATGCACACTCCAGAAAGGATGAGACATGGAGAACTGCACTCTCTTAGAGGTAAGATCCTATACAACTACATGATTTTTTATTTTTTATTTTGTTCTGACGATAAGGGCCACTAACGATTGTAATAGGCCTTCGAGATGTTCGTCACTTCTTTTCACTCGAAGCTCCTCCTACGCAGGTAACGATGAAACCCTTGAGTTTTGTTTTACTTATATCAATAGTTTATTCTTGTTTTCCTACAAGATTTAATCCCGACATTTATGGATTTGCAGGTAAGGTTTCAGCGACACATTTATGAAGGATTTCAGAGTTTGGAGGGTCTTCCTTATACTAGTTTCCATCTTTTGGTTACAGGTTGGTTTTATCACCAAGCCTTCTGGCAACTTACGGGCTAATGAATACCTTCAAACTTTGGTTAACTATGAAATCGTTCCACCTTATTGTATTTAATTTAGTTTCTCTATTTTATAAGAAAACCCCATGCCGAGGCTTGGCTAACGTTAAATTTATAAATGGTATGAAAGGAACTGTATGAGGGTTTATGCTTTTGTTTTAAATTATCAAAGATGGGACGACTCTATGAACTGATTTGACTCAAACTATTAAGGGTTTAAACCCAGTTTTGATATTTCCATTCTGTATCTGAGTTATAATTCGAAGAATTCTATACACGAGATTCTATTTTCTTCTTTGGCTATTCCAACACTATTATAGTTATTAAGAGTCTCAGAGCTCTCAACTTAAGAGATTTAGAAACTAGTCATAAGTGTGGGCAGTTGGCTCTCAAATTTTCCTTCGGAAAGCGACCGAGATCCACGAAGAACCATCGTGATTCGTTTAATGATTTTCTACAGTTAATGATAAGTCTGGTTTGATCTGGTTGTGAAATGGCTTGTGGTAACTATCCCATGATGAAATATCGTCTTCTTGTTTGCATCTGGTGTTCTATAGAAAAGTTTATAATTGTAGAGTGAATACCTTTCGGGCTTGATCTCTGTGTGCTCTATGTATTCTAAAATGTGTTTCATGGTTCGATTATAAATGTAGTATTTTCTTTAAAAGCCATAGACTATTCTTCTTTTAATTTCTCTAATTCCCTGATATATTGTTGTCCTGAAAGGGTTTTGGGTTATTTTCTTAGAATTGTTTAAAGATATAGGCATTACTTTCATTATAATTCATCGACGCATATATAAACAATAGAATATAAATAACAATATAAACAATAGAATATATATTTAGCCATATAAAACAACAGAACATATCTAGTAATAAGTTCTGATGATAACTATCCATTATTGAATAAAAGTAACCCTTTTCAATTAATTATTACTAAGCACATAATGCACTACTTATCTATTTCTCCTTTGTATATAACTTTGTAAGTACTTCCCTTTCTTGGAAGGTCTCTCCACCCAGACACAGATGTGGAAATTATGTCCAGATTCCCCCTCCAAGCTCTTCCTACTCCTGATAGTCAATAAGTTTGTTACAGTCTAATATCTTGGGCATCTAGACTATGGTCCAGCCTCAAGTAACATATAATTTTGACTATAATCCACAATTTTTCCCACTGGTTAATTTCGTCCAACTGAAGGAAAATCTAGGCAGCATAATTCTTGCTTCCTCTTCCTCTATATTTTTCCAACCCCTTAGGATTCTCCCTCTTTTCCCTTTTGAGGGAACAAATGAGCAGCTGTTTGTAACTTTCTCAGGAGTTATTGACTATTTCTTTCAGTTCTTTGACAAATTGTTTAAATTCTTAATTAATAAGTAGCACGATATGTTATGGCTTCTCAGCCTTAATTCTTTAACAGTCTATGTTAAACAAAGTAAAAGATTGAAGTAATAAGTAAAACTTGGTAACAAAGTAAATGTTCGTGCAACATAGGGTGTGACAAAAAATCTCATAAAAATTAACCAACTATTACTATTATTATTATTAAATGAATTAATATATAAGTCAATAGATATATAAATTAGTCCATGGGTGACATCTCAATTGGTGATTACCTTATTATACAGTATAATGTAAACAATGAGTTTCAAGGTTCAAATCGTCCAACAATATATATATATATATATATATATATATATATATATATATATATATATATATATATATATATATATATACACTAAACATTTGGATATTACTCATAATTAGAAGGAAAGAAAGGACATAACTATTTTTGAGATAAATCTGGATCTTTGATTTGTCATTATTATTAAGAATATTGAAAAACATTTCATGAACATTAAATCCCTTCTTTCCACCTAATAATTTGTAACCCTCATCCATACCATAGTTAAAAAAAAATTGCATCACAAGATAATTGAACATAACATAACCGACACTCAAGCTACACCATTATTGTAAAAGTTATCACAATTAAATTTATATGAGGGTTAAATTAATTAGATCATATATCCTTATTTGAGCCCTTAACTTCTATACAACACTTTGATTACATTTCATTGTCAGCCCAAGGAAGTTTTTATTATGGTGAAGTTATTAATATGGTATATTGGACGTCAGCAAAATAACAAGACTTGAGTTTAATTTATTATATTAATGTTGCCCACTTGGAAACTTCTTGAATTTCCTCCCGGTGGTCATGCATTGGACACTTGGTCTCTCCCACATCATTGATTAGTTTTTTTATCAACGGTTCCGCTATTGGAGATGGCAGTGAGGGAATTACCCCCTCCCAAATCCTCACTTGAGTTTTCATTTGGAAGTCGCTCCAGAGTATGGCATCGCTCTGCAACCTGGGTCAGTTTGTTCCTTACTAAGAAAAACATTGCTTCAACCTCGGTGCCACAGGCATAAGTTCATCCTATGCTAATATCTTAACCATTGGAACTTCTTAGTTTGATGGTTTTCCTTACTCTTAGAATTTTCTGAAGTTTATTTTATCGCCACGATATAGAATCAACATATGTTCAAATGTGGAGTCACGACATCGCCTTCTAAAGATAAGTTAGCACTCATGAAATTAGCCAAAATTACTTGCTTTCATTTTGTTTGGTTGAAGCTAAGAGGGACTTCTCCTTGTCCACAAGTTCCAACTGGTTCAAAAATCACTCACACTTTTCCTCAGGTATACTAAATGTGATTTCACCGAAGCTTCGTTCAACCTTGCTTTTAATGAATGCATTTTTATGAATCATTTCCCTCCGGTTTATGATGGGTGCAGCTATAACCCTCCAACACTTTATGCTTAGTTATTATTTGCATGCCTCCTGTACTTGCAAAGGAAACTAAAATAACAATTTCTTACCAGGTAATTTCAGAAAACCCCTGAGGGTTCTATATCAGGATATTGCTTCTGCTCACCTTTTCAGCTTGCATAATTGAAACAGAGTTAGGGTTCGGTTATGCCGACAGGCCCTTTTGAATTTGGATGATTTTTGTTGCGGCTTCCCATAGGGACCTATACTATAAAGTTAATATAGGGACTTAATGACAGATTTCTTATTCACGGTCATTCTAATTTATTTCCATGGATCCTATATTTTCTGTGAAATCATTTTTCTAAGAACATTATGAAGCATGTACACTTCTATTAGTGGTTGAGAGCTTCAGGTTAAAGATTAGGTTTAATTTAAGATTATCAATTATGCCAACACCTGGTAGCAATATTTTCCTCAAATGTTAAGCACATTTTATTAACATTTTTCTATTGTATTGTGTATCATA
Organism: Pinus tabuliformis; assembly: GCA_031772625.1. NCBI lineage: Eukaryota > Viridiplantae > Streptophyta > Pinopsida > Pinales > Pinaceae > Pinus > Pinus tabuliformis. The sequence goes on from CM062817.1 coordinate 1,154,667,148, forward strand.
ATTCTTTGGATATAATGTTAAGGGTTTGTTGAGCCTCATACTTTCCTCTATCAATGTTATAATATTTCACCTGCATAAGGGTTTGACTATATATGTATGGATATAAGTCTATTCCCTTTTATTTAATCCTACTTTCACTATTGAGCACTAAATCTAAATGGGATTCCAGTTATGTTACTACTACATAATTTCTAGTTGATATACTGCATCCTGTGCAATGTATTATGGCTTGAAGTTTTATATGTTATATGTTCTTGTAAAATTTTTGGTTATCTTGTTTAAAAATGATTGAAGGCTTCCACCAGCATTTAATTCTGCCTTTAATGGCTTTCTAATATGTAACACAAAATCATTACTGGCCCTTGTTGTTTTAGGTATCGGACTATTTGGGCTTCGGGTTACTGTTTCAGGACCAAAATAACTAGTACTGCCAGCATAATTTGGTATTGTTTCCTCTTCAAACCGTACCCTCGTGAGGTAATAGTTTTAATTCCACCTACAACCATTCGAATTGTCCTTATTTTACAGGAATGTTCAGGAGCAATGACCATGTTGGGATGACCAACGATTTTAGGATCAAACCTTATGCAAATATTTCTGAAAGTTTCTTGGTTCCAATAGTGAAGGGGAAAGTAAGGAAACTTTACTCTAGAGGGATAACATTGGGAGCTTGATTCCTAGGATTGAATTAGTGCTCTAATGATCCACATAGAATCCCTAAGTTCCTATAAGAAATTTCTCATTCATGAATATCATATCATGAAAATATTTTCCACTATGGTATTATTAAATGGTGATATGCCTTTTTCTCAAAAAGGAAGGTGAAATGTCCACACCCATAAAAGAAAACAAAGGGTTAAACATCAATAAGAAGTCTCTAGTTTTTATAAATTCATGTATTCAAATATTTTTGGGGCGCATATACTAATAAACTACCGAATTAAACTCTGAAATACAAGCTTGAGAACAATTGAATGAGATTGGAAGGCATGCCCTATTATCTTAGAATTTTTTTTCTATTTCTTAACAAAATAGATTTCCTTGGTCCTTGTGGTTTGCGAGCTGCCAACCACTAAGGCATTAAATGAAGCAATATCAAGATTAGGGGTCGACGATAGAGAGACATACCTTCTTGAGCTAGAGGCCATCAAGAAATCAGATATGAGGTTAGGTTTGGCAAGGAGCTGTAGAGCCAACTATGTAGAATTTTCTTTTCATTGTTGTTAGCAAAATTTAAAAGTTTCAATTAATAATTATTAAAAAAAAATTAAATATATCCAAATTTTAATATAATTATTAATCTATCCATGATTATAATGTTTATAAGGTTTTGGTCCTTTTTAAAACCATGAATTAAAAGTTAATGTTTTGAAAATTATTTGGGATTGAATAAGTTATATATATGGGCTTTAAGGCTTTGCAAAATCTAGCCATAAACATGAGTTATATGTTGTGATCTAACAAAAAAAAGAGCTAAGAAAGAAGGAAACTCTACCCAGAGAGGAAAAACGAGACGTCCTTCTACCTGCTACAAAACACTTTTACATATGTAACCAACAGTGAGGTACAAAGAAACTAAGAGCAAAATGCAGATAGAGATGAAATCATGGGAGCAACATAGCCATGATAAGAACTACATTGGAAATCGAGCGAAACAAATTAGCAACCTAACAGAATGCTTTGTAATAATCTCTAGAAGGTAGTTGTAATTAATTGAAGTTTAAGCCAATTACACGTGTAATGTCTTGATTTCTCTTCCTTGGCATTGAATACATCATTTAAGACCTGCATAGGCTCCATGGAGGAGAGATTGTGGGAGTTATAGTGAATAATATATTTTTTATTTTATGTTTTTAAGTATTTGATTTATAAATTAGTTATTTTTAATTAAAGTAGTTACCAGATACACCGTTGGATATAGGCATAATAAAGAATTAAATGGAAACTATCGACATTACAGGCGGTGTAATTAATTTTGTTAGAAAAAATTATAATTTAATTATAATGAACATAGATGATCACTATGCCATTCCTATGAAACAAAGTGGCTTGAGCGTATGTTAGAGTTGGGAAAATTTGTTTAAGAACATAGTTTTAAGATTGATTTAGTCAAATTTGATTGCTTATTTTAAATTTCATTCCTTTCCAATATGATGTGAGGTGGAGTGTTGATTTTTTTTTGTTATACAATGAATTGTGAACTTGTTTATTTACCTATATTTTCTGTTGTTAGAAATGAAGTTTACCACTAGTGTTCAAATATCGATGCAAATATTAATCATGTAAGAAAGTTGTGCAACAAGTTTTAAAATTTTATTGCAATAATTTTCTAATCTCTCAATATTTAAGAAAAGTTTAACATTAAACAAAAATGTACAAATTCACAGTTACCTAATTATATTTTTTGCTGAAGCAAGAGTCGATCCTTCTATTTCATTAAGTAAGAAAATAATTTACATAAAGTAAAATCATCCACAAAGATCTGTGGACCCCTGAAAAATTAAGATCTAACTGCCAAAGGCAAGAATGCTCAACCTTACATCATGAAAACTAAACCCTTATAATACCCAAAAATTCAAGCAAAAGACAAAGATACACGCCAAAATCACCAAACAAGCTTCTGTTAATCTTGACCTTCCAATCTCCTCCCTACATCCAATAGCTGAGGATGATATCGGACAGCACAGTCATTCGGTGGTTAACAACCTAGCCCCACCAAACTACACAATCGTTCCCTATTGTTGATCTGCCTCGCGAGATCCGACGGTTGGGAATGATATCGCGCAATGCTAAAGCACCGAACAATAGCGTGCGATGAGGGCGATATTTTCTCTGGCCCTCCTGCCACATGTAATTAGCTAAGTGGAATCGCACCGAAATAGCGAATACCACATCCTGCTTGAGAGCGGTGTGATCACCCGAAAACTGCCAGGGGAGCGGTTTTACGTCCCCAAAAGGAGAATCTAGGGATTTCTGGCTGCCGGAAAGATTGGAATCCCTCACGATGAAATCTTGCCTCGTTAACCTGAAACAATGAACTGTGTCGGTCCTTCCCCCTGTTTGATGAACCGAAAAACTGAGCTCATCTAGCCACTGACATACACGATGAATCTTAGCCGTTGATCCACCGTGGATGATCCGATGGTCGAGGATCATATCGCGCAGATCAATACGTACGATGATGGCAGTAAACTAAACCACTCTTCGGCCACGTGTAAGACGAAGAGTGGGATTGCTCCCAAACCTTAGAAACAGCTTTCCTCTCGAGAGGCCCCCGATACACTGAAAACCATTCTGCGGGTGGATTAGCATCCTTGTACGGAGAATCAAGAATATTCTAGCCGCCACTAGAGCCCATATTCCAGTCGCTCACGCCTTCTCCTTTGCACCCAATTGTGAGCCCATGTGAAGTAAAACCCCAACCCTCCGGCCAACTACCTGGGCAGCAAAAACTACCGAGAAACCCATGAAGGAACAAAAATAGTAAAAACTTGTAACTCATAACAAAACCAAATTAACAGGATAGAGCCACCATGGTATTGTTATGATACACCTTCATGTCATTGTCGGCTTGGTAGGAGCACTGTTCCTTGAGATCATCCTGAGGCAACCCTTGCCAACCCATCATGACCCTGTTATTGGTACACTTCACTCCTTGATTAGCTAGTAGATCCACCAATTTGTTGGCCTTCCTGCGCACATGATTAAAACTTACCGTGCGTAGGCCTCTAAGGTGGAGTTGGATCCTTTGAAAGACTTGGATCAGCCTCCAGTGTTTTGAAACCTTCTCCGGCTCTCAGCCCCAACCTATTCTTTTGACTGTGTTGATGATTAACTCAGAGTCAGCTTCAATAATCACATTTTGCCAATTATCCTGCACCAGGAGTTCTAAGCACTGCTCCATAGCCATGGATTCTACCATGTTATTTGTGGCTCTGCCCAGATGGCCATGGAAAATGGAAAGAATATTAATGGTTTCATCCCTTAACACCCCTCCAAAGCCTGCCGTACCCGGGTTTCCTTTTGAGGCCCCATCTATGTTATATTTCAGAAAGCCCATAGGGGGAGGATGCCAGAAGTCCTGCTCAGTATCCATTAACTTAACCGTTCTGCTCATGCCCTGCGGAACAAGCCCCTGCATGCCCAACTGTCTTAGAATCCTCATATCATCATCTGTGGGTGGATTCTTAGGGGGATTTCACACAATGGTACCAACCGTTTCCTTGAGTTGAGCCAAGGTCTGCTCAAAAAGACATTGGAAGGGTCTTTTTTCATTTTGGAAAATTCTCTTGTTCCTTTCTTTCTAGACATTCCAAATAATGAAGCTGGGTGTAAGAGCCCAAGCTGAGCTAAGAATTTCATGATCTGAAAAATTTTGCCTCCAATTGGTTAGAGTGTTGATGATACTCCCTTTATCCCTGTTAGTCTTTTGGAATATGTTGGCGAAAGAATCCCACAAATTAGAGGTGAAGAAACAATTATTGAGGAGGTGTTCCATGGTTTCCTCTTGGGCCTCACAGAGCTGAAATCTGGAAGGCCCCAAAACCCTCCTTTTCCTTATGTTATCCCATGTCAGGATTTTCTTATGATAAACTAGCCACATAAAGAGTTTAATCTTCATCCAGCTTTGATGCCTCCACATATTTTACCAAATTCTATTTGGAGCAAGAGAATCCATCTCAAGGATTTTTCATTTTGCCTCCTTAAGATTGAATGTTCCCTCATTGTTGTTACCCCACCTCAACTAGTCATTCCTCCCTGTCATTAGAATCTTCCTTTGATCCAACATCTGCATAAGAGCCTCTACTTTAGCTTTTAAGGGGCCATCTTCCCTGTAAACCATTTTCCTCTAATTTCTTCATTTGTCTGCATTATTGGTTTGGTCCCAAAAATATTTTACCTTTGATAATCCTTTGATGTCTCTCTCTCTCTTGAGGTCCACAAATTCCTCTTTTAGCAGTGTTGGTTCTTGTTGCCACTTATTTTCCCAAAATAGCGTCAGATCCCCCGCTCTGATTTCCCAGAAGCTATTATTTTGTACTAAGCCTCTGTTCTCCCAAGCCTTATTCTAGATGTATGAGCCCATTATATTTCCAAACATCCTTATATGGTCGTTAATTTGCCAAGAGCTGGCATATTTTTCTGTCCAGCTACTAGCCCACTCAGCCATTGGTTCTTTGACCCATCTCCACCATAATTTAGCTCCCAAAGACCTGCTTAGAACCTCTGGATCATCCAAACCTAGACCTCCATGATTTTTGAGTTTGCAAATCTTTTCCCAAGCAACCAAGGCCCATTTCCTTTCTGCCCCCCCCTCCGCCTTACCCGAGAGGAAGTCTCTTTGAATGGTTCTGAATTGTTGTAAGACTCCTTTTGGTGCTGGGAGTGCTGAGAGCATGAAAACTGGGATAGATTGGAGAACAACCTTTGTAAGCACCAACCTGCCAACCAAGTTTAAGGATCTGATGGTCCAATTCTTGATTTTATCCTGCATATTATTAATCACTGGCTCCCATATACTCTTATGTAGAGGTTTAGCAGTTAGAGGGACTCCCAAATATTTAAAGGTAGAAAATCCCTTTGAAAGCCTAGAATCCTGGAGATATTCCTTTAAATAGCAATATTGGTATTAAAGAAAAAGATCTTAGATTTGTAAAGATTAACCTCGATACCTGTGGCCATGGCAAAGTCACTTAGAAGTTGTTTGTATGCCAAAACTTCTTTGACTGTAGGGATTCCCTGCAGCATGGTATCATCCACAAATTGTTGATGAGTCAAGGTCTGTCCATTCTCAGAAAGTTGTAGAACCTCTATTTTTCCTTCTTCTTTTGCCTGCTTAATTGCTCTACCAAGTCCTTCCATCATGAGTATAAAGAGAAAGGGAGAGAGAGGATCTCCCTGCCTGAGGCCTCTTAAGGGAATAAAAATCTCAGAGGGAAAACCATCTACCGAAATTGAAAAGCTGGAAGAAGTTACTAGAGCCATGACCCATCTAACCCAATTATGATCAAACCCAAAAGCAATAAGAACCCTCCTTATATAGGTCCAGCTCAACTTATCAAAGGCTTTGGCTAGGTCCAGTTGCATGATCATTCTAGCCTTCTTGTTTCTAGTCAGAGAGTGCCCACCTCTTGTGCTTGAATGATTTTGTTGAGAATTTTTCTGCCTTCCACATAACCATTGTTCCCCAGACACAAGAGTGGGGAGAAGAGGTTTGAGTCTATTGGCCACAACCTTGGATATGATCTTGTAAACCACATTCCACAATGCTATGGGTCTAAACTTATGCGGAGTTATGGTGATACCCTGTTTAGGGATCAGAGAGATGAAGGAGGTGTTGAGTGCCTTCAGAATAGTTCTATTCCTCCTATAATCTTCTACTACATTCAAAATATCCTGTTTTACAATATTCCAACAAGATTTAAAGAAATCCACATTAAAACCATCAGGGCCTGGCGCTTTACCATTCTGCATTTCCTTGAGGACTTCACTGATTTCCTCTTCAGTTATTGGCCTATTGAGGTTGAAATTATCCTCTCTGGACACTAGTCTTGGTATATGTCTTGTTAGTTCCTTGATGAAAGGCTCTCTGTTTGGATTGGTTTCCTTTACAATCCCACGAAAGTGTTGAACTAACATAGCATCAATTTCTTCGTGGGTGCTGAGCAGTTGCCCTCCCTTATCCTTGATCGAAGAGATTCTATTATGAGCTCTGTTTGCCAAGGTTGATATGTGGAAAAGTCCGATGTTTTGTTCTCCTTATTTTAACCATTGCACTCTATATTTTTGTCTCCAATATATCTCTTCTTGTTTGCAAAGGTTCTCCCAATCTTGCTGGAGTATGGTGGCTCTGTCATTGCTGACTTTATAAAAGCCATCTTTGATAAGGGATTGGTTGAGAATCTGCAATTTGTTTTCTATAACTTTTTTTCCTTCAAAAATATTTCCAAATTCATTCTTGTTCCAATCTTTTAGCCTGAGCTTGATATGTTTTAGTCTTTTGTGAAGAAGAAACATACTTGTACCCTGAATACGTAAATTTTCAAACCACCAACTTGAAATATTGCTGATGAAATTTGGATGGGTGAGCCAGATATTCTCAAATCTAAAAGGTCTATTCCTGGGAGTACCAATGCCTCTGATCTCTAGTTGAATTGGTCAGTGATCTGATCCTCCATAGGGGAGAATCCTTGCTTCCATTCCTTTATCATTGAGTATAAGGTCCTCAGAGATGATAAATCTGTCTAACTTTGAGGCAACAAGGGACTCTCCGCCTCTTCTATTGTTCCAAGTAAAGAGACCATTACTTGAAACAATGTCAACCAGCTTCATAGTATCCATAAAAGAATGAAAAGCTAAGGAATCTTTGTTTAGAGATCTGGTGCCCCCTTTTTTCTCCGATAGTGATTTGATCATGTTGAAGTCCCCACCCATAATCCATGGTATCTCTACATATCTTTCTCTGAGCTCCATAAGAGAATCTAGAAACCTGAGTTTGTCATCCATTCTCTGAGGGCCATAAACATTTGTGACCAGATAGGTCTCCTGATCCCCCACAGGTTGAATAACCAATGATAAGTAATTTCTAGAAGCTTCAACATCTATGATACCAATCTTTAGGTGATTCCAAAGAGTAAGAATGCCACCTGCTGCGTTTTCTTCCTTAACTTCTAGAAACTCAAATCGATTGATCCATTTCCTATAAAGTTCTTTTATTCTCTGAATGGAACATTTAGTTTCCTGGATAAAAATAATATCTGGAGCTTCCTGTTTCATTCTGTTACCGAGTAATCTTTACTTCCTTTTACTACCTACACCCCTGATGTTCCAAGAAGTGAAATTCATCATTAAATATTTATGAAAGAGTAACTGGTTAGGTCTTTCATCTTACATAAATCTATCATTAGCTTTGCACATTCCATCAACAGTTCATTCTTCTTTTTTCTGCCTCTTTTCTTTCCTAGACCTCTAGGTGCTAACCCTAGGGTGTTTTTTAAAGATTTCACACCTTCGTTACCCTATTTTTCCCTGTTACCTTACCTATCCACCCCTTTAGCCTAGGTTTTCCATAGGTATAGCTGCTGTACTCTAGAGAACTCATCTTGAGGTAATGAGTCTAACCCTCCCGTGGTTCCCTGTTTTAAGAACCCTTCCAAATCTAAATGCTCTATATCCAGAATATCCTGCAGTTTGTGGTCCTCCATTTCCATCTCGCTTTGTGTCATTTCCTGGTCCATATCCAGTTCTACATCGCTCCTCATATCCTCTTTTTGTGTATTATTGTTCTTTGTTTAGTCTTTGTCTTCCTCTGTCTCCTTCTCCTCTGGACCTCTCTCCATTCCCTGATCTCCTTTTCTCATCTCCTCTTCCTCCTCGAGAACTTGGAACCTATTTGGCTTAACTTGAGGCCCTTTTGCTTGATGTTGCTTAAGTCCCCTTTTGCCTCCTTTTTCTCTATGGCTCACTTTTTGAAAGATTTCCGTATCTTTCATTGTGGAAGCTTTGCTCTTATTCTCTATTTTACTGAGAGGGCAATCCATAAAAAGGTGTCCATACTCATGGAATCTTCGACATCTAAATGGAATATGTTCATAATCTACTGTTTGCACCCATTCTTCATCAAAAACATCTAATATCACCTCATCTGGTATAGCTCTAGAGAGATCCATTTCTACACAGATTTGTGCAAAGGAAGTGCATTTTTCTTTTCTAGTGGCTTCAGAAGCTTTGACAAAACGTCCTAATTTATTACCTATGGCTATTAATGATTCTGCTTGCCAGTAATCAAGAGGAAGGGAGTAAAGTCTTACCCAAACCAGAACGGATGTGAAAGTCTCTCACTTTGGGACAAAATTCATCATCCACGACCTCATATAGAGGCCAACAGCTGCGTAGAAGTAGGGCCCTCCTTCAAACACTCTGTCTTTATCCTCAATATTTGTGAAGACCACAGTAAAGAATCCTTTTGACCCAAGATGTAGGTCGATGCTCCCTTTTGGTTTCCAATGGTATTTAATCCATGTCTGTAAAGAATTTTGAGTGGGCCATACTCCCATGAATTTACAAATGATAGCATAAGTCTGCATGTGGTCCTTGTGTGCCTGCAGAGCAGGATCATTCAGAACTACTCTGGGATTGACCTCAGTTTTGGGTTAACAAGGTCCTTTCTACGCCTTGGTTTTTGCTCCCTTTTACTTGTTTTTTCCCCCCTTTTCTTTTGTGCATTTATTCTCCCGATCTTTGACTCCCTCTTGCTCTTCTTCCCTGCGTTCTGTTCCTTCTTCAGCAAGACCTTTGACCTCTTCCATTGGCTTCTTACCTTGGCTAGCAAAAACCTACTTGTAGGAGGGAGTGGAGCTCCCTCCTCCCCGCCCTTCCATGGAGTTCAACACCTGCTACAAACTTTCAACCCTAGATGTTCGTCGCGCCAAAAACGATATCCACAATTTTCCTTTCATTCAAAGCACACTCAACCTACCAAAAACTAAAACAATAAGGTAAAAACAGAAAATATGAATCTACCCTCCCAATTACCTAATTATCAATAATACCGTTGTGTTCCTTAATTATTAATAATCCCGGTGTATCGAGAAGAATAATGTTGGTAATTTTAAAATGATCTATTAAAGAAGAAACCTTCGTGTTGTTATCCAATAGAGAAAAAAAAAATTATCATACAAGTAATCAATTGTGAAGTACTTGGCATGTGACCTCGTATAACAAATCATACGAGATAAGTATCCTTGTTACCGTGTCATTATGTAAGAGCAATAAAATTTGGTTCTATGTCAATTGAAGGCTAATGTTTCAAAAATATTTTTTAAAGAATAAAATAATAGTAAATCACTAATGAGTTGATATTAAAAAATATACATCCAAAGGAATGGTGGTATATCGAGCTTGAAAGAATTATAATCTTTCTTCTTGATTATGGTGTATAGGTAATATTGGAATGGTTAAAGCTTACATTGTGAACCTTCAATCATTTTTTGAATTATGAAACTATACATTACCCCTTTTTTGAATTATGAAACAATACATTATATTACACCTTTAATTGAAAAGTTGCAATACATTATATTACACCTTTAATTGAAAAGTTGCTCATGAAATTTGTTGTGACATTGGCTTTTTTTTGTTGGGTTCATCATATCTTTAATGTTTCATAATTTTTATTTACTTATGAACTGCATCACTTTTTCAAAGTTAGCACATGATGTTTGTTGTGATGTTGGTTTCAATTTTTTGGGTTCATTATATATTTTAATGTCTTTAATTTTTTAGATTTTTTATTTACTTACGAAGTGTATCACTTTGTCTACATTTATAAGAGCTTTATATTAATCTTTATTTACATTGAAAATTAAAATCCAAAGTTTTATTAAAAGGGGAAATATTTTAAATTGAATTATGTTGAAAGTTTTATTAAAAGGGGAAATATTTTAAATTGAGTTATGTTGAACTTTAGTAGGTCAATAATAAAGATCTAATGGGTCAATCATTAAGAGGTTTACTAACTTTTCAAGTTTCAAAACGACTTGCTCAACAACATGACTTAAGGTTAGTGCCTAGTTATAATGGTCTTATATAATGTATTATTGGTAGTATAAAACTAAAATAATAGAAATACTTGAAGTTGGTCAGATGGTTTGCTTGATAAATGGAACCCCAGAGCCACCTTAGAAGCCAACTATGTATGCCACTACAATTGACATTTTTTAAGAACTTCTTGGTCCTCCATTATTGTAACCTCGAGAAGGAATATTAGAGGTTGTGGTCGTAGAAAACTAAAATAATATTAGAGTTTATGGTAGTATAAAACTAGAATAATAGGAGTCCATTAAGTTGAAGTGATGGTTTGCTTGATAGATGGACCCCTAAAGGAACATTGCAAGCTAACTACATGCACCACAAGAATTGGCATTTTTAAGAACTTGTTGTTCCATTTTTGTCTCCTAGAGAAGGAATATTAGAGGTTGTGTTTATTTATTCAAAATTCTTACCTCATATAACTTTATTTTTGAATCAAATCTATCACAAATCTAGGATATGATTCTCATCATTACTATTAGATTTCAAACCCCCTTGATTAAAGGGAAGATTTCTAGTTATCTTTGTCCCTTTTGAAAAGGCCACATAGATTCTCTATTAGACTCCTAATTATTTGTCTTTATCATTATGTTCCTTCATTACATCCCTATTTTCTTTCATCCACACTTTATTAGAAGCTTGAATTTGACCTTTTTCATTGTCTCATATGTCTTTATATTGTTTAGCAACTGAACCCATATGGAAAATTAATTGATTTTAACAAGGAATTTTTGGGAGAGGAACACTTCTTGTTCTTCTACATCCTCCTTATTCGCATTGCGTTGCAAAGTAGGAATATCAACTAATAGGGGCATATCCACATTCTCCTTTTCTTGGATGATGGAGGGGATTTCTTTGGGATGTTATTTAAGGGAATTAGTTTTAACATCCCCATTTTCGTTCATATGCTCAAAGAACAACATATATAGTCCCATGAGAGGATGAATCATTATTTTTTTTGAAAGAGGAACCTTGAGCTTCTCGATGATACATAATTGTTTTGGAGAGGGAAGAGCTTTTATACCCCTACAATTTATTTTTTAACCTTTTCTAGTGGCATTTTGATGAGTTGGCCCTCTTCTTTCATTTTGGTTATCACCGGTGTTGCCCATATTATATAAATTTTTTAATTCCTCAATATTCTTTCAAATCTTAGTTAAATTCCCATATTCATTACATGGTTTGCAATTTAATGACAACTGATAATAACCCACTTCTTGTATTAAGGAGCAATTGTATAATTACATATCAAATGTTATCAATAAAATCTTAAAACCTTATCCAAGTCAACTTCCACACAAATCCAATAAAAGGAAAACATTCCCTTTCATGGTTTAAACCAATCAATGCATTTTCCTAGAGAATTCCAATATATATGAAAGTTTCATATTTTCAATGGTGCAAGGGAAAGTAAGGCAACCTGGGTCTAGTGGGATAGCATTGGGCACTTCATTCTTAGGATTGAAATTAGGGCTCTAAGGATCCATGTACAATCCTTGAGTTCCCATAAAATATATCTCACTACGAAATGCCATATCATGAAAATATTTTCCGCTATGGAATTACTAAATGGTGATATTCCTTCTTCTCAAGAAGGAGGGTGAAATGTCCACGTCCATAGAAGCAAATAGAGGATTTAACATCAATAATGAATCTTGATTTTTTATCAATTTATAGATTCAAAGATTTTGGGGAAGGCCATATACTAATAAACTATCAAATTAAACTCTAATCTACAACCTTGAGAATTATTGAATCATATTGGAAGGCATGTCCTTATATCTAAGAAATGTTGTCTATTTGTTGACAGAATTGATTTCCTTAGTCTTTGGGACTTGTGAGAAACCAACCACCAAGAATTAAATGAAGCAATATCAATATTAAAGGTTGGCAATAGAGGGGCATACCTTCACGAGCTAGAGGCCATAAAACATCATATCCACCCTTGGGTTTGGTAAGGAGCTACAAAGCCAACTATGCAAGATTTTCTTTTCTTTCTTGTTATCAAAATCTACAAATTTCAATTAAAGGTAGTTGAAACAAAATTAAATAATTTGAAATGTTAATATAATTATTAATCTAGCCATGAGTATAATGTTTAAGGTTTTGGATTTTCTTTTTAAAACCATGAATTAAGAGTTTATGTTTAATTTTTTTTGGATTGGATAAGAAATTTATATATATAATTAACTATTTAAAATTTATCATATTAAATAATTTTATATTCAAAAAAATAAAAAAATTCCTACTTCCAGAAATTAAACGAATAATACAATTGTTTTTTAAATAAAGAAAACAATAAATTAAATTTATATTTATATTTATTATAAATAATCAATATGCTTCTCTACATAATTATAATTTGAATAAGAACTGTGTATTTAAAATTCCCTAATTTGCATTTAGGAAAAAAAACACAAAATGAAAACACGTGGATGATATTTTTAATAAAAACATTATAAATTTGAAGAAATTGATGATGTTAATAAAAATTGAACATGCAGAAGATATTATTTAAACATATAAGAACGTGTTCGTTAATAACTTCACCTATATAAAAACTTATGTGAAAACATGTATAGTGTATAGATTAGTGCATATTACTTTTTTGTAAGTACAAGCTTTATATTACAAAAGCACCCAATCTACAATCTACAGTCATATGAGCTCTGACGCTTTGCAAAATCCAGTGATGAACATGAGCTATAGGTTGTGATCTAGAGAAAAAGAAGAAGGAGGAGAAATATGTTTGAAGAGGAGAAACTAGAGGTCCTTCTACCTACTACAAAACACTATTGCATATGGAACCAAGAGCGAGATACATAAAAACCTAAAACATAATGTAGATAGAGATAGAAGCATAGGAGCGGTGTAGCCATGATAAGAACTACATTGTAAATCAACCGAAACAAATTAGCATCTAGGAGGGTCTTCCTCGACAATGGGACAAGGCTTGTAGTATTCAACATGGTTTGGAATGGGTTGCACCATTGGAGGACACTAGTTGGAAAATGCTAGTTATGTTGAGTGTTGCTAGAGAGATGAGACACCTTGACCAGTGAAGTGGTCTTCAACTTCAGCGACAGGAGGGACCCTTTCCATTGTGAGTGAACTTATAGTCACTATAGGTGTTATGATGCCTAACGAGCAACTATGATGTATTTTGAGCGATGTGTCTTCCCATGCTAGGGAGAGCGAGGGGGGTGACTGCAATTATGTCTCTCGAAAGTGATATTGTTCCTTAAAGTTGCATGCCCATAATTCTCCCCACACATCGATAGGCCGCCTTGACATGGTGTAGGTGGAATTCCATGTCTAAGAAATTTCCTTCATTCAAGATTTTCACGTGCTCTTGGTCTCTAAAATGATGAACAAGGATATTTCTCAAGACCCAAAGATGGTATCATGTCACCTTGAATTCTTTTACCTCCACGTCAGCTACTATTCGACGAAAGAAGTGTTGGATGTTGTAATCAAAATGGTCATCTCCGTACCCATGCCAAGGTGGGAGGGGAGGTGTCACGCCCATGAGTCATGTGTGTGACGTGCGACGAGTTGGGTGATGCGCCCTTGATTAAACGTGACAAGTCTGGGAGTGACGAGTCATGTGCGATGAACATGCGATGATGGGATGAGTTGGGGATCAACGAGCTAGAGGAGGGTTGAAATACTGAAGAGTCGGAAAAATGGCTATGGAAAATTGCGATGGCGAGCTTATACAGTGCACGGTTGGGTAGGTGGACCTAACAAGCCAGTGTATGGGGGCGAGCCGATGTGAAGATAGGTGCAATGGCCGAATTGAGAGGTCGGCCTAGGCAGGCCGACCCACCTTCATCCTTGAGGAAAGCATATAAGTATGGAGGATGCGCTTGAGGAATAAGGTGTCATCCAACACAAGGTTCAAACATCCAAGGCGAGTTCTAGCAAAGGGTAGATGATCTAAGGAAGGGCGAATGACGAAGGGTGAGGTGCAGGTGGGCTGTGGACCATAGCGTCGAGCCGAGGTACAAAATAGAGACAAGTTTCGGGTGGCAGGTCACAAGTGGGGCATCTTTGCCTGGCGGGCGAACTCCTCAGGGCATTGATGCATGGAGGGGCAACCCTACTTAAATAGATGAGTTACGAAAATTAGACAACAGTGAAATAGCTCTATGGTGTGGGTGAGTGTCGAGAGCTAGGGCGAGTTGTGGACAGGCACTGGAGGGGTGACATGCTTTGGACAAGTGCCAAACGAGCTATGGAGGTGAACCGGTTGTGCGACAGATGATTGTGGAGGGCGACCTGGGTGGGCACCTCTACTCGACGAGCTGCGGGCGACTCGACCTAGAAGGGGTGGGAGCTCCTGCGTGAGGGAAAGCTGCATGAACAATGTGGGCTGACCTGAACAATAGTTGGGCATTGCTGAACGGTGCAGGTCGAATTATGGTATTTCGACAGAACAATAGAGAGGAAACTTGGGGTTCCTTCACAAATGTTGTACTTGTATATTTACTTGTAAAAGATTATTATTATCATTATTTGGGAAGAATCTAACTAGGGAGTTTCCCCTCCCATTAAAGATTGTATCTGTTATGCATATTTTTATAAATGATGATGACGAATGTAATTCTGTTGTGTTAAAAATATGAATGCTTAGTAAACGTTGGAAAATAATCCAAGTGTTGAATGTTAGGCATAGTCCGTAATTGACAATATTGGTGAAACGAAATCGGGTAGTGGTGCCGCACCTGCCTATGTGCGGTTGAAAGACTACCATCAGGATAGTCTTTGTTGAAGACTTGAAGAAAAGATGATCCCAATATCACTTCGTGACAGATGGTATCAAAGCGTTGATTCAGAGAAAAAGTTGAAGATGATCTCATTACACTTCATGACAAGGATTAGAGGCTTGATTCAGAGAATCAAGGTTTCAGAAGTGACGTGTTACTACTACACTTCCTAACACATTTAGGAGAGGTGAAGAATTGTTCTTGGGCCAAGATGAACGAAGGGACATGGAAAGTTGGGAAGAATGCCAAGGGAGGCTCTTGTTGACCTTATACATGTTGAAGCTGATGAAAGAACGGAAACCACAGATTCGAGATGAACTTGAAGTCTTGGAAAGAAATTTTGAAGACGAACTTCTTAGACTTGGTTGGGCAATGAAGCAGGATGTAGCTGTAGATTCTGATGATGAAAAAGAGGAAGTCGTGATGTATGAAGATGTTGGAGATGTGAAAACGATGGAGGAAGAACTTGAGGCACTTCCAATTGCTCAAGTTGAACCATGATTGTACATATTGTTGACATTGATGGATGAGGATACTCACATGGACGATGAAGTAAGTACTACTTTTATTTGTGTTTCATTATAGCTTTTGGAGGATGGGCCATATGTAGTGAAGGTAAAATACAATTTCCGATGCGATGGACAACCTTACCATGGATGTCTATGATGAGACCTTGTGTGGAGAAGTAAGGAACATTGATTTTTGCAGGGCTTGTTGGAGCAATTTGTGACCTCATGGTAGGGGGTGCAAATGCTGGTGACAAGGGAGGAACATGACGATCATTGCGGAGGATGGGTCATGCTTTAGCCATATGGAAAATTGGTTAAGTGCCCAACATGAATCATGGACAGATTGGTGAAACGGAACACACTTGGGTTTTGATGATACTTGGGTGGACTTCTTCATGGCTGAGACCAAGAGGCAATCTTGGTGGACCCTTTAGTGGGGGAGCTATGATGGAAGGGACTTATGTGACATGATGTGATATGACTTGATGATATATATGGTTTGAGTGACCGAGGGCACTAAACCTGATTGAGAACTAGGATGAGATGACCGTTGTTGTGGTGGGTGTACTTAGTTAGACAACATGGGTAGCTTGAGTCATGGACATTGAGTTGGATAGATGGAGCATGGCAAACACTATGCATGGACATTATGCAAGTGCAGTTGTGGAGATGTCACTTATAGGCATCGAATGAGGAGTGCGAAGGCAGTGATGTTGTGGGGATGGATTTGTTGGTGCGACATGGAGACATTTTACTTATGAGCCGATGGAGATGTTGTGCACTTTTGTACAACAAGCCCATGGACCAGTTGGATTTGTGACCAATGTATGAGAGAATTCCTACTACATGGAGAGCTGAGGCATATTGTAGTGACCTTTGAGGTCAAGACATGTATGCTTGCTAAGATGTTGGATGGAGATGATTCCTGGAGCTCATGATGACATGAGATTGTTATAGCCATTGGAGACTTTATAGTATAATAGGCTTGGAGGATATGATGCATTGAGGAGTTGGGGTTAGTGGTGTATCTGAATTTGATGCAGTATGGGGTGCATACTATGAGAACATTTATGGGTGTGTTTGAGAGAGTGATTGATTAGGGTGATCGAGATGAGACACTTTGGAGTTGATGGAGTTACAGCGATGATGATACCTTGGTGGAAACACTTGGGCATGGGTTGAGCTGAGACTTGACCACTTTTGATACATGGAGGCTACTGGTTTATGACCATGGAGAACACATGGATGATGAGATAGGTGTATACTTGTTTCTTTGACACACTTGAGGTATGGCATATTACAAATGTGATGGAGGTTGCTCCATGGACCTGGATGTGGAACATTGACAGTCAGTTTGATGACAGGATCTTTTCGTTTTGAGGAGATGGATCTTACACACACATATGGATGATGATGCTTGGATATATGTGATTGATTGACATGAAACACATTGACACCAAAAGAATGGACAACATGTTACGGATGAGATGGAGATTACTTCATGGACCTGGGCATGGATTACTTACATTTTGATGGAGATGGGATGGATTCTTGATCAAGTTGATGTTGTGATGGGATGCTGAGAGAAACGACTGATGATGGCATGAGGAGGTGCATTTTCATTATTTGAACGTGATAGTTGGACTGATTGCCCGCCTAGTTCGAGTCATGGAGGCTAGCAGTGTACTAAGAGATGTTAGAGTTGGGTTGGAGTATGATGGCAACAGTTCACATGGGAACGATACATGATGAGGTTGACACGATATATGTTGCAGTGATAGCATGTAGCTTGAGTTGGAGGAACCAACCTTCCACGGTGGGGAAGCATGTGGAGATTGCGACAGATGTGGTTGATGATCATGGATTGAGGAGACTTTCCTATTCATGGAGGCATGAACCTTGATGGTCTGTGCGGTGGCAGAGCAGAGGTGGGAAACATGGACATTTTGGAGTTGGATCTAGCGACACTTTGCGATTTCGTATGATGGTGTTGTCGAGGATGACAATCGTTTAGAGTTAGGGAGTATGTCACACCCATAAGTCGTACATGTGACGTGCGACGAGTTGGGGCAACGTGCCCTCGGTTAAATGCGACGAGTCGTGTGCTACGATATGCGACGATCAGACGAGTCGTGTGTGACAAACATTGGATGATGGGATGAGTTGGCCTGCGATGAGCCAACGGAGGGTCGAAAAACCGAAGAGTCGAAAAAATGGCTAAGTATGGAATATTGTGATGGTGAGCTTATACAGTGCACAGTTGGGTAGGTGGACCCGACGAGCTAGTATATGGGGCCAAGCTAATGTGAAGGTGGGTGCGATGGCCGAATTGAGATGTCAAACTGGGCAGGTCGAACCACCTTCATCCTTGAGGAAAACGTATAAGTATGGAGGATGCACTTGAGGAAGAAGGCATCATCCAACATAAGCTTCAAACATCCAAGGCAAGTTATAGCGAAGGGTGGACGAGCTAAGGAAGGGTGAACGATGAAGGGTGAGGTGTAGGTGGGCTATGGACCGTAGTGTCGAGCTGAGGAAGAAAACAGAGACAAGTTTCGAGTGGTAGGTCAGAGGTGGGGCACGTCTGCCTGGTGAGCGAATTGCTGAGGGCGTCACTATACGGTGGGGCACGTCAGCCCGACGGGTGAACCACTGAGCACATCGCTGCACGAAGGGGTGACCCTGTCCGAAAATATGAGTTACGATAGTTGGACAACAATGAAATAGGTCTGCGGTGCGGGTGAGTGCCGAGATCTAGGGTGAGTTGCGGATAGGCGCCAAAGGGACAAGACGTGATGGACAAGTGTCGAACGAGCTGCGGAGGTGAATCGATTGTGCGACGGACGATTATAGAGGGTGACCCGGGTGGGTGCCTCTACCTGACAAGCTGCGAGGGACCTGACCCGACAAGGGTGGGTGCTCCTGCCCGAGGGCAAGATGCACGAACAACGTGGGCTGACCTAAATGATAGTTGTGCGCTGCTGAATAGTGCAAGTCAAATTATGGTATTTTGACAGAATTGTAGAGAGGAAACTTGGGGTTCCCTCACAAAGGCTATACTTATATATTTACTTGTAAAAGATTATTATTATCATTATTTGGGCAGACTCTAACCAGGGAGTTTCCCCTCCCATTAAATATTGTATTTGATGTGCATATGTTTATAAATAATGATGATGAATATAATTCCGCTGTGTTAAAAATATGAATGCTTTGTAAAAGTTGAAAAATAATCAAAGTGTTGAATGTTAGGCGTAGTCCGTACTTGTATTGGTGAAAAGAAATCAGGTAGCGGTGTCACACCTACCTATGTATGATTGAAAGACTACCCTCAAGATAGGGGCATGCAATGAGGTCTTCCTCTTCCACAACCTCCTTTATGTGGGCATCCCTGCTCATCCACCATGGTTTCTCTAGAATGATTCTTCCAACTCCTTGGTTGATTTCTCGTGGAAGAACTTGGTGCCCAACTCCTTGTCTGAGTTTCAAATGCCCTTCTACTCTTTACCATAGTAACTAATTGTCGCGATGGAGAGTTTCTTCTCAATTTAAGTTGTAAGTACTCTTGCTAGGAAGGAAGATGAACGTACCATCTTGTCGATCACCATAAATGTTTCTATAGGGTTGGATTTCCACCACCTCCCTTTCCCAATCCCAAAGTGTTATGGAAGGTGAGCCAAAGGTCATATTTGTGTGAGCTTGGGGGAGGATTCACCCAAGCCAACCCACCTTCATCCTTGAGGAAAGCGTATAAGTATGGAGGACACACTTGAGGAAGAAGTCATCATCCAACACAAGGTTCAAACATCCAAGGCAAGTTCTAGCGAAGGGTGGACGAGCTAGGGAGGGGAGAACGATGAAGGGTGAGGTGCAGGAGGGCTGTGGACCATAGCACAAAGTTGAGGAAGAAAACATAGACAAGTTTTAGGTTGCAGGTCGTAGGTTGGGCACGTATGCCCGACAGGCGAACCGCTGAGGGCATCGCTGCACGAAGGGGCGACCTTTCCTAAACAAACGAGTTACAATCGTTCGACAACAGTGAAATAGGTCTGCGGTGCGGGTGAGTGCCGAGAGCTAGGGTGAGTTGCAGACAGGTGGAGGAGGGGCGACACGCTATGGACAAGTGTCGAACGAGTTGCAAACGTGAACCGGTTGTGTGACGCACGATTGCGGAGGGCGACCCCGGTGGACGCCTCTGCCCGACGAACTGCGACCAACCCAACCTGATAGGGTTGGGAGCTCCTGCCCGAGCGCAAGCTGCACAAACAGCATGGGATGGCCTGAATGATAGTAGGGCACTGTTGAACGATGCAGGTCGAATTATGGTATTTTGACAGAATTGTAGAGAGAAAACTTGGTGTTCTCTCACAAAGGCTCTACTTGTATATTTACTTGCAAGAGATTATTATTATCATTATTTGGGCAAACTTTAAACAGGGAGTTGCCCCTCCATTAAAGATTGTATCCGTTGTGCATATGTTTATAAATGATAACGATGAATGTAATTTCATTGTGTTAAAAAGATGAATGCTTAGTAAAAGTTGAAAAATAATCTAAGTGTTGAATGTTAGACATAGTTCGTACTTGAAATTATTGGTGAAAAAAAATCAGGTAGCAGTGCCACACCTGCGTATGTGTGGTTGAAAGACTACCGCCAGAATAAGAACATGACATGAGGTCTTCCTCTGCCACAACCTCTTCTATATAAGCATCCCTACTCATGCACCATAATTTCTCTAAAATGATTCTTCCAACTCTTTGGCTGATTTCTAATGGAAGAACTTGGTGCCCAACTCCTTGTATGAATTTTAAACGCCCTTCTACTCTTAACCATAACAATTAATTGTCGCGATGGAGAATTTCCTCTCAATTTACGGTCTAGGTCCTCTTGCTAGGAACACAGAGGAAGGAAAATGAACGTACCATCTTGTCGATCACCATAGATGTTATTATAGAGTGGAATTTCCACCACCTCCGTTTCCCAATTCCGAAGTGCTCTGGAAGGCGAGCCGAAGGCCATGTTTGTGTGAGCTTGGGGGAGGATTCATGAAGTTAGTTAATGCTGGTGATTTGTCGTCCTTCACCCAGACTCCACTAGAGAGATTAATTCATATTATTAACATGCAATATAAATATATATATCATTTTGTTTCTATCATTTCTATACACATGTTTACTTCCTGGATGTGTTGATCTTGATAGCGTTTATCGATGACAGATTCGTAAAGTTAGTTAATGTTGGTGATTTGTTATTAATAACTAAGATCCACGAGAGAATAACGCATATTATTAACATGCATTAAATAGGTATATTATCTGGTTTTTATTATTTCTATACACATGTTTACTTGCTAGATATGTTGAATAAGAATTTCTTCTATGCGCTGAGTCAAATGATTAATCTCTATAAGTAAATATTAACAGTCAAATGATTAATTTGTGAAAACAATGTTAGTTATATAAAATCGTTTATAGAATTTATTCTTTTATAAAAAAAAAATAAAAAAAAATTGGACAAATAATTTAATAAATTTTATATATAGTCGTTATCAAGTATTTTTCAAAATGAAATATTATCATACTTGAATTTTTATCTATTATTAAATGTAATAACAAAAGTATATAGTTTTAGTAAAAAAATATTTTATAATATATTAAATATTTATTTTTAAAGTGTATATTATTTAAAGTTGTGCCTATTTCTTAAAATTTAATATTTTAAAATAAAAATATAATTTAAAATTGTTGATTAATTTAAACCTTTCATAGGGTTAGAATTAAAATAAATATTAAATATTAAAAAAAAATTCTACAAATTATCTATAAATTTGTTAATGATATGAAGTACATAGTTTTAGTAAAAAATATTTTATAATATATTAAATATTTATTTTTAAAGTGCATATTATTTAAAGTTGTGCCTCTTTTTTAAAGTTTAATATTTTAAAATAAAAATATAATTTAAATTTCTGATTAATTTAAACCTTTCATAGAGTTAGAATTAAAATAGATATTACATATTAACAAAAAATAATTCTACAAATTATCTATAAATCTACAAATTATCTATAAATTTGTTAATGATATGAATTTTTATGATAAATAATAATGTTATTAACATAAATTATATTAGTGAATAAGTAATTATTATTATTGTTTTTAATATAAATTTTAATTTCAGATATATCAAATATTTATAAGGATCAAATTTCTCAAGATGTAAATATATAGAAATATTTTTGTTTTAAATTTTATCAAAATACTATAATACATATAGTTTCTAACATATTTTATAAATTCTTAAGTTAATTTTTTAAGGTATGTTGTATATATGTATGAAAGAGAGATTATTAATTAAATTTAAATATAAAGTTACACCAAATTGGCGCAGCCAATCTACGAAAGCATACATACTCTAACCCCTATGGTTTTGAACCTGTGACCCCATATAAGGAAACACATGCTCTTAACCATTAGGCCCACTCAAACTATATATATATGGGAATCAACAATTGCACTAGTTTCATGCTTGCGTGATTAACCCTTAGGTGCCTATATATGCCCCTTACGTAGACACACGAGCTTTTCATATATATATTAAAAATACTTTTATTTTTAATTATATTTTTATTAATTTTTTATATGTTTATTAATTATATATTATGAAATATTATGTTGATGAATATCAATCATTATTATTTAAATTAATTTATAATTTTTTTGAAATATTTTTTTTTATAATTTTATTAACGAAAACAAAATTACAATACAATAAATTGAATTTATTTCATTTATTATTTTTATTGCTTTTTTAATTGATTCAATATTACTCTTTATTATTATTTTTTGTTTTCTTAATGTTTCTTTCATTTCTCCTATATTAAATAGTGACAATACAACATCTCTCTTATATTGAGTTGACATTTAAATGTTTAGACATTTAAAAATATCTCTTATATATTGAACTTAATCTAAATGTTTCCACTCATTTAGTAACACTACATCTCCTCTATACTAAAATAACTGTAAGGAACCTCTCAATACAATTAAATTATAATAATAATGAAAGAATTAGAACTACGATGTGACAAGAAAACCCGAGTTTCATCATGAAAATGAAATGTAAATATTTTACAAAATATATTAAAAAGGGTTTATTCGGAAGGGACATACATTCGAGAGCATAGGAGGTTTCTTGCTTGGGATGTAAGAGGTTTGCTTGTTGTAGGAAATTTGAACTATTTTGACAGCCATTAAAAGCTGGTTGGTGTGTTTTTTTTATGGAATGATTTTTGAATTTAATGGGACTGAAAGAGAAGTGCAAGGATCATGTTGTATTGGAAGACATTGCAAGACAACAAGAATAGGAAATTCAATCCGTGTACATAAAAGTAAGCAACAAAGGAAAATAAATGGGTTCAGTAATTCATTTAGGAAGATCCATCAATTCGAGAAAAATTTGCTAGAGAATAGAATCAAAGAGAGGAGAAGAGAAAGAATTTGTTAAAGAGAAGAGAAGACATCGATAACATTTTGGTTGGCATGAATGACATGAAAATTGTCTCTCATTGGTGAGGAATAATTCATCTCAAGTTCTTGTAAATCCATAGGGTGGAGATGGTCTTTGTTTGGATTCCATGTTTCCTTGGATGGAGAAGAATCCTCTGGATTCCTTTTATGTTTTGGGTTGAGGACGTAAGCCTGTATATTCTCTGTATGTATTGATTGGCTGTCATTAGGTAGATGGAGGGTCGAGGCAACTAGAATATGGATTCCCTTGTGCACTATGGATTGCTGAGTGGGTGGTGGGTGGAGGAAAGATGTCCTTTGGATTCCCTATTTCAACTTGAAATTGGTGTTTCAATCCTTTGAGCAAGCCCCTCGGTCCCTTGAATTTGGATCAGGGGTGAAAAATGCAAGTGAGCTTCACTCCAGTTGTCTATGTTTGGGTGGAAATTCCTTTTCCGAGAACCATTTTCCCAAAATATTATAACATAAGTGTTCTTATTCATTTTCACTGTTAATGAACGTGTGTTTATATTTCTATATTGAAATGGTGCTTATGAATTTGATTAACATGTGTTTGCATTTCAAGATTGAAATGTTGTGTTATGGGAAATATGTGGGGGAATGTATTAACATTTTAATGTGGAGAGTGTGAATCATAAATAAATATTTATTAGTGTGTTTCTCAAAACATCCATCTTAACTCTGATCTACTAAGGTCCAAGAAGGATTAAATCTATCGATGAACAAACATTTCCTCAAGCTTTGCACTCAAAAAGATGTTGACTCTTGAAAAAAAATTGTAAATAGTGATTTTTTATATAATTATTAATTAAATGTAAATATGAAGTTCTCAAATATAATGGTTATAAATATGGCTCATTATTCTTATTTATGTGGTTAGATGGATCTTAATTTATAAGTATTAGTTCTATATTTATCTATATTTCACATTTTTATATTTAAAAATATTTTTATTTTTAATTATATGTTTATTAATTATATGTCATAAAATATGATTGTCATGAATGTGAATTATTATTATTTAAATTTATTTTAATATGATGTATATTAATTTTTTTTTTGAAAATAATTGTTTGTAATTTTATTAATAAAAAAAAAATTATACTATAATAAATTGAATTCAAAAGATTTATTATTTTTATTACTTTTTTAATCGATTCAATATTATGTTTTATTATTATTATTATTATTTCATATAACACTTTATTTTATGGAAAATATAACATCCCAGACATTTAAATGTTTACACTCATTTACAACTAGTGAAACATCTCCACCATGCTAGGCTTTAGATTTCCTCTAGAACCAATAATAACTCTTTATAACAATAACTAATTTAGAAACATAATTGTATTTAATTTTATTACTCTTCAATTTGTACTCTTCAAAGATAGAATGTGATTATATAAGATGCATTTTCAAAACACATTGAAACAAATTCGTAAAGGTAGGTATTAATTTACCATTAAATTAAAAATAAATGAGTTACTATTTATAATTCATTATTTTATTTCATAAATTTAATCTAATAAATATTCAATTATGTATATATATATATATATATACACACACACACACGCACACAAAGCTTTGGATTTATGATTAATGGGTGCACTCTTAAGGTATTCTTTGTTATAAGTCACTAGTTCAAATCTCTCATGGATGTTAGTTTAAAAAAGAAAAATGTATATAATTTGATTTATATTTTTTTTAGTGATTAGTAGAATTAGTAATTATAGAGGTCTCATTCTCTTATGAGGTCTATTTCTACCCTCATGACATGGGGTCCATTTCGACTACTTCTACATAACCAATAGGTGCAACAAACATGCAAGTAACTTGGATATAGGTAAGTCAAGTTTATCTCGGTGCAACAACACATTTGACCCTATTTATACCATTACTACTATAACCATTAAGTGCACCACACATGTATGCTTGATATGGGTAGTTGGAGTCTATCTAGGTGTAACTACACATTTGACAACTACCTTAAGATAAGGCAACCTTGTATTTGTGTGACAAGAGTTGATTCCATTCTCTACCACTCTAATCACTAGATGCATCACTTACTTCCATTTTCTATCATTATAATTACCAAGTGCACCACAATTGTCATTCACATCAATAGAAATAAATTAAGTCTGCTTGGGTGCAAACACATGAAAAGCTTCTCCCTTTCCACCACTATATCTAACCCCTTTAAACCAACTAATTTATAATCATCAAAATATTAAATTTAACTAATTTAAAACATATATAAAAAACAAATTTAAAATATAATGTACGACCACAATTTATAAATTAGAATATAAATATATTAATTAAAAACAAATTTAAGTCTAAATAATTCACCTTAAATTTAAAATACATAAAATATAAATACTATTATAACGTAGATAAATTAGAAATAAATATGCTAACATAGATCCATCTTAACTCTCGATTTACCTAGCATGGAGGATTCAATTTTTAAAATGCAAACTCCTTTTTGAGTTTTAACTATAATAGATCTTTTGAAATATTTTATTTATGATTCACACTTTCCATATTAAAATGTTAATACATGATCCATGATATTTCAAAGTAGAAAACACTCTCTCTTATATATATATATCTGAGAGAGAGAGTTATTATTAGGTTCTTTATAATTCAAAGTAGTTTGTGTATGTGGAGAGAAAGATAGAATGTTTTCCTTTTTGAAATATGAGAGGCTTCTATTAATTTTTTTATGTGGACATCATGAATAAAAAATAAAATATTTCAAAATATTTTTTTATAGTAAAAACATCTTATTAGTGTGCTTCTCAAAACTAGGATAGGCCAACA
This sequence comes from Pinus tabuliformis, assembly GCA_031772625.1. Classification (NCBI taxonomy): domain Eukaryota; kingdom Viridiplantae; phylum Streptophyta; class Pinopsida; order Pinales; family Pinaceae; genus Pinus; species Pinus tabuliformis. The sequence goes on from CM062817.1 coordinate 1,154,693,375, forward strand.
GGGATAAGTTTTGTACTCAAAAAGAGGTTTTCATTTTAAAAGATTTGATCCCTCTAGGCACCTAGCAGATCTAGAATTAAGATGAATCTATGTTATTCTCAAAACTAGGATAGATTGATCTTAGCTCTGCACTCAAAAATATGTTTTCATTTTATAATATGATCAAATCTCTTGACATGCAAGCATTTCCTCAAACTTTGCACTCAAAAATAGATTTGCATTTTAAAAAGTTTGATCCCTCACAACGCTTGGTGGATTGTAGCTAACATGGATTTTTACATGTCATTTGTCAACTCCATATTGAGCAATGAAGGATTCGTATTTACCGCATACTAAAAATAATTTATTTTTTTTCATCTAGAGTTGCATTCTACAACCTAGTGTAAGGGAGAGGTGATACTTATTAATTGGGCACATGGTATTATTAATTCATGATATTATTTGGGCATGTGGTATTATTAATCCATGGTAATGTTAATCCATGTAGTAACTTTCTATTTTTGGGCATGTGGTATTGATAAGCCTTGGTATTGGACCATGATATTGTAACATAGACTATTTACAAATTAAGACCAAGAATATTTGTGTTGGGATTACTATGTCAACAACATATTTTTACTAGACAAATCTACCTCAATATTTTTATAATTCATTATTTCATTTCATAAATTTAATCTATACTATATATATATATATATATATATATATATATATATATATATATATATATATATATATCTTATGTTTTAAAGTAAATTATATTTAAGTTTGCAAAGTGTTAGATTTATGATGAATGGGTGCACTCTTAAGGTACTCTTTGTTATAAGTCAGTGGTACAAATCCCTCATAGATGTTAGTTTATATATATATATATATATATATAATTTGATCTATATTTTTTTATCCCTCATAGATGTTAGTTTATATATATATATATATATATATATATATATATATATATATATATATATATATATATATATATATATATATATATATATATATATATATATAATTTGATCTATATTTTTTTAGTGATTAGTGGAATTAGTAATTCCGAAGGTCTGGTGCTCTTATGGGGTTTATTTTTACCCTCATAATGTGAGGTCCATTTATACTACTACTACCATAACCAATAGGTGCAACACACATGCAAGTAACCTAGATATAGGTAAGTCAAGTTTCTCTAGGTGCAACCACACATTTGACCATATTTATACCACAACTACTATAACCACTAGGTGCACCATGCTTGTAATCTAGAAATGGGTAAGTGGAGTCTATCTTGGTGTAACCACACATTTGACCACTACCTCAAGATAAGGATACCTTGTATTTGTGTGGCATGGGCTGATTCCATTATCTACCACTATAATCACTAGGTACATCATTTAATTCCATTTTCTATCATTATAATTACCAAGTGCACCAAATAGTTCTATATAATCATTAGGTGCAACACACTTGTCATTCACATCAATAAAAATAAATTGAGTCTCCTTAGGTGCAAAAACATGTTTGACTCTTATCTTAAGGTAATTGAACCTTATCCATCAGTGAAAAACTTCTCCTTTTCCACCACGATATATAACCCATTTAAACTAACTAATTTATATCATCAAAATATTAAATTTAAAACAAATATTTAAAACAAATTTAAAATATAATATACTACCACAATTTATAAATTAGAATATAAATATATTAATTAAAAATAAATTTAAGTTTAAATAATTCACCTTAAATTTAAAATACATATAATATAAATAGTATTATAAATAATCAACATAGATAAATTAAAATATAAATATGCTAGCATAGATCCATCTTAACTCCGATCTACCAAGCATCGAGGATTCAATTTTTAAAATGCAAACCCTTTTTTGAGTTTTAACTTAATAAATCTTTTTGAGGATTCATACTCTATTATTAGGTTCTTTATAATTCGAAGTAGAGTGTTAATGTGTGTGAGTGCAGAGAAAGATAGAATGTTTTCTTTTTTGAAATATGAGAGGGTTATATTAACGTTTTTATGTGGACAACATGAATCATAAATAAAATATTTCAAAATATTTTTTATAGTTAAAACATCTTATTAATGTGCTTCTCAAAATTAGGATAGACCAAGAGAGATAAGTTTTTTACTCAAAAAGAGGTTTTCATTTTAAAAGATATGATCCCTCTAGACACTTGTTAGATCTGGAGTTAAGATGGATCTATGTTATTCTCAAAACTAGGATAGATTCATGTTAGCTCTGATTTACCAATAGATAATAAAGATAAAATCTCTTGACATGCAAACCTTTCTTCAAACTTTGCACTCAAAAATATGTTTTCATTTTAAAAGGTTTGATCCCTCTCAACCCTTGGCGGATTGTAGCTAACATGGATTTTTACATGCCATTTGTCAAATTCATATTTAGTAGTGAAGAATTCATACTTATTGCATACTAAAAAGTAAATTAATTTTTTCATCTACAGTTGCATTCTACAACCTAGTATAAGGGAGAGTTGATACTTATTAATTGGGCACAGGGTATTATTAATTCATGATATTATTTGGGCATGTGGTATTATTAATCCATGGTAATGTTAATCCATGTAGTAACTTTCTATTTTTTGGCATGTGGTATTGATAAACTTTGGTATTGACCCATGGTATTGTAACAAAGACTATATAAAAATTAAGACCAAGAATATTTGTAATGTAGTCACTATGTCAACGAAATATTTTTACTGCGCAGAAAGATCATTTGAGAGCCTCACTCCTTTCAAAATTTTCACTCTAGTTAGAATTATATATATGAAATATATTAAAATTTCATATTAAAAGTTTTTATTATATATTTAAATGAAAATAAAATTATTTAATTAAAAAAAGTTAAAATTACCTTTATATTAATATATTTTTTATTATTTGATAATATCTTCGAATTTAGGCTTGTGAAAATCACATAAATGTTCATTATTATCCTTACATAAATATAAAATCACATTTTAAAAATAAAATTATTAAATTATAAAAATTAAAATCATCTTTATATTAATATATTTTTATTATTTTATTAATGCGTAGTTTATAACTTATAGACAAAATGATCTTTTTGTCATAACTCCATTTTCGCATTAAAAGTAAAAGTAAAACCATGTAATTTTTTTTACAGTTAATTGTACCATTAACCAACCATGATGAATTACATATCATTAACCTTAATCGGATTTCCAAAGTAGATGAACATTGTTTATACAAAATGAGTCTAGTTTTACGTTGTACTGTTAAGGTTGACATTTATGAACTCTCTCAGTCCATTATGGTCCTACTACGTTCACTCTCACCGCAATGGGACAACTCAGCTCATGCATCGAGCTTACCACCACCAGTCCTTTGATATTTAATACCTCTGCTATGTTGATTTAATGGACAACGTAGCTGAGTCAGGTTTCCTCAGGATTCTCCATCTCATCGATAGTGTAGACATAGGTTTGCTGATCGCACGGTTGGAGTCGCTTTGGGTGGCTTGTCAGGCTCTCATGCAGGGTTTGAGGGTCATTTGCTACCCTTTTGCCTTGGCACTCTGCTCAGCTTCTCTGCTCTACCTGTGGGTAGCTTGTTCTGGGGATTGTTCGCATGGTGCATTCAACATGTTGCAGCGGTGGTCGAGGGGTTCTTGACCAAGGTTAATATGTATTCCTACCCGTTGCCAGGTGAGAGATTTTTTTACTCTGTGGCTATCACGTTTTGATATCTTTATAAATGTTCCTGTCTAGGTTTCCTAATACAAGTACTTGAAACCCTTTGCAGATTGGGTGGCGATGATTCCGTGGCACACTCTGTTATGAAAGTGAGGCGACATCTTACCTGGCTTGGCATTCAACAAATTTTTGGGTAAGTTCTTAGCTTCTCTAGCTATCTTGTTCTATAAGGAGAAAGGTTCACAAGTTTAAGCCACGGTTTTGTTTTTGTTATTCCAGGAATTGAATTTTCTTATCTCTGACCTGAGATTGTATGGAAATTCCCTTATTGGGCTTCTTGTCGGCTTTCTTGTCACTAGGCGAAGGGTTTTCTTTTCTCTATGGCGTGGTTGTAATTGTTGTTAGTTTAGAGAGTCTTGGGCGAGCAAAGGCCTTGGATCTATATTAAACCATTAGTTTTATGCTCTGTTTTTTTGTAAAGCAGGAGTATCTTAATGTTATTATGTCGGAAACTCTGTGGCTTTCAGTTTTATTGTAATATGTCGACTCATTCGCTCTACCTTGATATATCTCTATTTTGTCTGCTACTTTATATTTATGGTCTGCTAATCTCCTTTTGTATGAATCGGCTTTATGGAAAATTGTTCGTTTAAGCACAAAGGCTATTTATTTTTGATAGAGATATGTTTATTTCCAGTTGTATTATACTATACTTCATGTAAAGGATGTTTTGTTTTGTGTTGATCGTTTAATTAATTTATGCATAGAAATTACCACCATGGCTATTTCTGGACTTGAGTTTTGGATTTGAATGTGTAGTTCAATTATCGCTTAGCAGAAATGATTAACCCTATAGGTCTTTTCCACGATAGCCATGATTCTGGAGCCCCCTCGGAATCTAGGTGTGATCGTGGTGTTGTTGTCTACTTGGGTTTTTACTTAAGGTTTTGCTTACTATTTAAGGGTTATTTACCTGAGGCTCTATATCCCATTTAAGTGGCCTCTGTCTACGTTACTGCTTCCTTTGCGACTATAGGGTACACAGGATTTCGTTATAATGTTTTTTCTTTTCTTTCTCTGGTCTTGATCATGCCGAATTGGTTCACACATTTGTTTGTGCTCCTATCTGCTGGCAACACAGGCTATTTAATAAGCTTATATGGTTGGTTCTGGGTGCACACAGGGCCTCCTATTTACATGGGTTCCTATGTTAACAGCTCTCATTACACAGGTTGTTCATCATTTAAAAGAAAGTGCTCCGTCACACAGGTTTTATTCAGGTTTTTCATTTAAGTATGCACATGTTACGAGAATGAGTCCTCCTTCACATAGAATTCTCTTAAATTAATTTGTACTTGCTCTATATCCCATGGAACTCTTAAGTTTTTTTTATAAGTGTAATCTTTATGCTCAGCAATTTCTTAGGGTGTTTGTTCAATGTGGAATTTTCTACGCTTAATTGCCTGTATAGACACTAATAATTCAACTGGTGTCGTCTGGACACGACTAGCTCGTTCGGGCTGGTTAGTACTACCTTGGTTGGTTTCAAGACTAAGTTTATTTTATTTTGTATAGATAATTTTATTAGTTTTCTGTGATGACACCTTTCCATCCAGGTATCTATTGTAAAAATTAACAATCTCATAGAATTTGATAACATAGGTATACTAGTCAAATTATAGAGTGGAATCCTGCTTCCTCTATAGCATTTCTAGTTTTTTTTAACAAACAGAACATTCCTTATAAAAATGTATTTGTCATAATTCTGCTTGCCTGTATTTCCTGTGCAATCAAATCTCAGAGCACTGTCACCTTTTATTCTCTGCTTGTCTTCCTCTCGACCATGAGATTTGTCTTCGCAACCAAATCTCCCCCTAAGCCTATTTTCAAGACTATTGTCTTCAACAAATATTTCGCATTCAGTGCCAATGCTATCTAGTCCTCACCACACGTAGCATTTTTTCCTTTTTCAGTCTATCCTAACAGTACGGTTCCCCCCCCCCCCCTTTACCTTGGGGTGTTTCCAGTTAGGAGAGGCAGTTAGGGTTTCTCTCTTTTCGTCAACTGCCTCTTTCCAACTTCTTAATGAGAAGTTACAAAATCTGATATTACTCAATCATTTCCTAAATTCAGAATTAACAATATTATTAATCTAAACAAAAACTAACAATATTGTCCAGTTTGTTTTCTTACAGTGGTAAATAAAATATTTACAGCTTTTCCAGGGACATTACATCTTCCCTCCCTGAAATCAAACATCGTCCCGATGTTTTCCAACCTCAAACAGCTTTGGATAAGCCTCTTTGATGATCTGCTCATCCTCCCAGGTGGCCTCATCTGGCCCAAAGTGCTGCCATTGCACTTTAACTTAGGTGATGACTCGTTTCTGCAGCATTAAATGCCTATTCAGGATGCTTCTTTGGGGATTAAACAGATCCATGCGGAGTTGCAGAACCTTTACTTGGAGTTACAGAGCTTGATAAAGGAAAAAGTGGCTCGGCCGGAGGTACGTGAAGAAGTTTGGTGTCTCAAGTATAAGAACTAGGGGAATGAGGGGAGCTTATGCACCTAAGCCAGGAAGCTACTGTAGGACCAAGTGCGGGGACCACGCTATGGTGCGCTATTTGTCAAGTAGCTGAAAAACATTGAACAGACAATTGTCATTTGCTGAAAACGTTTGTACAGACACCACAACAATTTTTCTATGATTTACGCAAATCGGTAGGCCACGATGAGTGCCACTGATGGAGATATGAATTAATGATGGACAGGATGCCTACATATCGAATGCAAGCAGAAACTTGGCCTCAGAATCAGGGCACTGGGGGAATGAGTGGAGGATATCAGGGGTGCGGATGAGGCCGAGGAGGAGGAGGCCCTAGTAGGGGTTGGGGGCAGGTCATTTGTTATAATTGTGTAACACTAGGACACTACACGTGGGAGTGTACGAATTAGAAACACCTGTCATGTCAATACTGCACTCAGTTTGACCACACAATCAAAGAATGTCCTGTGTTGATGGCTAAGATGTAGGAGAAGAAGGCGCAGCCTCATCATCCAACCCAGAACTTACAGATGATGAGATTTGATCCCCACAAAGAGGACCCAAATGTGAATATTGTCCTGCGAAGTGGGATCACGACTGGTGATGATAAAGGAAAGCAACCTGAAGAAGTTGGATGGGTCCGCAAGGCTCTAGAAAAGGAGGTTGGGCTTCATCTGGAGAGTGTGAAGGAAATGTGCGAATAAAATCTTTGATGAGGCCTCTACCTCAGGAAGTCAGAAAAAATTGTCAGATACTAGCACGCCTACAAAGGTTGACCCCACTATTCTTACCACATTCTTGGAGACTTGTATGAAACTATTGCGCAACAAAAAGGCTGTAAAAGGGCTACAGGAGTTGATCAAAAAATGTGCCAGTAAGGATAATTCTTCTGATGGACCCCATGTAGTCAGTAAGACCGGTAATCATAACGCAAGAACTGGGCATGATATGAGGCTTACCACGCAAATAGGAGACTATGAGATGGACCATGTTATTCTGGATTTGGGTTCTGAAGAAATGTATTGCCTAAGAAAACCTGGAAGAGGACGGGGAGACCTGTGCGGCAGTGGTCTCCGACTCAACTGAGGATGGTGAACCAATAGAAGATTATCCCTATGGGACGATTGCAGGGGGTTAATATAGATATAGAAGGTGTGAGCGCACTAGCTGATTTTGAAATAATAGAGATTGCTGATGATAGGAATCCATACCCCGCGCTCCTAGGAATTGATTGGGTTATCGATATGAATGGGGTCATCAATTTGAAGAAGTAGACAATGTTGTTTGAAAGGAAAACGCTCCATGTTGTAGTACCATTGGACCCTGTAGAGGGACTGCACTATACCGAACCGGTCTGCGACTATGAGGAGAGTGATGATGATTTGGATCAGATCTATAAAATCACAGCGCGAGAGCAAGATTGGGTTAATCTGACAACCGATGGACGAATTGCATAGGACTGTGAAAGTTCCTGTACTTTGGATTCAGACGAAGAGTTGGAACATTGGCAAAACATGTGTATGAAGTATCCACATTGTGCCACAACATGATGACAAAATCGCTTCACTGTGTGTCATCGAAGGTAAGAAATTTTCCTTATTATGATGGTCTAATTGACGTGGATAAATTTTTGGATGCTTTTGAAAGAGAAGTTCCAGAGGATTGCCGTTTTCAGGCATTGGACTGGGCACTGCGAGCTACATCCGCTCAATGGTGGGGTACGCACAAAGACAACTTTGATGAGTGGCACGATTACAGAAGAATGATAAGAACATGATTTGGTCGGCCTAAAGTACGGGTAATTGAGAAGCATGATGGGAGGAATGATATGTGTGATCACTTGGCTAAATGGATGAAGGTATATGGAACGAAGCTATAGCCAAAATGGGTGCATTTATTCTGTCACACTCTCAACGTAATCCCTATGAACTAGTATTTGGAGACGGAGCTCAACCACAGCACCGCGTAACGAGATGTCTTAAGAGAAGGGTTCATTAGGACATTCAACTTTGAAGATGGGTTCGAAAGCATTGATGAGGCACTACAGGATGTTAATGTAGTGATCTTTAGAATACTGCAAGATCCTTTGGAATTGATTCAACCAGATTGGAACAACCAGCTGCACCATGCACTGGAGTGCTGTAATTGTTGAGCCTTGAAAATGTCATTCATTTCCATTACACTTTCACTATTATGTCCATTATATCACCTCCATTTCACCTCCATTTCACTACTATGTCACCACATTCATCCCACTTTCATTATCATTGGGCCACCTTTATGTTTTTCCAATCTTTATTATTTCTAAGCCTTTTAAGTGACTTTGTGGTTAAACATTAGAAAATAATGTGCATATGCTTATACCTAACAAATGGGTTGAGATTGTTGACATGTGTAGGTTGAAAGGAGGCTTCTAGAAGACCCTTATGTGGCACTCTCAAGCCAAATTCGAATTTGGTTGGAAAGAATCATGGGGTCATGAGGATATGTGTCACATCTCCTAATTGTATTGTAACTCTAAGAAGACATGTGTTTTATCAGTTCCTATTCTGATTAGGACTCTAGAGGTAGAGGGAGAGATTCATGGACTATCATTAATGAGATGGCTCTCATCTTTTTGTATAAATAGGAGATCTTTCTCCTTCATTAGTTAGTCTTTCCTTTAGTCTTTCCTTTAGTCCTTTTAGCTTGTTAGTCCCATGGCTTTTGAAAGCTTTTGTACTTTTTACTTTTGAAGAAATTGAATAAAGCTTTGATGTTCTCAACATGGAAGGAGATGTGAAGTAGATGTCATGGAGCATATTAGGATGTAAGTAGAGTAGATTTCATTTTGTAAATATTGCTTTGTAGAATGTAAGGTAGATTAGATTTTTCATTCATGCAATTTTAATTCATGCAAGTGTGTTTAATTTTGCTTTGATTTCATGACTAATGGCATATGTGATCATCTTGTCTATGTTGCTGACCTTTATTTTTCTAGTTTGATTTTCATTAGTATCATTTCTTTAACTTGCACTTTACTTTCTGCTCTTAGATATCAAGTTGTTCATCTATTGATGGTTCTTTTTCCATAATCAAATAACTTTATTGGAGCCAAAATATCACTTAGTACAGCTTGGTTTAGTTTGCTTTAAGACTCACATTGCTGACTTGTTCATAACTGTTATCACATGATAAATCTAGCTGAAAGGCAAAAAGGTTAAGAAAAGGTTAAAGTAGTGTGATTTGTCTCCTTTATGTAGTGTCACTTAGATTTTACATTTCATTTTCATTTTAAATCAGCAGCATAGATACTGGGCCGATGTCATTAGTTCTTTATTTGATGTCTTTATTTTCCTTTAAGCATTTGATTTCATAGGTGGTAGGGGGCCCCTGCCTTCTATAGTTGTCACTTTAATTTCTTGTATTTCTTTTTCTGATTTTCATGTATATTAATGTACAGTTTGAATTACTGCATTTTATTTTCCTTTTAACATGTATATTATTGTACATAAATTGCTTTCAAGTTGATTGTAGATTAGTGATGCACATAGCCTTTTAATGAACTAATGACGTGATAGAATCATCTTGTCCTTTTGCTGAAGCAGCAAGGATACTGGGTCTCATAGTCATTCTTTCATTATTTGATTATTGCATTTTATTTCGATTGAACTAGTTGCATTAAACACTTTAGAAAAGCAACAAGAACAAAACCCCAAAAACAACATAAACTATAAAACAACGAAGTAAGAGAAAGGTTAACTAAGCACATATAGTGCACCACACTTCATCAGTTTACGATACCTGGATTGATAATTTATGTAGAGAAATTTAAGACGTTAAATTGACTAGACATTTTGGCGTCGTTGCCGGGGAAGTGTAATTAGGAGACCTTATTTCTTACATCTGGAAAAAAAGGTTAATAATTCTTGAGTATGCTCTCCTCTTGCACTTTGTGTGATCTAGAGGATCAGAAAAAGGATTGTTAAGTAAAAAAAAAAGAAAAATAATAATTCTTGAGTATGCTCTCCTCCTGCACTTTGTGTGATCTGGAGGATCAGAAAAAGAATTGTTAAGAAAAAAAATAGGAGACAAAATAAACTTCATCACTTCAATTGATTCGAGAAAAAAAAAAAAAAAAAAAAGAGAGAAGAAAAACAATCTATGGCTATCTCCATTCCTAGTTTTCGCTATGGCTTCAATAAAAATTTTTTTGCCTCCCTGATCAAGCTTTGGTCCATTTGGATTCAGTGGTGGATTTTGCTGCCATGTGTGGTTTCAATTAGGGTTCAAAACTCTCTTCAATCATGCATGGGTTTGCTGGGTTATGTCATGGGAATGATTGTCTCTTCTTATTGGAATGATCTAATTAGTGATAATGAAGAATTATAGAGTTGTTCATGGCTTAACGACTCATCTTTTCCATGAAGAAAACGGCTCAGCTTTCCCACAAAGAAAACGAAAATAGCGAGAGTGTGCGCACTGTCAAATACAAATACTTACACAGACATTTAAGGTTAGCAGACCAGAGTACAAGATTCAGGCATTTCCTTGGTTGATCAGTGCCAGATATAAGCGCATTCAAGATAACGAAAAAAAAAAAAAAAAAATTACAGAGGAATTCAACTATGCCATAAAGAAAACAAAAATCGTTGGATTGTGCAATAGTTACCGACATTTAAGGTAGAAAGGAAATGATATTTTCACAGGTAGAAACGAATTGCAGAGCCTAACGCGTGGGATACCAGGCCAGAGCCGGAGCTTCTGGTTCACTCGCCTACATGGAAGGCCTGCAGGATCCTTTCACATTTTCCTCCCTTTTGGGTGTTTGTCGCCGTTTAAGCCACGAAAGAAAGGAATAGAATGACTATTGGTCAATCATTGGTATAGATTGACGTATCAATCCCTTAGCCATCAGTTACATCAAAAGCTACCAGTGATTTTAGTACAGCATGCACAGCCGCACACACTTGCTCTACGGGGCAGCAGCAAGAGTGACTCAATAGATTTCTTCATTCGGGTTTGCTTAGGCACCAAACCATGGACTGGGTCTGCTAATTAAGTTACTTCCCTCGATCAGTATCAGAACATGTAGAGTCTAGACAAGGGTTTTTGCCGAAGGAAACAAAAAGGGAACATATTACAGAGGTTCTAACACGTTTGGCACACACCTGCAAAATAGTAGATCAAACAAGAACAACGAATGCAGAACAGAGAACAGTAAAACTCAGAAAAAAACGGAAACACAGAAAAAACATCAAACTTCAAACGTACGATTTACCCAAATGGAGATGAATTTCAAAAAACTAAAACATGGGTTTTTTTGCCAGGTGGGTTAGTTAGATAACCCAGAAACCGTTTGAGGAAATTCGTGGCGGTCTGGGAGACATATTCGGTTCTTTGGAGCCTCTTTCTTGCTGCCGCGTGAAAAAAACTGGAGTTGAATTGATTAACAGATAATTTGAATGTGTTCCGCGTGCCTAAGGAGGAGAAATCCAAATCGGAATCTCATGTGCTATTATTTAAGCTTGATTGCATGTGTTTAATAACTAATAGTCCCATGCAACGTGTGACTGTGTTTCAGTTTTAGCCATCAATAAAGACGTGTTTTAAACTCATACGGCTCTTCATAGCCGCATAACTCCCGCTGCAAACTCCACGCTTCAAACCTTGATTACAGTCCGTTTACCAATAGTTTTTCAGAGGACTTCTTTTCATTTGTTTGAATGCGTGGGAGTGGAAGATTGCGTGTGCTTCACATCCTACCAATGTATGGATTTTGCCGTTTACAATTTAAAGGAAGATACATGGAGTTGGCTTCCCACTATAGACGCAGGGGACGGATGTCCGCATCTCATGACGTTTAAACCTAGGCCCGATATGAAGGGGGTTTTTTTTGGGAAAGTTGTTTACCGGGGCCTGTTTGGGAAGGCTATTTTGCATTTATCGGTGAAGGCAGCCAATTCCAAGATTGAAGACTCAACAAAAACATTGCAGTTTTCCAAACGAAGCTTGGCAGAGCTGAACCGTGAATTGCACTAGTTAAGTTAGTTGTCTTGAAGGGGCACATTCTTTTTTTTTCTCTTCCACGCACACAGCCACTCCTACACTCTGCACTTTCCGCAGCCAATACAGCGTTTCCGCAGCTCATACAACGTTTCCGCAGCCAATACAGCGTTTCCGCAGCTGTTTTGTTAAACTTTAGGTTGCAGGTGTCATCAAGCAAAACAAGTCACATGGGTAGCTAGGGAAATGTCAGTACATGGATGGTGTCCTATTCATTCGATCAAATTTGATGAAAAAGACCCCGGTCAAAGGGAAGTCAAAATGTGTGTTATCCCAAAGTCGCCACACTGAGTCGCCACACTAAGTCGCTGCATGTCAAGAAAAAAAATAATAATTTTGAATCAATGAAATGAACAAGTTATTTTCTCACTTTTCTGAAGGTATTGATTAATTTTGGACTGATAATGAAAGATGAATGGCTAACTTTTTATTCAATATTTTTAGCTACAGAGCTGTTCCCCAATTCTGCAGCCAGAAAAACCTCATTGTTCAAATCAGCCTATCTTTCTCATACAAAATCAGATTTTGATGATTTAAGTACCATTGGAAAGATCTCAACAAGATCTATACAATGAGAAATATATCATTAGAGTTTGAAATGGCAAATAATGAAATAAATTGCTGAAAAGAAGCAACATCAACTTGAGGCACTAATTCCAAAGCAGGTATAAATTCTTTTGATTTTTCCTTTGAGAACTTGTTTCATTAATACAAATTCTTTGTTTTGTGTGTAAATATCATAACTAGAGAGATTGATCACCTCTCTCCTTTGATAATCATACATTCCATTGCAGAAGAAGTATTAGTTTTTTTGCAGGTTCCAGGAGGAAGGACAAATGACTACAAGAGAATGGTGTCTCTCTAAGAGACCAATTTGTTTCATAAGAGGATGATCAACAACAAAGAGGAAATATGCTGATGTAAAATCAGATCCAAACACTTGAAAAACTTTCAGATACTATTGTCTCCATCATATCCATCCATCACATCCATACCTCATAATAAACCATTCATCCCATTTTCCTCCATATTTTCCACTTACATTCACATACACTTTCCATCTCTTTTTGTCCATTCATAACCCACAAATAAAAGCAAGAGGCTCATTCACATGCTTATTGCCATTGCCATTTCTGTTCTCCATTGCCATTTTCCATTTTCATTTTCCATTCCTTTTCATTTTCATTCCACAAATAAGCCCTGCTTCAATGCAAATTATTGAGTCCATAGTCCTTTGAGTCTAAGTTCTTTGTAAAAACACCTTGAGGCTTGCATGCCTTAATGGCAAGTCCTCATGTTGACAAACAATGGGAATACATTAATGTCCCTTGTTCGTTAGATCTTCTAGGTGACTCGACATCAGCAAATTCATTCGTACCTAGCAAGATGTGTTTGGGCATCTTGACTCTCATTGTCATCAATGGTGAGAGTTCTCGTGTTGACTAGTGGCATCCATTAATGGCCACTAAGCCAACAATTTCCTACTATGTTTGACATCAGAACATCTTTTCACATAGTAGGAATTGTGCCAATGAGTTTTGAAGACATGAAGACTATTATTTTCAGCATTTTGGAGCAGATTCAGCAAGTTTTAGTAGAAGCAATAAAAAGCCATCTTATCTCTCTATCCATGGCTCCTCTTGTTCAGCCACTTGAAGAAGAATATGATCAGAATTTTTCAGCCACCACACATACAACTCATCCATTCCAAAGGGTAAGTGAAGGTACGTCATTTTCTAACTTTTGACCATAGAATTCCATAAAAAGCTAGAATGATAATTGTTGGAAAAACATTTCTCTTCCTCATTCCATAAAATTTCCAATACCATCAGTTGGGGGGGGGATACATTCATATTCATATCTTGCCATGTCCATATCATATTCAAGAGCTCACATACTTCCAACATATATTAATTATTACATTGCTATTATGAGCATACAATGGCTTTTGAAAAAGTGCTTAAAGGATAAATTGGATACAAACAAAATCATGGTTGTCACACAAGAACCAACCATCATGCAATCCAATAAAGATATACTTTGCAACAATAATCAAAATATCATTATGCAAAGTTCAAAGATCAAAATAGAAGGCAACAAAAAAATGGTTGTGACACAAGAACCAACCATGTTGCAATTCAAGTGAAACACTTTGCAGAAATATGAAGTTATCAAATGATATCATGCAAAGTTAAGCCAAAGCTCAAGGATCAAAAGAGTTAATGTAATATATATTGCATGAGGACATGCAATAGCTTCAGTTGGGGGGTATGTTGAGCCTTGAAAATGTCATTCATTTCCATTACACTTTCACTATTATGTCCATTATATCACCTCCATTTCACCTCCATTTCACTACTATGTCACCACATTCATCCCACTTTCATTATCATTGGGCCACCTTTATGTTTTTCCAATCTTTATTATTTCTAAGCCTTTTAAGTGAATTTGTGGTTAAACATTAGAAAATAATGTGCATATGCTTATACCTAACAAATGGGTTGAGATTGTTGACATGTGTAGGTTGAAAGGAGGCTTCTAGAAGACCCTTATGTGGCACTCTAAGGCCAAATTCGAATTTGGTTGGAAAGAATCATGGGATCATGAGGATATGTGTCACATCTCCTAATTGTATTGTAACTCTAAGAAGACATGTGTCTTATCAGTTCCTATTCTGATTAGGACTCTAGAGGTAGAGGGAGAGATTCATGGACTATTATTAATGAGATGGCTCTCATATTTTTGTATAAATAGGAGATCTTTCTCCTTCATTAGTTAGTCTTTCCTTTAATCTTTCCTTTAGTCCTTTTCTTAGTCCTTTTAGCTTGTTAGTCTCATGGCTTTTGAAAGCTTTTGTACTTTGTACTTTCGAAGAAATTGAATAAAGCTTTGATGTTCTCAACATGGAAGGAGATGTGAAGTAGATGTCATGGAGCATATTAGGATGTAAGTAGAGTAGATTTCATTTTGTAAATATTGCTTTGTAGAATGTAAGGTAGATTAGATTTTTCATTCATGCAATTTTAATTCATGCAAGTGTGTTTAATTTTGCTTTGATTTCATGACTAATGGCATATGTGATCATCTTGTCTATGTTGCTGACCTTTATTTTTCTAGTTTGATTTTCATTAGTATCATTTCTTTAACTTGCACTTTACTTTCTGCTCTTAGATATCAAGTTGTTCATCTACTGATGGTTCTTTTTCCATAATCAAATAACTTTATTGGAGCCAAAATATCACTTAGTACAGCTTGGTTTAGTTTGCTTTAAGACTCACATTGCTGACTTGTTCATAACTGTTATCAGATGATAAATCTAGCTGAAAGGCGAAAAAGGTTAATAAAAGGTTAAAGTAGTGTGATTTGTCTCCTTTATGTAGTGTCACTTAGATTTCACATTTCATTTTCATTTTAAATCAGCAGCATAGATACTGGGCCGATGTCATTAGTTCTTTATTTGATGTCTTTATTTTCCTTTAAGCATTTGATTTCATAGGTGGTAGGGGGCCCCTGCCTTCTATAGTTGTCACTTTAATTTCTTGTATTTCTTTTTCTGATTTTCATGTATATTAATGTACAGTTTGAATTACTGCATTTTATTTTCTTTTTAACATGTATATTATTGTACATAAATTGCTTTCAAGTTGATTGTAGATTAGTGATGCACATAGCCTTTTAATGAACTAATGACGTGATAGAATCATCTTGTCCTTTTGCTGAAGCAGCAAGGATACTGGGTCTCATAGTCATTCTTTCATTATTTGATTATTGCATTTTATTTCGATTGAACTAGTTGCATTAAACACTTTAGAAAAGCAACAAGAACAAAACCCCAAAAACAACATAAACTATAAAACAACGAAGTAAGAGAAAGGTTAACTAAGCACATATACTGCACCACACTTCATCAGTTTACGATACCCGGATTGATAATTTATGTAGAGCAATTTAAGACGTTAAATTGACTAGACAGTAATGTGACTGCTAATGGATAGGATGTGGATCCAAGGAATATTAACATTCCAGAAACCGAAGGCTACCGTGAGGTAGAGGGGCCACAGATAGAAAATCCAGACATCACCGCACCATTGAAAACTAGGCAAGTAAACATTGAGACAAAGGTGGAGCTGAAGTTTTGGAAGACTGGGGATTACTGGGATGATGCTAGAGTAGATAAAGTCACTGAGTTGCAATGCGAATATCATGATTTGTTCCCTACAAATTGTTTGGACTTGAAAGGCATCATAGGCGATTTGGGAGTGATGAAAATATCTCTAAAACTGGATGTGCATCCTGTTAAGTAGAGGCCATATCGCCTTAATCCAAAATAAAAGGAAAAGGTTCGCTTGGAGTTGGACAAGATGCTTGAAGAAGGTATTATTGAACCTGTGGAGAAGTCTGATTGGGTGGGTCCAATGGTAGTACAGAAAAAGAAGCAGAAGGAAGAAATAAGGATTTGTGTAGATCTCTGAAAGCTTAATGATGCTTGTGTCCATGATCCTTTTTTGAAACCATTCACTGATGGAGTTTTGGACAATGTGGGAGGACAAGAAGCGTATTCCTTCACTGATGGGTTCTCTGGGTGCCATTAGATTAAGATCGCGCCAAAGGATAGGAGTAAGACAACCTTCGCAATGGAATGTGGTTGTTTCCAGTATACAGTAATGTTGTTTGGACTCAAGAATGCACCGGAAACATTCCCTCACGTAGTCATCATGGCATTCAAAGAGTTCATTCACAAATTCATGGAGGTCTATTTCAGTAACTGGACAGTGTTTCGGCTAGTCAAGTGCCACATAGACAGTCTGCACAAAATGTTGGATATGTGCCAAAGGTATCAGATTGCACTGAACCTAAAGAAGTGCTTATTTTGTGCCCCCTTTGGGATTTTGCTAGGTCATGTTGTATGCAAGCAAGGACTCATGGTGGACCCTGCCAAGATCGTGGTAATAATCAATTTGGAAGCCCGAAGGAATGTTAAACAGCTGCGTGAAACACTGGGCCATACTGGGTATTATCGAAAGTTCATCAAGGCTTATGCTCAGATTACCATGTCCATGGAAAAGTTGCTAAAGAAGGATGCTACATTTTGTTGGAATGAAAAATGTCAACGTAGTCTGGATGTCTTGAAGGAGAAATGGTTACCACACTGATCTTGGTCTTCCCGGACTGGAAGAAAGAATTCCATGTGCACGTTGATGCCTCATGTATTGCATTGGGAGGAGTATTGACACAGGCTGGCGATGGAGAACTAGATCACCCTCTGTCATTTGCAAGTAGAAAATTGTCAAAAACTAAGAATAATTACTCCATAACAGAGCATAAGGGATTGGCTATAGTGTACCAAACTTTCAGCCACTATCTGTTGGGTAGACATTTCAAGATGTACACATACCACTCTTCCTTGAAGTACCTAGTCAATAAACCTATGATGGGGGGGAAATATGCCCGTGGTTGTTGTTATTGCAAGAATATGATTTTGAGGTAATTGTGAAGCCATGAAGGTTGAATGCAAGACCTGACCATCTATCATGCATTAAGACAGGAGAGGAGCCTACTAATTTGGAGGAAGGGTTGCCCAATGCGCATGTCTTCACGTTGCACGTAGTGGATAACCACTTCACGGATATTATCCATTTTTTTATCACAAGAACAGCTCCAGAAGGGTACACTAGTCAGCAGAAGAAAGAGTTGGTAGTACACCCAGCAGATTTCTCGGTAATTACGGGGCATTTATATAAGATGGTATTGGATGAAATACTTTGACGATATGTGCCTGATTTTGAGTGAAATAGTATCCTAGTTGAAGCTCATGGAGGAGCTGCGGGAGGACATTATGCAGGGAAAGCAACAATGAGAAGGTTTTACGCGCTAGGTTGTGGTGTCTGACACTACATAAAGACTCTAAAGCATATTGTAAGGCATGTGATGCATGTCAGAGAATGGGTAGGCCGTCACAGAGAGACGAGCTACTGCTGAATCCGTAGGTGTCACTGTAACCATTTGAGAAATGGGCAATTGATTTTGTACGACTGATTTAGCCCCTAGGTAAGAAAACATCGTGCGCTACATCATCAATGGGACAAAATATTTGACCAGATGGGCAGAGGCACAGCTTGTGAAGGACTGTATAGGGGCAACCACAGCAAAGCTTTTGTTTGAATATGTGTTGACCAGGTTCAGTTAACCAAAGGTATTGATGAGTGACCACGGTCCACATTTTCTCAATGAAACGATCAGTGCGCTGATAGAAGAGTTCCAACTTTACCATCAGAAGAGTATGCCATATCACCATCAGGCTAATGGAACAATTGAGGCTTTTAATAAGACATTGGAGAATGCACTGACAAAGATTTACAACACGTAGCAGAATAATTGGGACGTGCATTTACCAGAGGTTTCTTGGTCCTACATAACTACTTGCAAAAAGATAACAGGTCAGATGCCTTTCCGACTCGTTTATGGTGTAGAGGAAGTAATGTTGATGGAATATATCATGCCGATTCTACGCATAGCAACCTTCATAGGAATTGTGAACCGCGGAGCCTTAGAAGAATGGCTCGTACAACTAATGGAGCTTGAAGAAGATATGTTTTTGGATGGATTCCATCAACAAGTTCAAAAGGAGAGCAAAAAATCTTGGCATGATTGGCACATCAAACTACGTACCTTCAAGGTAAATGACTTGGTTTTATTATGATAGCAAGTTTGCTAAGTTTCCGGGAAAGTTTCAGATGCACTGGCTGAGGCCATATGTTGTCAAAGAAATTATAGAGGGTGGCGCAGTTCAGCTTGAAAAGTTGAATGGAGAACCGTTTCCAGGAAGGGTAAATTGAAGCTAGTTGAAGCCATACACAGGGGATCCGGCCCAATGACTACATGATGGTAGGACAGTCTTAGCGCTCTAGGAAGTTTCAAGGGAGCGCAAGACTATAAACTACACTACACAGTTTCTAGAGCTACGTGATAGGGGGGATATGTGAAAAAGGGAGATGTCATAGTACCAGAAGAGGCGCGAAGGGAGCTACGCTACAGAGGGAGGTACCGTACAACACAACTAGAAAATGACCGTTACAATCACTATTCGTGATTTGAGAGCGAGGATACGGTTAAGAGGAGCGGTGGGTGGGGGCGACATTTAAGGCTAACTTTAAGAATGAAATATTTGAAGATCTGTAGCCAAATCAGCATTTATGGACGGATTTTGGGGGGAACGAACGAATTTGAATTCAAATTCACCTATAAATTATGTGTATCTGTCCATCAAAGAACACTTTGCATCCTTAGAATTTTTGCATTGTGCTGCCCATTGTTTAGGAATCCTCAAGTTTTCGCATATTTTGTCACTGGCTCTGTATTTGATAAATTACCCAAGAATACCCACCGGTTTATTCTCAGCACGATGTCTGGACCAAGCGCAACTGCAAGCACTGGGGGAACTGTCGCCTCTGAGGGAGCGACTCCATAGGTTATGAGCATGGAGGCTCTGGCTGCTGTTCCTACAACACTGAGGTCACCTTGGCCGAAGCCTACACCATTGAGAGAAGCCCCCAAGCCCAAGAAAGACAAGCAAAAGAGGCCAATGCTGGTACACGAGTCACTGAGGAAGAAATCTGCTACCCAGGCCCAGAAGAAAGATAAACATCTAGCGAAGGATGAGGGAAAAGTGGTAGATTTGGAGGCCAAAGAGGGCGCAAAGGATATACATTCCCAAGGGAGTGGAGCCTATATCCAAGTTGTCGGATTATATCTCTCCGTGTAAGGGAAAATTGAAGATAACCAAAGACCCAGACGCAGAGAAACTCCTGATTCACACGTCCCTACTACTTGAGAGCATCACATTTGAAGGATCGTACCTGGCGCAAGTGCCCCATTTAAATCTGGAATACTAAGATTTGGCAAACCACGAGAGGTTCCCCCACCTTTTGACGGAGAATTATATGAAGAGGGTATATTATAAGGAATTTGGTGTCACCCCGTTGGAGCCAATCGAGTGGATTTGTAGAGTGAATCAGTTTGGGTTGTTGCACATGTTGTGGGTGCCCCACTACCATCGCTCCAACATCAACCTCATTTGTATCAAGCACTTTCTGACCTTGGTGCATGACAGATGTTTGTGGTTGAGCGCACCGATCTTGATTATAGATATGTTGATCCCTCGATCACGCTATTACCGAACTCAAGCTTGAATGGAGCCAAGGAGTTTGGCGGAAAGACGAGTGAACATGACCTGGCATAAGAGATGAAGGAAAAGTTCAAGTTGGTTAAAAATCTATGTGGGTACTCCATCACATCTTTCTCTGACCCTGCAGTGAAAATAACTACACAAATCTTAGTTGGAAAGGTTATGAGAAAATGTCACGCGGATGAGGTTCTGGAACCTGTAATTTCATTGGGTGCACAGTGCGCGGAGGGCGTGAAGTTAAATTGTCATGCTACCTTTGTAGTGAGTTCCTTGCAAATTGTCGCGAGGCTCCAGACAAGAGAAAAACCTTCCACTACATGTGGTTGTTGCTCTCCATCATGGTAATGGATTGGGAACTACTAGAGGATAGTCAATTTCCTCCCCTGGAGAAAGGATTGGTGAAGGCTTCCCAGTTTACCTCCCTTTGGGCCACAAAGGATGCTGCGCAGGTCACGAAGACCAAATTTTTCTAGGTGGTTATAGAGGCAAGCCTACGCATGGCCATTAACCAAAATCCACGATTTTCTTCGACTGTGTTCGAACAATTATCATAGTACATGGAGTTTAAAGATGACTTCGATCACATGTACATCCGGGCGCGGAAGGATCCACAAAAAAAATGGTTTGATCTACCTTACCTTGCCACAAACAATGCCATCCATGAAACTATCAAGCGCTGGCTAGCATATTGACATTCTCCATCTGATTTGGCCATAGGCACCAACAAATCCATGGAAATGAAAAAGAAGGAAGCACTGAAGCAGGCAATCCAACAGTTGGCCGAGAAGTGAAGGAAATATGTCGAGGAGAAGGCCTAGCTTGAAAAGGAGCGTGCTGCGAAGTAGGAGGCTAAACATGAACATCAAGACTCTGAGTAGAGTGGTAAGTCCCCTTCGCCCTAGATAGAGGAAGAGGAGTAGTCAGAGTAGGGCTGTGGTGGTCAGGAGGAACAAAGCACTCCGTTCCAGATAAAAAGATATAGGGATCAGTAGAAGGAGGGGCCTTGGAAGAAGTCGAAAGCGACAAAGCCATCACTAGATCTGATCACACTAATAGAAGGCGATCTCGATGAGATCGGAGATAAGGTGCATGACACCACAACAAAACTGCTACAATAGTTCAAACAGTAGCAACAACAAGCTCTAAGTACTATCCAAAAGAATCTGTGCGAGTTGCAGATTCAGACCAATAAGATCTAGGTGGGCGTAGGGAAGGTAATCACCACATAGACAAGCTTGGCACCAATAACAAGTCAGGCAGTAGAGATGGTCAAATCAGTGGATCTCCAGGAAATCGCACTACTAGAAGGCTCATTAAGCGCAGAAGGGACCGATGAAAAGGTCATTGTGTGTTCTCTGAAGAACATTGGCCTTAACCTCACAGCGCTGCCCAAGGAATATCTTCACACGCTACAGTCAGATATGACAGTGGAGCTAAGGGTATGGGAGCAGCATGCCCTTAGTTTAATTAGTGAATATTGTGTGAACAACGGGTAGATGTTCACCGAAAAGAAGGAGGCTCTGAAAGAAAAAGAAATAATCTAGGCACAGAGTGCCCATATAGCGACCGCGGTGGCAGAAGCATGCATGATAGTGCCAGAGTTGCACATACCTGAGGAAGCGTCATTGGAGGCCAAGATAAGAAAACTTGTTGTGGGCATGCGTAATGTCAAGGCAGAGGTGGCCAGAGTTCAGTTTGAGCTGAACATGAAAATCACTAAAATGGAGCTGAAGTCACAACCTTCAACCTCGCCAGAGGTTAGGGAACAACAGGAAGCCGTTGTTGAGGATGGATTTCCTATAGTGGATGCCGCGAATGTGGATTACACCACACTGTTTGAGAATGCCAAGGAAGTAGTGATGACCCTGTAGGAAGATCCCACCCTACAGGTATTAAATATAGATGTATGCAAGCTCTAGCAGCAATACGATGAAGTAAGGGCGACAGTGCACACCGTTGCTACATCACAGCACCTCGCCAAGCTACAAGAGGCTAAGCAGCTCCTTGCACAGGTGGAAGCGGCACAGAAGAAAGAGGCAACCCTTAAGGCTAGGTTGGGGCCTTGGTTGGATGAAGCCTACGTAGTCTCGGCCAATGTACAGGAAAAGTTGGTGAACTTACATAGTATGTAGCAGCAGATCAAGCGAGCTAGTGAAGGACCAGCCACAAAGCAACTGGTAGAACAAATCAAGCAGGAAACCACGCAGAGTGCGACTGAAGTAGCAGTTGCACAAGTAGAGTTGGGGGATCTTCACAGCAAGATCTTTGCGCCAACCGAGTGACTCGAGGGCGAGTCATGATCTTTGTGTTGGGGGCCTGTTGGGATGGGGTCCCCTAGGTCAATTTTGGGGCAGAAGCCCAACTTTTATGTAAAAATATGGAAAATCTCCGCAAATTGTGGTTGCGGAGCGCGTAGTTAAGTAAAGAGTCAAAAAGGGTTTTTAGCCTATTTTATGTAAGTTAATTCAACTTTTTGAAGATCTACCCATGGTTCGCGGACCATGGGATTGTATAAATAGGTGTGTCTTAGAGAGTATAAGGCATAATGGAAGAATAGAAGCTGTCTATGGGTATGACAGAAGGAGACTAGGTTAGTGCAGAAGGTAGGAGAAAGGCTTTGTAGCTGAGTGCGCAGAGGCCTAGAGTAGAGTCCGCAGCTGAGTGTGTAGACCCCTGCAGCTGAGTGCACAGGGAAGTCTTGAGTCTGCAAGCTTAGCTGAATATCAATAAAAGAAGATTATTCTAGATATTCCTGTGTTTTATCTCTTTACTTTTGTTACGAATGTGATCCAGGTGGATGTTGGTGGCCACTCACCAACCCATTTGGACCCCCACAACTGTCTCTTTCAGTCTTTTCAGTTTCCTTAATTGTAGCACAACTTACTATTTTTAGCAGTTTTTCGGGTCCTGAACTTCCGGAGCCGTTTTGAGGCCCTAAACGACGTTTTTTTGGGAATCTGGGGGCAACATGGGTCTATAGACTGATGTTGCCCTTCCCAAAGTGGTAGTTCTCGGATAGATCTTTCTAACGAGCTATCGTACGCGTCAAACGGAGATCGTATGCCAAAGTTACGACCCCGGGAAATTGATGTACCAATTTACCCAAACGGGGCCCACAATTTGGCGTTTCATCTTCTAGGGTTAGGTTTCGGGATGTGAAGGGTTTTCCATTGTTTCTCAACAATAAATAGGCCTTCGAGCCTCATTGTAACACAGTTCGGAACAATTCAGAGGCATGTAGCCGCACATCTCTTCTCAGAGTTAAGCTACCATCGCCCTAGCTGGCTTATTTCCATTTTTGGCATATTTCAGTATTTTCCATTAATGAAATGAAGCATTATTTCCGCTGCATCTATGTGTTTATGGTTATTGCATCTCTGTATTTATGGTTATCTCTGTAATCTATTGTGTTCCTGTCTGAATCCGGATCAGTGGTATCAGAGCGGTCTGCTTTTTCTCTGTTTTTCTTTGCATGTCCCCAACGAGGTCGGGATATAAGGAGTTAGGGCTTGAACTGGTAGAACCTTTGCAAGACCAGCCTCGCAAATCCCGACGGCCTCCCATGGCGGATGAGAAGAAAGACGAGGGGGCAGGAGATCCTATCAAATTCTTGCTCGAAGAAGCACTCGAGCGGCAAAGGAACGCGATGATGGATAGCTTTGCGCAGATTCTTCAGCGGCTACCCAGAGGCGACACATTGGCTTCCAACAGCGACTCTGGAAACGCCACACCATTCAAGGTACAAGTTAATTTTGAAATCCCCATCTTCGAGGGTCAAATAGACGCAGATGCCGTAGATAAATGGTTAAATCTGCTAGATGGGTATTTTTCTGTTCATGAATTTTCAAGTCGGGAAAAGATTGTTTTCGCTCTTCTCAAAGCAGCCCCCCACGTCAAGGACTGGTGGGAAACCTATTGCGAGCAGAAGGATGAAAGTACAGGATCACTATTTTCAGCCACACCCACTTGGAATGACTTCCGAGATGCCATCAAGGAGCAGTACTACCCTGTCGGAACCTATGAGGACAAATACATCAAATGGACCACACTGCGGCAGGGACGAGACCAAGATGTGCCGGAGTTCACAAACATTTTTCATACCCTTCGCACACAGTTGGGTATCAAAGATTCTGAGCTGCATCTGGTACTCAAATACCGCGGCTGCCTACACAGATACATCCAGGAAGAGATGGGGTTCTTGAACATCCCCTCACTCGGCACAGCATACCGATACGCTGTCAAAATCGAGCAAAAGTTCAAACAGAAGAAGCGAGACTTTGGATCTGCAAATCCGAAGCCCAAAGGACAAAGCCAAGGCGGGGTGACCCAAGACAACCCGTCGAAGCCGCAAGAAAAGAACAACACCATGAAGCCGAAGAAGGACACAGGGAAGTGGTGTGAGTTCCACAAGAGTCCCACTCATAACACAAGTGAGTGTCGGACCAAGCAGTCATTGGTGGCCGAGTTGAAGGCTTCCGAATCAGATGCATGTTCTGACCCTGAGCCAGAACCCGACAAAGGTAATGGCAAAGGGAAGCAGATCATTGATGCGGACCCCAGCGCCACTGTTGCCACCGCCAAGATCCAGAAAGATGAGCCCGAAAATCCAGAGGAAGGGGAGCGTCTGTTCCACTCACAGATGTGGGTGAAGGGTTCGCCGCTACAATTCATTGTTGATAGTGGCAGCCAAAAGAACCTGGTTTCAGCAGAGGTCGTGAAGCGGTTGGGCCTACCGACTACACCACACCCGCAGCCATACAGTATCGGGTGGCTTCATGAAGGACGAGATCTGAAAGTTCGCCAGCAGTGTCGCCTTCCCTACAGCATCAAACCCTTCACAGACGAGGTATTGTGTGATGTTACACCTCTGGATGTTTGTGATGTATTATTAGGCCAGCCATACTTGTGGAGGCGACATGCTGTGTATGAGTCCAGGCCTCGTGCTGTCATTATTTCTTTGAATAATTCATTATACAGGATACCGGAGGTAGCCCCACCTACCGCCACATCTTTGATCACTACTAAGAAAGGCAGCAAGCTCATATCACAGACCAGGAAATTCATCTGTCTAGTTCACTCCCAAAATAAGGGGAAGATCGTTGCTACATCCATGACCCCTGCAAAGGCTTCCTCTACACAGCAGCAGCAGCAAAGGAATACGGTCATGACAGAACACAGGAACAACTTCTCCTCATTCACCGGGGTACCACATAAGCTTCAAGTGGGCAACAAATTCTGGTTGCATCTGCAGAGAGAACGCCTTAACAGAACCCATCAGAAGCTCAGACCACTCCGACATGGTCCTTACAGCAGTACCAAGGCTATGGGGAACAATGCTTTGGAGCACATCATTCCTCCATTCCTTCGCCTGCACCAAATGTTCAATGTGGACCATCGTCGACCATGCTTCCCACCATCACTGGACACATCAGAGATTGCAGGACAAGTTCAGCAGATGGAGGAACTCAACGCAATGGGGACCATTGCTTCCTAAGGGGGGAGGAATGATCCAGGTGGATGTTGGTGGCCACTCACCAACCCATTTGGACCCCCACAACTGTCTCTTTCAGTCTTTTCAGTTTCCTTAATTGTAGCACAACTTACTATTTTTAGCAGTTTTTCGGGTCCTGAACTTCCGGAGCCGTTTTGAGGCCCTAAACGACGTTTTTTTGGGAATCTGGGGGCAACATGGGTCTATAGATTGACGTTGCCCTTCCCAAAGTGGTAGTTCTCGGATAGATCTTTCTAACGAGCTATCGTACGCGTCAAACGGAGATCGTATGCCAAAGTTACGACCCCGGGAAATTGATGTACCAATTTACCCAAACGGGGCCCACAATTTGGCGTTTCATCTTCTAGGGTTAGGTTTCGGGATGTGAAGGGTTTTCCATTGTTTCTCAACAATAAATAGGCCTTCGAGCCTCATTGTAACACAGTTCGGAACAATTCAGAGGCATGTAGCCGCACATCTCTTCTCAGAGTTAAGCTACCATCGCCCTAGCTGGCTTATTTCCATTTCTGGCATATTTCAGTATTTTCCATTAATGAAATGAAGCATTATTTCCGCTGCATCTATGTGTTTATGGTTATTGCATCTCTGTATTTATGGTTATCTCTGTAATCTATTGTGTTCCTGTCTAAATCCGGATCAGAATGAATGTGCTTTATGATATGATAAATGATAGTTTTGTGAAATAATGATGTATTGATGCGCGACTTTACTGGATCTATATTGTTATATGAACGTAATTGATGTTAAGTGCTTATGCGAAGATTATATCATTGTATGTTAAAAATATCGAACACTTAAGTAGATCTGAGTAAATACTGGGACAAGAGTAATCTATGATGTGCGTAAGTAGCTAATTCACCTATTCGGGGTCCGCAAAAGCCACTCATAGACCTTCGAGGAGGTCTAGAGGCTGATTAAAGGAAGTTACATCGATAATCCATAAGGGTTATCGATCTACGTGAAGGCATATCTAGGGCACAAAATGACATCATGCTAATCTTTGGGTGCAAAAACTTGGTTCTAGCATCCCCCCATACTGCTTCGGGTGAGACTTCAGTCCCCGCTCTGCGGATTGATGCTAAAAGGGCCAGTAGTGTATGGATTTGTTTGGCACAACTAAGTCTGAACCTGGGTCAGGACCCACTAAGGCAACATTGTACTTAGCATATAATTGATTATCTTGTAAGGTTTGAAACAAAATTCTCATATGATTTTTGTGCTCCTCCAGATTCTTAGAATAAATTAATATATCGTTAATGAAAATCATTACAAATTTATCTAAATAGTGCTGAAAAATACCGTTCATCAGACTCATAATGTTGCAGGGGAATTCGTAAGACCGAAAGGTAGTACTACGAAATCATAATGACAATAGCGAGTTCGAAAAGAAGTTTTAAAAATGTCTTCTTCCTTAATCCTTATTTGTTAATACCCAGATCGTAAGTCAATTTTGGAAAACACAGATGCTCCCTGAACTTGATTGAATAAATCATCAACTCAAGGTAAGGGGTATTTATTTTTGATAGTTAGTTTATTCAACTGACAATAATTGATGCATAATCTTAGGGTTCCATCCTTCTTTCGCAAAAATAATACGGGAGCTCCCTAAGGAGACGCACTAGGACAAATATTTCCTTTATCAAGTAGTTCTTGAAGTTTCATTTTGATTTCAGTCAATTCGAGTATGCTCATGCGATAAGGAGTTCTAGAAACAAGAGCTACACCCAGAACTAACACTATTATAAAGTGAATATCTCTCTTGGGTGGTAGTCTAGGTATGGATTTAGGAAACACATCAACGAAATTTTGGGTGACAAGGATATCTTCAAGGGAATTCATATTATTCTTAGAATTTGTATATCCTACCTATACTACATAAATCTGACATCCTTTTCTAATGCATTTCCCTAGCTGATTAGCAGTAATTGGGTGTAACTTACTATTTTTCTTAATTCCTTGAATTTATTTCCTTTGTCCTAGTTCAGTAAGGTAACTGACAAATTTTCCCTTACAATCTACCAAGGATCAGTGAATTTCCAACCAATCCATCCCTACTAGTACATCATATGATCCTAATGGAAGTACATTCAAATTAACATAAATCTGTTGTCCTGAGATATTCACAGGGTAGTTTTTTGTTTTTCTTAGCCCCTTTAGCTAACTAAACTATCCAAGGTTTTTGAAATTTAATGCTTTGCAATTGGCATTCTTCTACAATATTAGGACTAACATAGCTTATGCTAGCACCTGGCTCAAACAAACTGAAGACAGGGTGATTAACGATGATACATTCAAATTCAATCATGGTGGGTTGATATTCTTCTTGATGGTCATCTAGTGCGACATTAATCATGGGAATGCTCCTTGCCACCTCTCAAACCATAGAGGCTTCTTGCATGTTTAAAAGTTGCTCCGTTCTGTCTCTATGCGGTCAATTTTTGTAATAATGGGGTTCTTCACACCCTAAGCACTGCAGAGACTGTTTTTGTTGCTAGTAATTTGTATACTTATTAACTCCCTTAGTTTTTCTAACTTCAGTAGATGCTCGAGCTTTTGGTTGACTCTTTGCTGAAAAGTTATTAAACGTTCTTTACTGTAAATTTCTTCCACTGGAAAATTTTGTCTGTCTATTTGGGAGAAAATTTATTATTCCCCTCCAATTCAATCCCCCTTTCAAACCTTTGTTTTTTTGTTTCATTTGTTGATAACAAATGCGGGCTTTTCGTACAACGTCATCCATTGTTTTTGGATAATCAAATTCTAACTTTTCCTTCATGAAATTAGGTAGACTACTGATGAAACATTGAATCTTATCTTTATGTTCTTACATATACAATACATGTCGAAATAAACAGGTAAATCATTTTACATATTCATCCATAGTTAAGGCTTCCAGCCTTAAATCATGGAACTCCACTTTTTCATCATAATAGCGGTTTGTCAAATATTTATCTTTGAAATGCTTATGAAATTCTTCACATGTGACTTGTTGTTCGTCAATTTTACTCACATTTTTTATTTCTTCCCACCATAGTGTGGCCTTACTTCGTAGTTGATATACTACCAGCCGAGTCTTCAAGTTATCTTTGTATACATAGATCATAAAATATTTATTCATATCTATCAACCATGCTTCCGCCACTTCTTCAGTTTCACCTTCAAAGCTTAGGGGTTTTATCTTTTTAAATTCTCCATGCAATTCATTTTTCTGTCTTCTTAAATTTCGTTGCTCATAAACATTATCGGAAAATCCTTCATCATCATCTTCTCCCTTCGCTGATTCAGCATTATCTTCCCTTTGATGGAAGGTTGCGGTTTTATCTCCATTACCAACACTAGGGTCTGGTCCACATTTATTTTGTGGGTCAAACAAGATTTTCCAAATTCTCTCTTGTTCTTGTCGTAATTTGTCATTATCACTTCTCAAATTAGTCATCTCAGCACGTAACTATTGAACAATTTTGAGTAGGGAAGCATTGGCCTAGCGAGACTCTTCTCACAATTGAATCCACATTTTTTGATTGTCTCCTACATACATTGCCCCTGACTGACTTGGCGGTTTGGATCCCCTCTGCATTTTGTCCTTGTGGCTCTTTGTCTTTCTCTGTGTTCAATCAACCACACACAGTTCCACTTAGTTTTTTCCCAGAAGTCTTAGTGTCGTAACTTGGCTCTTTGATACCATATGTCACAACTTCCACCTTATAGTTTTAATGAAATCTATATATATATATATATATATATATATATATATATATATATATATATATATATATATTTTTTTTTGTATTTACCAAGGTTTTTAGGTTTGTATATATATTAACCCATATCAGATATATAATCATAAGTCATGGATCTATATGTTGCGTGATTATATAATTATAATGCCAACATTACAAACAATATTATTCCCTTACTATAATCATTGATTAAATCAATGGTTAAGTTATTACTGGCGAGTTTTGATATTTTCATTCAGATTAAATCATTGCTTTGGCCCGTATCGGTTAGCTCCCCTGTTCTTCCAATGGATGAATCTATTAATGAAGGGCTTGGAATGTTCTTGACACAGGTTGGATTTTTCAACTGTTGGTAAATGTTTGGGGTCAATTTACACCTTCAGATTAAAGTTTTAATGATCGGACAATTGAGATTATCTGTGTGTTTATTAGGTTATCAAAATCCTACCCTGTCTTACCCTTAGTCATTTCTCTTTTTTCTCATCTACCATATGAGCTCTACTATCAGGTTTGCATGAGACTCAGGTGCTGGCCTCGATGGGTTTGAATACCTTTCTTTTAAGTTAAATTGTCGAGATAGGCAAGATTGTCACCATAATTCAAGTCCTTATTGCCACAATACAGGTCTTCAGCAAGATTTACCAGTTAACCATCAAGAATTATGATTGGTGGTTCTTCAAAATCCTTAGTGAACACAGGTAAAAGTATTAAATGATATCTTTGAATGGCATTATGTGATTTTATTGTTTAACATCTATAATTCTTCTACCTCGAGAACACGTCTGTGTCTGTAGGGTTGAATAGAGTCTCGGCTGAGTAACAATTCTGAAACAGGGTTGTTCTTCAACACTGGAGCAGTATATCTCCTTAGCTAGTCGCTTAAGCACCAAGGGTTCTCGGCGAGTCCTTCAACAGGTGAAATTTTTACATATTTCTTGGTGTTTCTTCAAGGTTATATTTTAATGGCTCTATCTAACCCTATGTGGCCCTGTCACAGGGCTCCTGGTTATGAAATTTCAATAGGGTTTCTGGAAACCTGAGGTATCAGTGTTTCCTCTTTGTTGAATTCATTTGTTATGAGTTTGAAATGCTCATGTATAATTGTTTTCTAATTATGTGCTCCTTTCCTCTTATAGTTAATATCTATGAGCATTTCCAACCCATTTTCCATTTCTCTTTCCTGGCATTGTGAGAGTGTTTTACTTACCCACGACTTGCATTCTCATTCTCCAGGTTGGTTCACTCTTATGGTTCAACCCTTCTAGGATTTGGTTGTGAATTCGGTTAGATAATTTGTAGAAGTTTTTCCTTAGAGATAATTGTCCTCTAGCAACCCTAATCTTAACTGGGTCAACGCTATATTAGCACGAGGGATGTATGTCCTTTAGGGCTTTCGATTGGCTTAATTACCCAATTTTAATAGTCTTTGTTTTGGAATCTGAGAGTGGTTAATGGCTCTAAATCGAAAACATTCTTGTTTTCTTTTATTTACAGGGAGTGTGTAATTAGACTTATAATCTTTCAATTTCATGATATTCTACTTGATTCGGTTCCTTTATATGTTATTCTAGTAATAGACATTTGTCTCGATATGGGTTTTTCACTCAGTATTAACTTGATTATGCGGGTTTCCTATGATATTTTTTGTTATTGTATTTAAACAAGTGTTTTGTTATTTCTCTCTCTTATGAGTCTATGTGTCCTTTGAATGAAAGAATCAAACTCAGTTTGCTAATTCTTGTGTATCCAAAATTCATATTTTTATGAAGTATAATATTGCATGGTTATCTGTATACTTGGAAATAAACCACTGTGCAAGTTATAGTTTTGTTCTTGACTTCTATCAGTGGTAATGTAGAAAGATACTCTAGTCAATTCTTGTAATTAATCTTCATAAATAAATAATAGTTTAATCATCTGCTACATTTATTTTTCTTTATGTTGTAGTATTTAAGATTCATTCATCATTTCTATTAACAAATTTATGTTGAAAGAAAATAAAGAGTTCCAATCCAATTGCATAACAAACTTATCTATGTTTTCTTTCTGTTCTCTGGTTTTCTTATTTTTTTGCAATTTTGTTGTCGTTTGGAAGATCTCACCACCCAACCTCGAGTCTGGCAATAACGTCCAAACTTTCCCCTAAGCTCTTCCCCTCAAGACATTATATGTATTTAAGTGTTATGTACTTAGTTTGATTATCTTGAAATGTTATGAAACCAGCTCACAAAAAGATAGAAACGAGAGATCAACGCCTTAGAATTCAGCGTCTTCGAGGGGGCAACCTTATTTACATTACACAAATGAACAATTCTTGGATAATACAAATGAAAATACCTCCTTTCTATATATAGGAGTCTAAGGGGTCATAACATAATCAGAGCTGACATAACAATAATAATGTAAGGGCACAATAATAACAATAGTGGGCTTCTATGTGGCACAATAGTAACAATATGGGCACTACATGGGTACATCAATATAATAAGTGGGTTGTACTAATAACAATAAGTGGTTACACTAGTAGTATAGGGGCCTAACATGCCCCTTTCCTTCAAAAAGTGTTGCTCTCAATGCTTGAGTAGTTCTTGATGCTTCTGTATAAAATTCTTGTCCTCCCATGTGGAATCTTCAGCGGGTAAGTTCTTCCACTTGATGAGATACTCTGAAATTGATCGATTTCGTAACTGTCAGGTTCTTTTTTCTGTGACTGATCCAGGTTCCAATATGATTTTTCCTTCCTCTTCAATTTCTGGCAATATTGTTTGAATTGGAATCTTTTGCAACTTTTGAATAAGTGGCCATACTTCTTCGTCCTTCTTCCATTCATCCCTTGCTTCATTTATCCAATCTGGTTGGATAATAGAAGTAGCACAAAACAATGCTTCCACATCCTCATCCTTGAAGAGTCTTCCCATTCGGTAAGGTCGCCATTTTTTAAGTGCATGTAGTATTGCCAACATTTCCTTCTCATAAATAGCTTGCTTGAGATGTAGTAGTAAAAATACCCAATCACCTACATCAAAACATTTTTCACTACGATGTTGATCTACCTTTTGTTTTGTTTGATTTTGCACTGAAGTGGCATTATCCTTTAAAAGTTGGAGAACTTGTTGTTGATGCTCGATGTGATCTTTCTCTGTTTGAACCTTTTTCTTCTTGATATGTCCTTCTATCTCTAGAGTTTGACGAGTGGTAATTTCTTCCAATCCTTTACAAGATATGGTCAGATTCATTTCTTGATGCTCGATGTGATCTTTCACTTCTTGAACATTTTTCTTCTTGATATGTCCTTCTATCTTGATAGTTTAAGGAGTGGTAATTTCGACCAATGAATTACAAGATATGGTTGGATTCATTTCTTCTTTCTCGATGTGATCTTTCACTTCTTGCACCTTTTTCTTCTTGATATGTCCTTCTATCTTGAGAGTTTAAGGAGTGGTAATTCTTGCCAATGCTTTACAAGATATGGTTTGATTCATTTCTTCTTTCTCTGGGGTGGGGTCCTGGCGTATATCCTCTTCTTTTGATGTTTCTTGATCCTTTTCTTCCTCCTCTTCATATTCTATGTAAGATAATTTCTTCTCAACACACTTATGACCTATAGTGCATTTTCTATCACAATTGTAACAAAGCCGTTTTTCTCTTTTTTCTTCCAATTGTTGTGGTGTAACCCTTGTAGGTTTTGGAAGGCTGGGAGAAACAACACTTCTATCTTTATAGTTGTGAGGGGTATGCTTCCTGGTTTCCATAATTTTTCTTTCCACTATGTCACAAAGCCCTTTAACTCTTTCCAATTGTTGTGGTGTTGCTCTAAAGAAGGTGTTTCTCTTTGTATCCTCATAATGTGCTATCATTTCCTCCGTGAAAATTGACCATGTAACAAGTTGTTTACGAGAACAAAGCCCTTCATACCATAAAAATTGATCTGATTCTAAATATGAAGATGCAATACATACCTTTTGTAATAGTGGTACACCATTTAGATCAAAATATCACTCCATCTGAAGTATCCAATTTACCGGATCCTTGCCATCAAACTTCCTCATCTTGTTTTTTCTTGATTTTAGGAGCTCGATCTTGAAACGACTGTAACTCTGTACTTTCGGATCTTTAAGTTCTGAAATTGTGACCTGTAGTACCCCAATGTGTCCTCTTTCCAATGCCACCAGTTTGACCCAAATTGGATTCTCCAAGGAAGAGTTATGTGAAATCTCCCACAGTGACTTGATTATAAACTAATTTAGTGGAGCAAACTTGTACGAGATGCCACGAGTCACTATTTCAACCATTGGCTCTGAAAAATATCTACAAGAAACTACAGTCTGTCCTTTTTCTGTAACTCCTTACGAAATTTCAATCCGATGCTCAGAGAGAAAGTTATGACGTTTTAACCTATGTCACCTGTTTCGGATGTAATTCAGGAGTCTGCAAAAAGACCAACTTCCTCGGATAATATCTCCGCAAATATAGCGTGAAAATATTTGAGATTTGCACCCAAGGTTCAGCGCGGTGTCTTCTCAAATGGGTTTTTTTCAGCT
The DNA here is from genome assembly GCA_031772625.1 of Pinus tabuliformis. NCBI lineage: Eukaryota > Viridiplantae > Streptophyta > Pinopsida > Pinales > Pinaceae > Pinus > Pinus tabuliformis. Next base: position 1,154,727,636 of record CM062817.1, read on the forward strand.
TCTAAAACATCGCAAAAAAAAAAATTATAGTGAAAATGCCACGATGACCTATTTGGAGCAGCGAAACCCTAGAATCCAAAGCTCTGATACCAAATGTTATGAAACCAGCTCACAAAAAAATAGAAAAGAAAGATCAACGTCTTAGAATTTAGCCTCTTCGAGGGGGCAACCTCCTTTACGTTACACAAATGAAGAATTCTTGGATAATACAAATGAAAAGACCTCCTTTCTATATATAGGAGTCTAAGGGGTCATAACATAATCAGAGCCGACATAGCAATAATAATGTAAGGGCACAATAATAACAATAGTGGGCTTCTATGTGGCACAATAGTAACAATATGGGCACTACATGGGTACATCAATATAATAAGTGGGTTGTACTAATAACAATAAGGGGTTATACTAGTAGTATAGGGGCCTAACATGAAACCTCAAGACTAACAATGCAGCTTCAAGTCTCATACCCTCAAAAGTTATCTCTAGATCTCCCACTGGTTCATTACACACAACTCAAGGAGTTTCTAGTTTCATTGGGCAATGTCCTGCTACTCAACTAAGTCCTTTACCTTCTTCTCCAAAATTCTCCAGCCCCCTAAGCCTTCCTTGAATTTTCCTTTAGAGGAAAAAGGGGAATAACCACCTTAATTGTCTCAAAAGGTTTAACAATTATTTTCTTGTTCTTGAAAACACCTTTATTCTTATTATATATTATTCATAAATTGTCTTAGCCAGTTCCATCTTTTAATGTTTCTATCAAACACATTATGATAGAGAAACAACAATTGAATGAAAGTAAGAGTTAAAGTAAAAGCAGTGAAGCAATAAAAGCAAGTTAATTGTCCATGTATCATGGGGTGTTACAATTAGGTTTTGGTAACATGGATTACCATAGTATAAAATCAAACAATATGAATTTTTATTATAAATAATAATGATATCAACATAAATCATATTAGCAAATAAAAATCAATAATTATTGTTTTTTAATACTCATCATCTCACATCTGTTTTAATTCTTGATTTACCATGCACCAAGAGAGATCAAATCTCTTAATACAAAAACCTCCTTTTTGTGAAAACAAAGTTATTAAGATTTTATATATTTATTAATTATATATTATGAAAAATTATTCATCACTATTATTTAAATTGTTTATAATTTTATCACTAAAAACAAAATTACAACCGAAATAAAATATTTTTTATTTTATTTATTTTTTAATAATTCAATATTATGTTTTATTTATTCATTTATGTAAATTTACATATAAATATTTATATTCATTTACAAACATCTCTTCCCTGTTAAAATTATATCTAAATATTTAGACTTAAATTATTTAGGGACATCTCTTCTATCTGAAACTTATATCTAAATATTTAGACTACATCGCCTGCTGGAGTGTAAATAACCTCTCAATGCAATTACATTATAATAAAAAAATAAAAATTTAAAATTTACCGTTTCAAAGTGCAACCGGTACTTACATATCTTGCATTTCTTAGCCGCAGATGCGGCGCTGCCTCTACTTTCAATGGTGCCGTGCCGTGGCCGCTTGGGCGACGTGGGAAAAGTATTATAATCTCAAAACCGTGGCCGCTTGGGCGACGTGGGAAAAGTATTATAATCTCAAAAACTAATTGTAAGTATCTGCATTTGTCTCGCTTCGTGGGCGGCATGCGGAAAGTTATTATAATGTAAAACACATACATAGTGTAACGAAAAACGCAAATGAAATGTTCAGTTTTTTATTTTCACGTTTCAAAACTTTTACACACTTATACGTTTTCGAGAGTATAAACTACATTATTGCAAACCGTGAAAACATTGACATTTACCCTATCGATTGAATTGAACTTTCCGCCAAATTTTCCACGCCACAGGAAAATTATTATACTCTCAAAAACATAAAGTATGGAAAGACGGAAAGGAAACGGTGAATTCAATCATTTTCTAAGTTTCAAAACTTTTACTTTATTTCATTTTAGAAAAAGTCTTTGTTGAAATTTCTCAATTATTACAACGTGAAGAGGGTGACATTTAATCTCTTCATTGAATTTAACTTTCAGCAACTTTAAGAAAGAACGGAAACGGAAAACGTTACATTATGTAGACCACTAGGTGGAATCAGATATATAACAACAAGGGAGGGGCATATAAAAAACGATTGCACTCAGAAGACGGATCGGAAAATTCAGTTTCCTTAAAAATACTCACGCTTTCTTGAGGTTGATCAGTTTTTGCTAATGTCAATGACGTCCATTCAAGCGAATGTTTGCGGGTCGAAGAAGCAACGTCCATTAATACATTAAAAAAATGTTAAAATATGATTTTAACTATTTTCTATAATGGATTGGAAAATATATTTTTTAAAAAATCAAAAATAAAATAGTTAAAATGAAATATATTTGTTGTAAAGTAATATTTATTATTTGAAAAAATAATATATGAAATTATTTTTTTAGAAGATTTACTTTTGTCGACCTGTTTCGAACCAACCAGTGTGGTTCATCGTCAAGACAAGTTGAATGAATAGATCTCGCTTTGCATATTAAATAGATAGGGCAGAACATCCAACGACTAGTGGAATCTCTCCACCTTTTAAGAAATCCCAGATCTGACTTCAACTTAGAAACCTGCAAACGTGCCCCTTCAAAACTAGATAGACAGAACATCCAATCACTGGTGGAATCCCTGCACCTTTTAAGAAATGCCAGATCTGACTTCAACTTAGAAACCTGTTCAAAACGATAAACCTTAATTGCAATGACTTTGGTGGATTTTATGTTTTATAATTTTGAATTTTATGATTTATATAATATTTTATAAATATATATTTTTTAATTAAACAATTTAGAATAGATTAATCAAATAAAATGAAATTCCTCATAATTTTTTCCAAATTCAAAATTCTATCAATGTCTTAAATGGTGCAAGTTTTGAAATTCCTGGTCTCTATCTTTGTGATTGAAATTCGTAGCCTATATCTTTGTGATTGATGATTGGAAATCATTTTATTATACTTTGTAAGGAATAAAATCAAGACCAGACGGATAAATTTGCATTATAATTACGCATCTTGAATTCATGTGAAATCGTTCAACAAGCTTTAGTAGGTGAGACTTAGCGAAATTCGCGGCGTTAATATCATGGTAATGGACTCCCATACGAAAAGATAACCATTACGTAATCATTAAAAGAATGTATGGGTTAGAATTTGGATTTTCTTTTATTTATATTATTGGGTAATTATTAAAAGAATGTATTGTAAAAGATAGTATTTAGGGTTGCAATTTGGATTTTATCTTTTAATTATTTTATAATGAATAAAAATATAATGTAATAAATCTTTTAATAATATATATTATATTATATATCAGACTTTAATAACCAAATTCAAAGTTAAATAAAAATAAAAATTTATTGTTAAAGATTAAAAGTGCATGATTGTAAGTTGTGTTCAAAGTATTATACACAATTCTTAGTATCAAATACCATTTAATGGGGCCTATTTTGGAAATCTTGATATATTTTAAACTTAAAACAAATCAGAAAAAGAATGACAGTGGATAATTTTACACTAATATCATAAAACAAAGTAAAAACAATCTTTCTATTATATGATGATTTGTTGTAGAATGATAGTGAACCGTGTAAGATAACTCACAAGTTGGAAAAATAAGTACATACACTACCAAAAATAAATAAAAATGAAGTGAGTACCTGAGTTTTCTCTTGCAAATTCATCAACGTGTGAGTTATTTTCTACTCGCCATTTTGTAAAGGTTGCAAAGTGGGCCTCCATCCAATCACAAATGTATCAAGGCCATGTTGACATAATTTTAACAAACAACAAAAGAATATATGCAAAGAAAATTAGTGACATTTTTGAATGGTTTAATGGCCTTCATCCAATCAGGAATGTATCAAGGCCATGCTGAGATAGAGGAGACTGCCGAAGGTATTAACCTACATATTCATAATAATTTGATTGCTTATACGGTCAATCCCATCAAAGTGATTAAAGTGCTAATCCATGGATACAGATTGCAGATGGCTCATTATACTTAACATTTACGACTAATGTCAGAACCCCGTGTAAACAAATCCTTTGAATTAAACAAGAGGGTGTGGTGCCCTTCCCAACCTTCATTGGCTCATAGGTGTATGACCGATGGGCCACACGTTAAGCGTAGGAACAAAGCTTATTAATGATCAAAGGCTTCAAGGGTGTCTCCATGCTGACCGTCGATCTGAATGGATCTGACGGTGCCAGATCATTAGGGTTATACCTGACCAACTTACACACCCTCCGGTCGATGCTCTGTCATTTCCGTCGACTAAGTTGGGTTCTTGCTGCTCTACAACGATTAGCCTCTGCGACAGTTGAGGAGGTTGGAACTCTCACCTCATGGTCTCTGGCTTCACCTCACGACCAAAACAGGTAAGAGATATCCCTTAAAGTCTTTCTATCCACTCCATTCATAATCCTTAGATTTATTTTGAATAAGTTGAGGCACGATGATTGGATGTGCACAATGATTTGCAGTGATAGCCTTGGGATTTCGCGCTCAGAGTGGCCTGAATGCTCGACTCTCAAGAGGTTGGACAGATGTAGGTCGTTAATGGCCCAGGTAAACCATTCTCATATTTGTGAAATACAACTTCCTTTGATTGCATTCATGGTGTCGTTCAAAGGTCTGAGCTAGGGTAGCATAGATTGTATTAACAGGATGGCAACGAGGGTTTTGAGATTACATCTCATCCGTAGGTACACAGTTATTGGTCATTTCAATTGTTTTTCAGTTTGATTTGGGGATTTTAAACCCTCAACTCAGAACATGTTTGCTTGTCACAGGTATGCTACTACCCTTGGTTTATTTGGAAACAGCGCTCGAAGGTTGTATCCTCACCAGGTTCTTTATCGTATGCACAGGTTGGGTCTCCTCTGGCTATGATAATACTTATAACTTTCTCTGAGGTTGGGGACGGGATTCGATCGCCATTCCTTGGTCTATGGCTCACAGGTATAGTTTTAAATTAGTATTAAGGGTTTTTCCAGGGTTTTGCATATATGCACATTTCAGCTCTTTGATACTTTGTTCTGGATTAGAGTTGTTAGCTCGAACGACTTAGGACTGAAGTACTATTTATTATGGTTTGTATTTTAATTGCCCTACATGACCGAATATTGAATTAAGCTTAGATTACTTCATTGAAAACAAATACTGTATAAAATTTCTATTACTGTTAATGAGGTTTCTTTCATACTGCTTCTTTGTTTCTAATTTAAGATATGCATATTATGAAGAACAAAACATTTGTCGTTTGGTATCCGTAATGTTTATCGATTTAGAGGGATATGCTCGAACTTTTTTGCCTGATAGGAAATGCTTTCTATTTTCAGTATCCTGTAGGAATACGATAGAGGTAACGTGGGTTGCAAAGGCTAAAATTTCTGCCAGATCTTGTAGTTTTTTGTTATATGTATGAATATAAAAGGTACCTGATTAGGGTACCTATGCATGCGATGTTGGTTATAAATCATAGTTATGTCTTATCTATTCTCATTCTTGGATCAAACTTGTTTTAATATTTTAATTGATTCCTTACCTATGTTAGTCGATGAATACTACTATAGTATTGATTTACGAATCTGCACATAAATTTCTTTCATCTGATTTAGTTATTTGATTGGTTTTTACTATACATGAACCTATAGATTCCTCTGCTAATTTGTTTATAAATTTATATATGTATATATGCAGTTATTTATCTTATTTTTATAGTCTTAAATCTATCAAAATAAACTAAGATCTGTGTCAGTTAATGGTTAACTAGTTCACTACTATACCTTCTATATAGAATAACTGAATTTATCAGAGAGATTAACATTTACTCATTAGAGTTTAATATTTACTTATCTGTTTGGTGGATAATTTTTCTTCAGAAGATTGATGTTTTACCTATCTGTCTGAAAGTCTCTTTCCTCCCAACCATGATTCTGGCAATTACATCCGAACTCTCCCCTGAGCACTTTCTGTGTTCTGCATTGGATTGTCCAGTTACAGTCAGTACCTTGGGCCTCAGGGTTTCCACCCAACCTTAAGTTTGTACTTTTCTATTGACTGTTCTTTTTTTGCAAAATTCCAGTGTCTTTTCCTTCTCCCTCCTAGCTCTAGGATTTCCTCCCTCTCTTTCCTTTTTCAGGTAGGGGGTAACTGTTTTTTCCTTGCAACCATTTCTTTTAACTACATTAAACAATTGCTATTTCATTAACACATCATTACCAAAGTTTTTTTTGTAAACACGACATATATGGCACTCTAGCCTCAGTCACTTAATATTAAATCACTAACATGTAATACAATCTAATTTAAAATTTAACAAAATTAACTTAGTAACTTTAGTCATTTTATGTGACTTGGGGGTGTTACATCTCCCCCCCCATATGAGGAACATCGTCCCTGGTGTTCTCTCTGTTTTCTGAAAACAAGGTTGGATAACGCATAAACTCCTCCTCTTCCCAAGTGGCCTCATCCAGACCAAAGTGCTCCCATTTCACTTTAACCTGGGTGATGATTCGCTTCGACAAGTTGGTTTCTTTCTGGTCGAGAATACGAAGAGGTTCTACCAGGAATTCTCCTTCCGGTTCGACCTGAAACAACAAAAAAAATTCAATTTTGTGTTGTAATATATATATATATATATATATATATATATATATATATATATATATATATATATATATATATATATATATATATATATATATATATATATCGAGTCATGTAATTATATAACTGTTTTACATGAATGTTTTCCTAGTCAATAATGTGTTGAGGATTATACATGTATTTTTTTAGTAGGGACACGTGAAACACATTATGGACCCGAACGTGGCTTGGTAGCGCTAGCTTATAAGCCACTAGTCCAACTCGTTCCAAGACTTGGAAGGGTCCATAGTATCGGGGTGCTAATTTATCACAACCTCGCCACTGTAAGGAAATTTTTTGGGGCTTCACCCTTAGATAAACAAGATCCCCAGGTTGAAATTCCATGTATTTTCTTTTTTTATCCACATAAACTTTCTGTCTATCTTGAGCCTCCCGAATATTTTGTCTAATCTTCTTAATGGTTTCATCCATCTCTACTAGCATGTCAGGCCCCAATGCTAGCTTATTAACTGGGTTATTCCAGTCTATGGGTACCCTGCATTTCCTCTTGTATAACACCTCAAAGGGGCTTATACCTAGAGATTCATGATGCCCATTGTTATAATCAAATTCTACTAAATGGAGGTAATCCTCCCACTTGTGTGGTTGCTGCATTGCAAACATGTTTAGCATGTCTTCCAATACTTGATTCACCCATTCGATCTGCCCATTCGTTTTGGGGTGGTAAGAAGTACTAAATTGGATCTGGGTACCCAATCCTGAAAAGAGAGTCTTCCAAAATGTGGATGTGAATTTCACATCTCTGTCAGAGATCACCACCTGGATATTCCATGTAATTGAAAAATCTCCTTCATAAAAATATCTGCGATTTCCACAGTTTTATACGTGGATTTCACAAGTATGAAATGAGTTGTTTTACTCAATTTATCTACTACCACCATTATAGATTCATGTTGTTTCCGTGTGCGGGGTAATACAGTTATGAAATCCAGCGATATAGTCTCCCATTTCCATTCGGGAATGGGCAATGGTTGTAACAACCCGACGGGATGTTGGTGCTCAAGCTTTATTGTCTGACACTCCAAGCATTTGGACAAATATTTTGTGACATCCTTCTTCAATCCCGGCCAATAGTATCCTTTTTTGATGGCTGAAAACATTTTCTGGTAACCTGGGTGGCCGGCATAAGGTTTTCTGTGAAACTCGTCCAATATCAGTTGTTTAACCGAGTTTTGGTTAGGAATGTAAATTCTGTTCCGAAATGTAAGAAGGTTGTCAGAATTTATTTCAAACTCTGATTTTTCCTTATTTAGCAAGTTTTCTTTTGCCTGTTTCCAAAGGAAAGTGTATTCCGGATCTCTATTAGCTGCCTCTTTAATAATGTCAGGAATATTTGAATTTACTTGACTCATTTGAATCTCATAGACACAATGTACCTTTCTTCTTAGGGCGTCGACAACACGGTTTTCTTTCCCTTTTAAGTGTTTCATTTCGAAATCAAATTCACTCAGAAATGTTGTCCATCTAGCCTGGCGAGCGTTTAAACTGGGCTGATTAAAAAATTTTGTAAGGCTGCTATGATCCGTCAGCAACAAAAACTTTTTCCCCAACAGGTAGTGCCGCCACATTTTTAGTGCATGTACCACTGCTGTTAATTCAAGATCATAAGTGGAGTATCGTTGTTCATAATATTTTAACTTTCAAGACTCATAAGAAATCACCTTTCCTTCTTGTTTTAGTACCCCACCAACACCTTCTTTGCTTGCATCTGTGCAAACCACGAAGGAATTTTCTGGATCTGCTACTTTTAACACCGGTGCAGTAATGAGTAGATGTTTTAATCTTTCAAAGCTTTGTTGACATTCTGCTGTCCATTGGAAGATGCGCCACTTTTTTTGTAAGGAGGTCATTGGAAAGGTGATTTTAGAAAATTCCTCAATGAACCTACGGTAGTATCCAGCTAATGCCAAGAATGATCTAATATCAGCGACATTCTTTGGGGCTGTCCATTTCATGATTGTTTTGATCTTTTCCAGGTCTACTGTGATATTGTCTTTTGATATAACATGACCCAGGTAATGAATCTAATCTTTAAAGAAGTCACACTTGCTCGATTTGGGATATAATTGATTTTACCTTAGTGTCTACAATACTATTTTCAGATGTTCCTTATGCTCCTCATGATTCTAAGAGTATATTACAATATCATCAGTGAATTTCAATACAAATTGTCCAAGTATGGCTGGAAAATACTATGCATGAGGCTCATAGAGGTGGCTGGGGCATTTGTGAGGCCAAATGACAACACTACAAACTCGTAATGTCCATAACGAGTACAAAAAGATGCCTTACAGATGTCTTCTTCCTTTATCCTTATTTGATGGTAGCCAAATCTTAAATCAAATTTCGACAATACCTTAGCTCCTTGCACTTGATCAAATAGGTCGTCGATACGTGGTAAGGGGTACTTATTCTTAATGGTGAGTTTGTTCAATTGTCAATAATCAATGCATAATCGTAAGGTTCCATCCTTTTTTTGTACAAATAGGGCAGGGGCTCCCCATGGGGACACATTAGGACGAATGCAGTTTTTGTCCAAAAGCTCCTGTAACTGCATTTTGAGTTCAGTTAACTCAGGTATGCTCATGCGGTACGAGGCTCTGGATATAAGGGTTGTACCCAGAATTAATTCAATGGTGAAATCAATATCACACTTTGGTGGTAACCCTGTTATAGATTCTGGGAATACATCAATAAATTCTTGAACAACAAGAATGCCTTCCAGGGAGGTCATTTTATTTTGGTATTCCAAAATCCTACTTGAACAACATATACTTGACAACCCTTTTTAATACATTTTCTTAGCTGACTAGTTATAATGGGGTGCAACATGGTATTGGTCTTAACTCCTTGGAGCTCCTTTCTTTGGCCTGATTCATCAATGAAACTAATAGTTTTTTGTTTATAATCTACTAAGGAACAACAATTTTCCAGCCAATCCATTGCAATTAACATGCCATATGAACCCAAAGGAAGTATAATAAGGTCTACGTGAATGGACTGTCCTGAAATAGTTATGGGGCAACACTCTATTTTCGTAGTTACTCTTGTTTTTGGCCCTGTAGCTAGTTGTACTAGCCATGGTTTTGAGAACTTACTGCTCTGTAAATGACATTTATCTACCACTTTAGGACTAACATAGCTTAAGCTAGCGCTGGGGTCAAATAAAACAGAGACGGGTTTCTTAGCAACTGTACCTTCAAATTCGATCATAATGGGCTGGAATTCTTCCTGGTGATCATCCAAGGTAGCGTTAATTCTGGGCATACTTCTTGCCACATCCCCAACCATGGATGCCTCTTGCATATTTGATAGTTGTTATGTTCTTGCCTTACACAGGCAATTCTTGTAATAGTGAGGTTTTTTGCATCCCCAACATTGTAGCGGTGGTTCTGGTTTCTGATCATTCACTGATTTAGTAACTCCTTCTGGCTTCCTATTTTTTGAATAACCCATCTTTTGATTGATTTCTAACTGCAAACTGGTTGAGGGACTTTTGCTGTATGTTTTTGCCATTAGAAAATCTAGAATCTTTATTTGGGGTCAAACTTCTACCTTTTATGTTTAGACTCCCTTTTGACCCTTCATTCTTCTGTTTCATCAGCTGGTAGGAGATGAAAGCTTTCTACACAACGTCATCCATGGTCCTGGGGTAGTCAAATTCTAATTTCTCCTTCATAAAATTGGGTAAGCTACTGATGAAACGTTGAATTTTGGCCTTTTCTTCTTGCATGTAAGGCACATAACGTAGCAGGAAAGTGAATCATGTCACGTATTCATAGATGGTCAAGGTGCCCAACCTTAACTCATGAAATTCCTTTCCCTTTTCATCATAATACCGTTCAGTTAGATATTTATCCTTAAAAAAAATTTGGAACTCTTGCTAGGTGACCTGCAACTCATTGATTTTCCTTACTGTTTTGATTTCTTCCAACCATAGGGTGGCGTTACCTCTTAGTTGATAAACTACCAATCGTGCCTTTAGTTTTTCTATGTACTCATAAATCTGGAAGTATTTTCCCATGTCAATTAACCATGCTTCTGTTGCTTCTGTCGTTTCCCCATCAAAGAGTGATGGTTTGATCTTTTTAAACTCACCTTGTAGCTCAGTTTTCTATATTTTCATTTTGCACTGGTCGGAAACGTTGTTGAACCATCCTTCCTCATCTTCCCCACTCTTTTCTGACTTAGTGTTCTCTTCTCTGTGTTGAGCCGTCAGGGTTTTCTCTTGATCCTCCACACTGGGGTCTGGATGTCGTTGATTTTGTCGATTCAACAAACTCCTAAGAATATTCTCATGCTCTTCTCGTAGTCTTTCATTATTTGTTCTTAAATTTATCATTTCAACACGTAGTTGCTGAATAGTCTCGAGTAACACTGCATTAGCTTGCCATGACTCTTCGCCCAGTTGTATCCAAATATCATGATTGGCATTTATATAATTGGTTCCAGGTGGGTCAGTTGGTCCTGGGCTCTCTAACATCTTCCTTATTTCTCTCTCTGTGTTCATACATAATTTTATTAGAGAAGAAGAAAAAAAAACAACAAAACATTGATTTTCAGTACTGATTTTATTCCCAAAGAGTCTCAGTGTGCGAACCTGAGATCTGATACCATTTGTAACACACATATGCATTAAAAAAAATTCTCTTTACCCCGAAGGTATTAACCTACATATTTATAATAATTTGATTGCTTATACGGTCAATCCCATCAAAGTGATCAAAGTGCTAATCCATGGATACGGATTGCACATGGCTCATTATACTTAACATGTACGATTAATGTCAAAACCCCATGTAAAAAAATCCTTTGAATTAAATGAGAGGGTGTGGCACCCTTCCCAACCTTGGTTGGCTTACAAGTGTACCACAGATGGGCCACGCGTTAAGCGTAGGAAAAAAGGTTATTAATGATTAGAGGCTGCAAGGGTGGCTCCATGATGACCGTCAACTTGAATGGATCTGATGGTGCTGGATCATTAGGGTTATACCTCTAACTTACACACCCTTCGGCCGATGTTGTGCCATTTTTGTGATTGAGTTGGGTTCTTGCTGCTTTGCAGCGATTAGACCCTGCAATAGTTTACGAGGTTCGAACTCTCGCCTCATGGTCTTTGCCTTCTCACGACCAAAACATGTAAGAGATCTCTCTTGAAGTCTTTTTGTCCACTCCATTGATAATCCTTAGATTCATTTTGAATAAGTTGAGGCACGATGATTGACTGTGGGCGGTGGTTTGCAGTGATAGCCTTAGGCTTTCGCACTTAGACAGGATTGAATGCTCGACTCTCAAGAGGTTGGACAAATGTAGGTCGTTAATGGCCTAGGTAAACCATTCTCAAATTTGTGAAAGAAAATTTCCTTTGACTTCATTCATGGTGTTGTTCGAAGGTCTGAGCTAGGGTAACATGGCTTGTACTGATAGGATGGAAATGAGGGTTTTGAGATTACATCTCATCCACAAGTATAAACTTATTGGTCATTTCAATTGTTTTTCAGTTTAAGATTTAGGGATTTTAAACCCTCAGCTCAGAACATGTTTGCTTGTCACAGGTATGCTACTGCCCTTGGTTTATTTGGAAACAACACCCGAAGGTCATATCCTCACCAGGTTCTTCATCATATGCACAGGTTGGGTCTCCTCTGCCTATGATAATACTTCTAACTTGGTATGAGGTTGGGGATGGGATTCGATCGTCGTTCCTTGGTCTGGTTTTAAATTAGTATTAAGGGGTTTTCCACAGTTTTGCATATATGCACATTTTAGCTCTTTGATACTCTGTTCTAGATTAGAGTTGTTAGCTTGAACAACTTAGGACTAAAGTACTGTTTATTATTGTTTGACTTTTAATTTCCCTACGCGGCTAAATATTGAATTAAGCTCGGATTACTTCATTGAAAACAATTACAATATAAAATTTCTATTACTGTTAATGAGGTTTCTTTCGCAATGTTTCTCTGTTTCTAATTTAATATATGCATATTATGAAGAACAAAACGTCTATCATTTGGTGGTCGTAATGTTTATCGATTAAGAGGGATATGCTCGGAATTTTCTGCCTGATAGGAAATGCTTTCTATTTCCAGTATCCTGTAGGAATACAATAGAGGTAACATGGGTTGCAAATGCTAAAATTTATGCCAGATCTTGTAGTTTTCTGTTATACGTATGAATATAAAAGATACCCGGTTAGGGTACCTATGCATGCGATGTTGGTTATAAATAATAGTTATGGCTTATCTATTCTCATGCTTGGATCAAACTTGTTTTAATATTTTAACTGATTCCTTACCTCTGTTAGTCAATGAATATTACTATAGTACTAATTTCCGAATCTGCACAGAAATTTCTTTTATCTGATTTAGTTATTTGATTGGTTTTTACTATACATGAACCTATAGCTTCCTCTACTAATTTGTTTATAAATGTATATATGTGGTTATTTATCTTATTTTTATAGTCTTAAATCTATCAAAATAAACTAAGATCTGTGTCGGTTAATGGTTAACTAGTTCACTACTATACTTTCTATCTAGAATAACTGAACTTATCAGAGAGCTTAACATTTACTCATGAGAGTTTAATATTTACTTATCTGTTTGGCGGATAATTGTTCTTCAGAAGATTATTGTTTTACCTATTTGTCTGAAAGTCTCTTTCCTCCCAACCATGAGTTTGGCAATTATGTCGAAACTCTCCCCCGAGCACTTTCTATGTTCCGCACTCGATTGTCCAGTTACAGACAGTACCTTGGGCCTCAGGGTTTCCGCCTAGCCTCAAGTTCTGTACTTTTCTATTGAATGATCTTTTTCTGCAAAATCCCATTAACTTTTCCTTCTCCCTCCCAGCTCTAGGATTTTTCCCTCGTCTTCCCTTTTTTAGGTAGAGGGTAACTGTTTTTCCTTAGCAACCATTTCTTTTAACTAAATTAAATAGTTGCTATTCCATTAACACATCATTACCAAAATTGTTGGTAAACACAACATATATGGCACTCTAGTTTTAGTCAGTTAATATTAAATCATTAAAATGTAATAAAATCTAATTTAACATTTAACAAAATAAACTTAGTAACTTCAGTCATTTTATGTGACTTGGGTGTGTTACAGCCGACATGGAGTTCTAAAATCTGACATGAGTGCAATGATTTTACGGTAGCACAAATCGGTGGAGGAGGCCTTGATTGTACAAGACATGAAAATTTTGGTATACACTTTATTCTTCATTTCCACATCCCATCCATGATTCAGTGCTCTTTGTGTGGAGTCATTGTAAGTTGTCCCCTTTAAGAATATTATAGAGTTAGGCACATTCAAGCATGATTGAGAAATAAATCAGTCAATTTCAACAGTACTCCACTGATGCACTACTTGAAGATCATAAATTCTCTAGTGTAATGTGTCAAAGCGATTTCCATCATACGTTTTAGTAGAAGAGAGAGACGCAAGGACAATCAACATTGATGTCCTCCTACTCACACTCTTACTCCATACTTGATGAATAAATGGATGGATGTGACACCATGACAGGCCCCAGTCCAAAGGAAACACAACTTGATATATAGTATTAAGAACGTTTTCAGAAAATAACAACCCATCAAAAATACATTTTGTAAATTTCAAAACACATCAAGGAAGACGTTATGTGAAATTTTAAACATCAAATACGGTCAAAATGCTCCATGAGAGAGATTTTGTCTGTCGAATTCCAACCTTGATGGTATCTATCAATGCAAAAGTTAAGGGACATTATAATTTTAATTTTTAATTGAAATTGGGTGACAAATGTTGGAAGAAAAATTATTCCCTTCTCATTTAAAATGCATTTTTAAATGAACAAATGGATTTATCACTATTCATATTTTGGTTATAATAATTTTCTATAATTGACGGGAAAATATATTTTAGAAATGACAAAAATAAAAAAAATTAAGCTATGGAAAACATAAATGCATTTATGCCAATATTTTTGTGTAAATTAATATTTATCATTTGAAAAAAAAAAAATATTAAATCATTTTATTTTGTTGGCTTGACAGATTAGGAATTTGAACCTTGAATTTCATGATTTATATAGTATTTTCTTGTCATCACCAAGTGAGATGTCCCTCATGGGCCAATATATTAAACATTAACACGCAAATGGTTGTTCAATTATACACTTTATTGTGGGTAGCCATATAAATTAAATCGCTGCTAAATGTGAATAACCATCCATCCAAAACAAGAATTAAAATGTTTACTTCATGATACATCTCACATTGTCAAGATAAAAAAATAATCATAAAAATTATCTAAATTATAACTTTTAGATTATTATTATTAATAATTATTATAAAATAAATTAATATATAAGTTACAATATATATAAAAGCATGTAACAATATTTTTAACTATGGACATTCACTCTCACTTTACTATGTAATATTTAAACTATAAATGCACTTTGTTATAATACTATGGGCCTAGACCATGGGTTATCAATACAAAATGCCTGAGAAACTACGACTCATTTGGTTTGGCATTTTCGATATGAACTATTTTTTAATTAATCAATTTAATTAAAAGATATAGATTCAATGATCCAAAAACAACTCATTTGGTTTGGCATTTTCGATATGAACTATTTTTTAATTAATCAATTTAATTAAAAGATATAGATTCAATGATCCAAAAAAATTATGGGATATTTGGCCTATAAAAATTTACCATTCAAAACATCTTTTTAAAAAATATATATAGTTGATTGGAAAATATATTATGAAGAAGGCCAAAAGTAAAAGGGTTAAATTATGGGAAAAATAAAATGCATTTACACCAATATTTTTGTAAATTAATACTTATTATTTTAAATATAAATATATTAAATCTTGATGATTGTTCAGTTATATACATTATTGTTGGTACAATATTTAATTAGCGAATCCTTATAAATTAAATGGTTGCTAAATGTCTATAGGTATTGATCCATGATAAGTATAAAACACCTACTTCATTGGTAATATAAGAAAAAGCTCATAAAAATTAACCAACTATTACTATTATTATTATTAAACAAATTAATATATAAGTTAAAAGATATATAAATTATTCCATGGATAACATCTCAATTGGTGATTAATTTATTATAGAGTATAATGTAAACAATGAGTTTCAAGGTTCAAATCCTCCAATTATATATATATATATATATATATATATATATATATATATATATATGGATATTACTCATAATTAGAAGGAAAGAAAATAAATAACTATTTTTGAGATAAATCTTGATATTTGATTTGTGACTATTATTAAGAATATTGAAGAATATTTATTGAACATTAAATCCCTCCTTTCCACCTAATAATTTGTAACCCTCCTCCATACTATAGTTAAAAAAAAATTACATCACAAGATAAATGAACAAAAATTTACATCATAAGATAAATGAACATAACATAAGTGAGACACAACCTACACCATTATTGTAAAAGTTATCATAGTTAAATTTATATGAGGGATAAATTAACTAGATCACATATCCTTATTCGAGCCCTTAATTTTTATACCGCACTTTGATTACATTTCGATATCAGCCCAAGGAAGTTGTTATTATGATAAAGTTATTAATATGGTATATTCAACATCAGCGGAATAGCAAGACTTAAGTTTAATTTATTGTATTAATGATGCCCACCTAGAAACTTCTCGAATTTCCTCCTAGCTGTTGTGCGTTGGACACTTGGTCTCTCCCACATCGTTGATTAGTTTTTTTTATTAATGATTATGTTGTTGGAGATTGTAGTTAGGGAATTACCCCCTCCCAAACCCTCACTTGAGTTTTCATTTGGTTGTCACTCCGGAGTATGGCGACGCTCTACAACTTGGGTCAGTTTGGTCCTTACTATGTGGACCATTTCTTCAACCTCGGTGCCACATGCGCGACTTCATCCTCTGGTAACCTCTTAACCACTGGAACTAATTAGTTTGAGGGTTTTTCTTACTCTCAGAAGTTTGTGAAATTTATTTTGTCGCCACGTTATAGAATCAACAAATGTTCAAATGTGGAGTTGCGACATCACTTTCTATAGGTAAGTTAACACTCATGCCATTCGACCACATTACTTCCTTTCGTTTCATTTTGGTTGAAGCTAAGAAGGGTTTTGTCTTGTCCACAAGATCGAAAATCACTAATCCTTTCCCTCAAGTATACTAAATGTGATTTTACGCAAGCTTCCTTCAACCTTGTTTTTAAAGCATGCATTTTTCTAAACTGTTTCCCTTCGGTTTGTGATGGATGAAGGTATAACCCTCCAACCCTTGGTGGTTAGTTAGTCTCTGTGTGCCTCCTATACATGCAAAGGAAACTAAAACACCAATTACTTACCAGGAATTTTATGAGAACCATTGAGGGTTCTATATCGAGATATTGCTTCTCTTTGCCCTTTCAGCGTCCATAATTGAAACAGGGTTAGGATTCTGTTATGCCGACAAGTTCTCTTAAATTTGGATTATTTTTGTTGCAGCTTCCCATAGGGACCGATACTGTAAAGTTAATATAGGGACTTAAGGCCAGATTTCTTGTTCACAGTCATTCTAATTTATTTCCATGGTTGATATATTTTCTATGAAATTATTTTGCTAAGAACATTATCAAGCATGTATGCTTTTATTACTGGTTGAGAGCTTCAGGTTAAAGTTTAGGTTTAATTTAAGATTATCAACTACACCATCACTCGGCGGGAATGTTCCTCAAATGTTAATCACATTTTATTAACAGTTTTCTCTTGTAGTGGGTATCAGAATTTTTTGGATATAATGTTAGGGGTTTGTTGAGCCTCATACTTTCCTCTATCACTTTTATAATATTTCACCTGCATAAGGGTTTGGTTATCTTTCTATGGAAATAAATCTATTCCCTTTTATTTAATTTGGCTTTCACTATCGAGCACTAAAGCTAAATGGGATTCCAATTATGTTACTATTGCATAATTTTCTAGTTGATATACTGCATCCCATGCAATGTATTCTAGCTTGAAGTTTCATATGTTATATATTCTTGTAAAATTTTGGGTTATCTTACCAGTTTACAAATGTTTGAATATTTTCCACCAACATTTAATTCAACCTTTAATGGTTTTATAATCTGTAACATGGAATCCTTACTAGCCCCTGTCCTCTTAGGTATCAAATTGTTTGGGCTTTAGGTTACTGTGTGAGGACCAAAATAATCGATACTACCAACATAATCTTGTCTTATTTCCTTACCAAACCTTATCCTCACAAGGTAACAATTTTAATTCCACCTACAACCATTCGAAACACTCCTGTAGAATTCTATTATCAATCTAGCATAAAACTCTTATTGTTTTATCTTAATCTATATACTTGTGAGCTTTCATACATGAAACATAATTCATACATGTTTTATTGTGACTATAATACCAAAAAGAAGATTAATTATTAACTTTTGTAAAGTACTTATCTGCTTATTGTATCTTGGAATAATTCAATTACAAGACCACCCTCCACCCTTCCAATGATATTGGCAATGACATTGGAATCTCCCCCCGAGCTTCCACTACCAGAGCAGTTCCCAACTGGGTCAACTTTGTAGACCTCAAGAACCCTCAGATTATAGTCCAAAGTTATTGGTATGGGGTACTCCACTAGGTCCAGCCCAGCTCAAGAAATTCCCTCCACCTGCAACATACAACTTCTCCTTCTTGGTGTGATCTTCTTTCTGCTTTCTCTTATCAAATAAAAATTAAAAATGAATAACCCTTTTCCTCTCCACTGAGACCCATTTATCTACCAAGAGAGGAAACAAATAACCATAACTGCTTAATTGTCTAGTAGTTAGACAACTCTTTTTAGGGTCTCTCCCTTTCGATTTTACAGTCATGTCTATACATCTATCAACTTGTATAATTTCACATACACACACACACACACAGATATATATAATCAATTAGTTTTCTTTTCTTTTAGTTACGCGAGCTTCCCTCTTAAGTTCAGATATATAAAAATCTCATAACAAGGTAATTAACCAGAATTTTAGTAACAAAATAATTACCAAATACTTTGTATAGGGGTGTGACATCTTCCCCCTCTTTTTGTAAACACCATACTCGGTGTTCTAATCTTGTCCACGGAATAGGTCAAGGTAAGTCTGTCGCATTAATTCTTGATCCTCCCAAGTAGCCTCCTCTAGGCTAAAATCTTTCCACTACACTTTAACTTGGGTGATAACTACTCTTTTCAACATTGTTTATCTTTGTTCAAGAATAATCATGGGTTCTACAAGAAAATCTTCGTCGTGTTCGACCTGCATGACATACATAATATAATTTTATTTCCATTAAGTCATGAACTTCAAAACAAGCATACATCATGAGACTCAGTTTAAGTACCCTTATATCTTACCAATTTATGATGTGTCTGGGGTCATATATATATTTATTAAGCAGAGAGACATGAAACACATTATGAACACAGATATAACTTGGTAAAGAAAGCATGTATGATACTGGTATGATTCTCTCCAATATTTGGAAATGTCCATAGTAGCGGGGCACTAGGTTTTTACTCCTAACCCACCTGAGGGTACTCCTTTTGGGCTCAACCCTCACATATACATGGTCACCCTCCTGGAATTCTTTCTGGGTTCTTTTCTTGTCTGCATAATATTTTTGTCTGTCTTATGTGGATTTTAAATTTTGTTGTACCCTCTTCACCACTTGCTCCATATCTGTTAAGAGATCAGGTCGTAAAATTAACTTGTCTTCCAAACCAATCCAGTTGATAGGAGTTCGACATCTTTTCCCATACATTCCCTCAAAAGGACTCATCTTTTGTGACTCGGGATAACTATTCTTGGAGGGGAACTCTACTAAATGAAGTTACTCTTCCCATTTTATCGGATACCGCATTACATACATTCGAAACATGTCTTCCAATACTTGATTAACCAGTTCAGTTTGCCCATCCGTTTGTGGGTGATATGTTGTACTAAATTAGACTTGGGTACCCAATCCGGTAAAGAGAGCCTTCAAAAACATAGATGTGAACTTTACATCTTGCTCAAAAATGATTACTCTTGATATTTCGTGCAACCGAAATACTTCCCACATGAATACATTTGGAATTTGAATGACCTAGAATGTAGATTTAACAAGAAACTTTGCTCAATTTATCCATAACTACCATAATCAAGTCATTTTTCTTCTTAGACCGTGGCAAGCCTGTTATAAAATCCAATGTAATAGTGTACCACTTCCATTCAGGTACAAATACGGTATGAAGTAGTCTAGTTAGGTGCTGGTGTTCCACCTTGACTTGCCGACATTCTAAGCACTTAACTAAATACTCCAGAATATATTTCCTCATACCAGGCTAGAAATAGTTCTTCTTCATTGCAGAAAACAATTTATGATATCCGGGATGTGCGGTGTAAGGGCTTCGATGAAATTCATCCAACGAAATTTTTTTAACCACCATTTGGTTGGGAACATATATTCTCCCCTTAAAAGTTAATAAAGTATACTCATTTATATCATAATCAAATTTTTGTCCTGCATTTTTCATTTCTTTACTTTATTGCCACAAATTGATACTTGGGATCTCTGAGGGTAGCTTCTTTGATTTTCTAAGAACAATCAACCTCTACTCGACTATAGGTAATTTCATACAAATGGTGTAGTTTCCTACTCAATGTATCTGCTATGTGATTTTCCTTCCCTTTTAAATGTTTTATGTCGAAATCAAACTCACTTAAGAATGCATTACACCTAGCCTGACGAGAATTTAAGTTAGGCTTCTTTAAAAAATTGGTTAAACTACTATGATTCCTCATCAACAAAATTTTTTCCCCAATAGAGAATGTCGCCAAACCTTAAGGGCATGAATGATTGCAGTTAACTCCAGGTTATAGGCCAAATATCTTTGCTTGTGCTCTTTCAACTTGCGGGATTCATAAGCTATGACCCTTCCATCTTGCATTAAAACAGCTACAATACCCTCTTGGAAAGCATCTGTACACACTGTAAATTCCTTGCCCAGGTCTGCAATTTTAGCACGGGGATCGTTTTTAATAGATGTTTCAGCTTTTCAAAGTTGCAATGACATTCTTCTATCCACCTGAACACTTTTCGTTTCTTTTTCAAGCAAGTGATAGGATAATCAATCCTATAAAATCATTTAATAAAACCACAGTAATATCTGGTGAAACCCATAAAGGACCTGATATCTGCCACGTTCTTGGGAACAAACTAGTTCATGATGGTTCTAATCTTTTCAGGGTCCACTACCAAGCCTTCAGAGGAAATACCATGTCCCAAATATTGAATTTCTTCCTTAAAGAAATCACATTTGATGAATTTAGCGTAGAGATGATATTCTCTTAGTGTTTACAGCACTATTTGAAGACTTATGTTCTTCTTCCTTGAATAAATTAGAAGATCATATATGAAGATTAAGACAAACTTATCGAGATAAGGATGAAAAATACCATTCATCAGGTTCATGAATGTGGTTGGGGCGCTGGTAAGACAAAACAATAAAATAACGAACTCATAATGACCATAGCGGGCTCAAAATGTTGTCTTGTGGATATCCTCCTCTTTTATCCTGATCTGGTGATAGCGTGACCGGTTAGAAAACACGGTAGCTCCTTTTAGCTAGTCAAACAAATCGTCTATTCTTGGTATAGGGTACCTATTTTTAACAGTCAATTTATTCAATTGTCAGTAGTCAATGTACAACTAGAAGGTACCATATTTCTTCTTTATGAATAACACAGGGGCTCCCCAAGGGGACACACTTGGTCAGATATATCCTTTCTCGAGTAACTCCTGTAGTTGTAGTTTTAATTCTGTTAACTCATGGATGCTCATACGATAAGGAGTTTTCGATATCAGGGCTGTTCCTGCAACTAACTCTATACTAAAATCTACATTTCGCTTAGATGGTAATCCCGGTATCTCCTCCGGAAATACGTCTACAAATTCTTGTATTACAGGTATTTTTTCTAGAGCTATTATTTTATATTTGGAATTAGTATATCCAACCTACACCACATAGGTTTGACAACATTTCCGCATACACTTGCTTAACTAGTTGGCTGTGATGGGTCACAACTTTAAACCCCTCTGAATACCTTGCATAGCCTTCCAATTTCCTTCATCAGTAAGGAAAATAACACTATTTTCCTTACGGTTTACTAGGAACCAATGCTTCTCGAGATAGTCCATGCCAATTAGAACATCATAAGATCCCAAGGGTAGTACATTTAAGGTCTCGTTAACTTGTTTTCCTTCTATTTCAACAGGGAAATTTTCTATTTTAGCGACAACCCTATGCTTTTCCCCAATGGCTAGTTGCAGTAACCAGGGATTTTTAAATTTAATACTTTGCAAATGGCTTAACTTAACTACCTTAGGATTAATGTTTCTCAAACTGGCACTAGGGTCTATTAAAATTGAGACAAAGTGATTAGCTATTTTACCTTCAAATTCCACCATCATTGGTTGATACTCCAGTTGATGATCTTTCAAAGTAGCATTGATTCATGGAATATTCCTTGCTACCTCTCCTACCGTAGAGGCTTCCTGGAGGTTAGAAGCTGGTTCTATTATGGTACAGTTATTACAATTTTTATAATAGTGGGGATCCCCATAGCCCCAACATTGCAGAGGAGGCTTTGATGGTTGGTTTAACTCTAGCTTGGTTGACACTTCTATTTGTTTATTTTCATCAAACATTCGATTCTTCTACAGATTCCTTCCAAGTGGTCCATTAAACTACTTTCTATGTACCCCTTTGTTTACAAAGCTTTAACATTCCTAGAGTTCTAGAAATTTTTCTGTCCTTTCTTATTTGGCCACCCTTTGTCAAATTCCCCTTTCTGCTTCATCTGTTGGTAGCAAATTTAAGCCTTCCATATGGCCTCATCCATGGTCTTTGTATTTTTTAATTCGAACTTATCCTTCATGAATTCTAGCAAATTTTTGGTAAAATGTTTCACCTTGGCCTTCTCCTCTCAAATATAGGGAACATATCTTAACAATGAAGTAAATTTCGTAATAAATTCATCCATCATCCATTGTCCCAACCTCAAATCATGGAATTATTTTTATTTTTAGTCGTAAAGGCATTGTGCCAACTATTTATCCTTAAAATGTTTCTGATAATTGTCCCATGTCACCTCTTTCTCATCAATCCCTCGTACTATTTTAATTTCCTCCCATGAGAGTGTGGCTTTGCTTTGTAGCTAATAAATTGCTAATCTAGAGTTAAGATTGTCATCATAATCATAGATTTGAAAATATGTATTCATGTTAATAAAGCAAGCTTCAACAACCTCTTCCTTCTCTCCATCAAATGTTGGAGGTTTAATTTTTTAAATTCCCCTTGGAGCTCAACTTTCTGTTTTTTATTTAGTCTTCCACTTGAGGCATTTTCTGATTCTTCTTCATTTTCAATTCGACCTACTTCAGCCTCTAGGTGTTCTTCCCCCTGCCGCTACATCTCAAGCCTGTTTCCATCCTCCAGATTGACATTTAGATGTTGTTGCTTCTACTTATCTGATAGGCTCTTCATAATACTCACTAGCTCGAGCCTCAACCTTTCATTATCAACCCCGATATTTTTCATTTCAACTCGCGGTTGTTGTACTATCTCATTTTAATAGTTTATTTGTATTATGAGTGTTTTCACATAACTAGACCAACATTTCCAGTGGGGCTTCCATGTGAGATCGTAACCCAACTCATCTTGATGATCACCCTGGTGGGGTGACTCTCGCTCCTCTTCTCATGTTGGTTTTTTCTTCTCTCTCTGTTTGTAACAATAAAACTTCTGTTAAAACAATAACACTTCTATTAATTCTTGATCACCCATTCAGGCCTCAACTTTGTAACCTCGCTCTGATACCTATTGGGTGCGGAGCCTGATTATCTTATGTATTCAAAGGTTTCATCTGGATGTATACCGCAGGAAGACTGTACACCCCTCCACGTGGGGGGGTGCGGGGGGGGGGCTTGTCCCCCCCATGGGGGTCCAGGGGCCAACGGTCCCCAGGCGGAGGTTCGGGAGCAGCGCCCCCGAAGCTAAAAATAGATGTAAAATTGTCTTGTAAAAGTCTAGTAATTGCTAGTCAATCTGGGCCATTCATTAGGCGGATGATCTGACGGTAGAAGTTATGTTTAATTTAGGGTTTTTTTCCCCAGAAGGCAACCCCTCACTATATATGAGGGAATTGTATTGCCTCTATGTATATCTGTATTCTGAGTGAGGAAGAGAGAGGAGATTGAGAGCAAAGAGGGTGTTACAACGGATTTGCTGTAGGTTGTATCTCTTTAGTTTGTTGGATAATATAAAAGGAAGGACTGGTTGTTTCTCCATGGACGTAGCCCAAACTAGGTGAACCACGTATATCTGTGTCTCTCTTGTTTTATGTGTTTTCTGTGTTTATATTTCTGCAATTTTTGATGTGTTCCATTGCTCTGTAATATATAATTTTCTAAAAATACCAACTATAGCCCTCATCCATAATATAGTTAAAAATAAAATTACATCACAATATAAATGAATATAACATAACCGAGACTCAAGCTACACCATTATTGTAAAAGTTATCAGGGTTAAATTTATATGAGGGTTAAATTAACTAGATCACATATCCTTATTCGAGCCCTTAACTTTTATACAACACTTTGATTAGATTTCACTGTCGACCTAAGGAAGTTATTATTATGGTAAAGTTATTAATATGGTATATCGGACATCAGCAAAATAACAAGACTTGAGTTTAATTTATTGTATTAATGTTGCCCACTTAGAAACTTCACGAATTTCCTCCCTACGGTCATGCGTTGGACACTTGGTGTCTCCCACAACGTTGATTAGTTTTTTTATCGATGGTTCTGCTTTCGGAGATGGTAGTTATGGCATTACCCCCTCCCAAACCCTTTATTGTTTTTTCATTTGGCTTCCGCTCGAGAGTATGGTGCTGCTCTGCAACCGGGGTCGGTTTAGTCCTTACTAAGCAAACCATTGCTTCATCCTCAGTGTCACATGCACGACTTCATCCTCCGGTAAGCTCTTAACCACTGGAACTTCTTAGTTTGAGGGTTTTTCTTACTCTCAGAAGTTTCTACAGGTAAGTGAACACTCATGAAATTCACCAACATTACTTCAATTTGTTTTGTTTGGTTGAAGCTAAGAGAGGTTTTTCATTGTCCATGGTTTCTAACTGGTTTGAAAATCACTCACCCTTTCCCTCAAGTATACTAAATGTTACTTTACCCGAGCTACCTTCAACCTTGTTTTTAGTGCATCCATTTTTTTGAATTGATTCCCTCTGGTTTGTGATGGGTTTAGAGATAACCATCTATCCCTTATTGTTTAGTTAGTATATGGGCACCTCTTGTACATGAAAAGGAAACTAAAACACCAATTTCTTACTAGGTACTTTTAGAAAACTCCTGAGGGTTCTATATCGGGATATTTCTTCTGTTTTCCTTTCCGGATTCCATAATTAAAATAGGGTTAGGGTTCATTATGCCCGACAGGTTCTCTTGAATTTAGATGAATTTTGTTGCGACTTCCCATAAGGATTGATACTATAAAGTTAATATAGGGACTTAAGGCCATATTTCATGTTCACAGCCGTTCTAATTTATTTCCATTGTTCATATCTTTTGTGTGAAATTATTTTGCTAAGAACATCACCAAGCATGTACACTTCTATTAGCAGTTGAGATCTTCAGGTTTAATTTAAGTTATCAATTATGTCAACACCTAGCGACAATGATTTCCTCAAATGTTAAGCACATTTTATTAATAGTTTTCTGTTGTACTGTGTATAAGAATTATTTGGAGATAATGTTAAGGGTTTGCTGAGCCTTGCACTTTCCTCTATCACTTTTTTAATATTTCACCTGCATAAGGGTTTTATTATCTCTGTATGGAAGAAAATCTATTCCCTTTTATTTAATCTAGTTTTCACCATCGAGCACTAAAGCTAAATGGGATTCCAATTATGTTACTACTCCATAATTTTCTAGGTGATATATTGCATCCTATGCAATGTATTCTGGCTTGATGTTTTATATGTTATATATTCTTGTAAAAATTTTGGTTACCTTACATGTTTACAAATGCTTGAAGGCTTCCACCAACATTTAATTCTTCCTTTAATGGTTTTCTAATATGTAACACATAATCCTTACTAGTCCCTTGTCCTATTAGGTATCATAATGTTTGGTCTTCCGGGTTACTATCTGAGGACCGAACTAACTAGTACTACCAGCATAATCTGGTCTTGTTTCCTTGTCAAACCTTAACCTCACGAGGTAACAATTTTACTTCCACCTACAACCATTCAAACATTCCTTTCTAGATAGTCACTTTTGTTGGATTCTGTTATTGATCTAGCATAAAGGTCTTATTGTTTTCTCCTAATCTATATATTCGCAAGCTTTCATATAAGAAAAAAAATTCATACAGGTGTTATTCTAACTATAATACCAAAAACAAAATTAATTATTAACTTCTGTAAAGTAATTTTTAACTTATTGTAGCCTAGAAGAACTCAATTAAAAGAGCACCTTCAACCCTTCCAACGAGATCAAAAATGATGTCTGAATGTCCCCTTGAGCTTTCACTACCAGCGCAGTTCCCAACTCAGTCAAATTTGTAGACCTCAAGAACCCTCAGATTCTAGTCCAAAGTTATTAGTATGGGGTATTCTACTGGGTCTAGCTCAACTCAGGAAATTCTTTCCACCTACAACATACAACTGCTCCTTCTTGGTGTGATCTTTTTTCTTCTTTCTCTTCTCAAAGAAATATTAAAAAGAATTTTCCTCTCCACTTGGACCCATTTATCTCCCAGGAAAGGAAACGAAGAACTATAACTGCTTAAATGTCTGATATTTAGACAACTTCATTTAGGGTCTCTCCCTTTTGAGTTTCTAGTCATATATATACATCTATCAACATGTATAATTTCATACATACTATATATATGAAAAATCAATTAGTTTATTTTCTTTTAATTAAGCAAACTTCCCTCTAAGTTCAGATACATAAAAATCTCATAACAAAAAAATTACCAAATACTATATATCAGAGTGTGAGATAAGAATTACCAAATACGATATATCACAGTGTGAGATAAGAATTACCAAATACTATATATCAGAGTGTGAAATAATTATTGATAGTTATGCCAAAATAAAACTAATAACAAAATTACTTATATTTAATTTTTAAAATATTTTTATATAATACTTTATATAATTTAAAATAAAATATTAAAAACTTAGAGGCAACTTCATTCGAGATTGATTGTAATGTTATGAAATGCTATATAAATCATAAAAATCAAAATTCAAATCCGCTTTTTAATATATATATATATATATATATATATATATATATATATATATATATATATATATATATATATATATATATATATATATATATATTTCTATAAAACATTTGAAACATGTAATAAGATATTACTTTACTCGTAAATAATTACAAAATAAAAAAAATTATAAACTTATCGTGTGCTTCCTTAAAAATTAATATTTTGAATTTCAAATTATTAATTTGTATTTCTGTGAAACATAACATAGATAACTTCCAATAAGAATGTGGTTTGCTTGCTACAAGAATGTTATTGGTTTGGAATGAAAAATTCATATATAAAGGGTCTAATAAAATTAGATTTAATTGTTATATATTTTTTAAAAGTAATTCACTTTAATTCGTTAAGCAAATTTTGGAAAGAGACGCGCACACGAAATAGTGGCATTGTGAGATTTTTCAGGTGATAGTTTTAGATAATATATTGATTGAAGATATTTTTTTCAGGCCGAAAAAAGCTATATTTCATTTATATCAGTAATATAAACAATAATATAATATCAGTTTATCTGATCTTTGAAAATTAGAAACATACAAGATATTTAATCCCAAGGCACAAGCCAGAACTGAAATACATAAATGTTCCACATATTTGAGCTTAAAATAGGATTGGCATAAGCCAAAAACTTCCCAAAAAGATTGAGCAACATCTGAACCAGACTTCCTAATGAAATCAGGATTGAATCTATGGTGGACACGCAGCCCATAGCAAATCACAGTCAGCAAAAAGAAACGGGACCTGGCATACTGCTTCCAGCAACAGAATATGTAAACACACATGAAGAACCTGCGATCACTGGAATAGCATGATTAGCGAATGGAAACCTTCATCTACCAGAGAGATATATCAGAGCTTTTTATAAACAAAACCAGAGAAAGATGAAAGAGCTAGAATCAAAACAAGGATCAGAAATCAGGAGGGAGAAAGTCTTGAATGGATATAATATTACCCTCAAAAGAAACCTGCAAGAACCATAATCCTAGAGCCCCCAGAGACCCTTTTTGGATAAATCATCTGCAGCATGGTTAAGATCCCTCTTGATATGACGAATGGACACACCCTTAGATCTGTTCCATAAAAGGTTAATCCTTTCAATCCAACCAGAGAGCTGCGGATTCCTTATGATGTTCTTACCACGGAGACCATCAACCAAGACCTTAGAATCACGAAAAATGGAAACATCCTGGAGATTGAGAAAAAGACAAAAATGAAGAAGGCCAGCAAGGGCCATCGCTTCCGCCTTACTGTTTGAACCACTGCCTCCATTCCAGAATAGATGAAAATGACAGTTTTCATTTACCACAATAAAAACCCCGCAGCCACATTGGCCATCCTTTTTAGCCCCGTCAAAGAAGGCTCTCGGCATATCAGACAGGTACTGTTGAAACACACTTTCTTTCTGGACAGGCATCTTAGATGAGCTTTGAGGGATTGATTCAAATATAGAAGTGATGGAGGATAAAATTTCCATGAATTGGGGGACCTTACTATTGAAGACAACCTTATTGCGCCAATTCCATATGCACCATACCGTAATGATGAATATTGATCTCCATGATTTCTTTTGCAGGCTGCACCATAAGAATGCATCAGCAGTCGACGAATGAGACAAGTGTTGGACACCATGGGTATTCTCCAGATTCCACCACAGAAGACGAGTCTTCTTGCAGTCAAAGAATAGGTGGAAATTAGTTTCTTCCTCAACCCAACAGATGGAGCAAACACCCGGACCCTGCCACCCTCTCTTTCTTAAGTCATCCCAAGAAAGATTCCTGTTGTGAAATGCCAGCCAAGAAAACGAGATCATTTTTTAGGGGCAACCTGTTTTCCATAGAATGGGCGGAAAGGACCGCTTGAGAAGAGAAGGAACTTTTCTTATCAAATCCTTGTAAACATCTTTTACTTGGACCTCATATAAAACCTTAGAACTTCTCCAGATGAGATTATCTTATTCCTTTGAACGAAAGATTCCATAATTCCTGAGTTGAAATTTGATTTTGTCCCACTGCAAAGCTATGACTGTAGGCATCCTCATATGTTCAGCTTCCTTCCATCGGGGGATGGGACCAATCCATTCAGCAATAAGACTCTCCCAATAAAAAATACCTTGTCTGTGAAGAAAGTTTAACAGAGAATTCTGAATCTCAATCACTTCAGTACCGCTCATAAAACAATCTTTTCCAATGAGAATATTTTTCCCTGTTTGGAAATGCCAACATAAATTTTCCAGAAAAAACTTGCCAATTTTCCGCAGGCTTTGCCAAATAGGAGATCCCCTAGAAGAGCCTAATTGCTTTCTCCTGAGCCAAAATGCCAAGCTCTTCCTTCTTAGATATTTGAAGCGAATAATGTTACTCCACGGACCCTCCTCAAAAATGCCTCTCCATAGCGTCCTGCATAATAAAGCCTTGCCGAAAGATTTCAATTCTAAGAGCCCCCAGACTCCGAATTTCTTTGGTTTGGAAATGCTGGCTAGAGAAGAGAGATGGAATTTTTTTCCCCACTTGGTCTCCCCAAATAAAGTTCGCTGTGAGCTTGTTCATTGTCAAAATTATGCTTGCTGGGATGGCAAATAAATGAGCCCAATATACCATCAACTGATTTAAAACCGACAAGGATCACTCTGCCTCCAAGAGAGAGATATCTATACTGTGAGACGGAAATCCTCTTATAGAATTTGTCTAAAATCCATCCCCAGTCTGCCTTTTTATAACCTGCGGCTTTTAACTGAAAGCCCAAATATTTCAGCCCAAGCCCAAACATTTCAGCCCATGCCCGATAGGATGGGCTTTGATTAGTATAAAATATTTTTTTTGATTAGTATAAAATATTTTTTTAACATATCTATATATATAATTAAAAAAAAATTGTGAAAAATGATTCGATCCATCTATTAACATATATCATTTTTTGGGCCTGGAGTATGCCCTAAAACTGCTTCTGCTTGGCTAAGAGCTCGTCTTCCTCAGACGTAAGGAAACAGGTTAACGGCCCAAGACCCAGAGGCATCTGGCAGGAGTGAAAGCCTGCTCCCTTACGGACCACCAGCGGGTTATTTCAGGTGGCGTGGTTTTCCTTGATAACAATGATGTGTCAACTGACATTTGCGGATAGCAGCCAGAGATGGCTGTCCTCACTGTTGGTTTGACAAACTGAGTTTGATAGGTTTTTCCACCTTTTGAAAAAAAAAAAAAAAACAAAACATATATCATTTTTAATTTCTATAAAACTTTCTAGGAATAAAAGAATGTAAAACATGTTTAATAGTGAATTTTCAACATAATTTTTTTAAAATAAATTAGATTATATTGATGTAGGTTACGGTGGGGTTAGAAATGTTTTTCGAAAACGGTAACGTAAGATTAAAAAATTCTTGAAGGCGAGATGTTTTCAGGCAAGATTAAACAATATAATGGATAATTTTCTATGTGCATAGTAAAAGTTTTTTGGTTTAATAATTTCAAGTAAGTGACGTTAACCTGGATGCAATTAGTCTTTTTTTTGGTTAATTATATATAAATAAATAAGTAGAAGTGAAATAAGCATTCTACGAATTTTAAAATTTATTTAGATGTGTTGTTTTTGTTGTTGGGAAATTTAATCTTTAATGTTTTTGAACATAAATTTTATATTTACAATAATAAGTAAGATAAATCATAATGATTATTTATACTAGTTGGAACAAATAATTATTGATAAACTTCCTCATTGTACATGTTTCATAAGGATTTCAATATTAAATAAATAATCAATTATTTGGAGTTTTTTTTATATTGGAGAAGTAGAAATTTGAGGGAATTTTTGCCTTGCTAGTTCATTGAGCATTGTCCAATATGTTCTACATCTCACGATAATCAATATTAATTTATAGACAACAAAGCTCACATTGTCTTCTTTCGCAATGGATTCCATCCTATGTCCATGCAAAGATTATCATTGTCCCAAATATGAAAAACTCCATGGCAGGATTTCCAATAGAAGGGTGTAATCCTATTCAAATGCTTATCATGGTTGTTTATATTAGTATTGACTCACTAACAGCTCCCCTACAATTTGACCAAAATGAAGGGGCCTCCAT
The DNA here is from genome assembly GCA_031772625.1 of Pinus tabuliformis. Lineage (NCBI taxonomy): Eukaryota > Viridiplantae > Streptophyta > Pinopsida > Pinales > Pinaceae > Pinus > Pinus tabuliformis. The sequence continues at coordinate 1,154,758,884 of CM062817.1, forward strand.
TGAAGTTTTTGGAAAAGTCCCCCTTTATTGCAATTGATTGGTCAATGCTTTTCCCTATTCCCATTATCATGCTTTATATGCTCCATGTTCCTTTGGGGTTTAGTCATGTTCCGATATATCTTTTAATGCTTGGAAGTTGTCCCTTGGTTGTTTGGCATTGAGTGGTTTCGACATAGTCACCTTATTGATGTGCATATCTTTTGATTGGCTTCTTCCACAACCTTCATGATCACATATTGGACATGTTTCCTAATGGATGGAACTTTGCCACATTCCGACAATTTAAAAGTTTGACTGATTTTCAACTCCCTCCTTTGAGTTGTTTGAAAACATTGGTTTACTTGATAATCACGTGGTATATTCATAATACTCGCCCTCTTGTAAATACAAAATGTATAAATTAATGTATAATATATATGTATAAATTTATATATATATGTATATGGATATGTATATGTATATGTATATGTATATGACTTTATATATTTGTAGAAATAACTCAAATTTTGCAATTGCTAATGAATTGAGGCTGAAATTAATAGACACATTTTTTTTTACTGGGGAACCCATCTAGGAAAAACCCATCCTCTATTTATATTATATCATATGAGAACAATGATATATTGCAATCACTGCTTAAATGATTGAAGTTCAATCTTCATTGCAATATTGATCTCGTCCTAAGTCAGCTCTGGACAATACTTAGCTAAAATAGGCCTTATACTTCCTCCTATTTCCTTGCACAATTCCTGCTCCTAAAGAATAGGGAAGCTCCTATTTAGTTGCAAAATTCCTGAGGAAATTAGATCAAATTCTACATTAAAACATTGTACAATCACTATTATACAATAATCATTACATCATGCCTTTTCTCTGCAACTTCACCAGGCAATTCGAATTGCATGCATGACTACAGTTACTTTTCGTAAATTGACTAGTTAACTGAGAGTTAGTTGAGTTTACAACAATTACAACTACTCAATTGAACTCATAGTTATTCTATTCTAGACTAGAGCTTAGATAACGAACTTTTACTAAATATAACACCTCTAGATAGCTAGATCTTAGCCACCAACTTGCACAAAACTCTAATACTAGCCCAAAAACTTGAATTGACTGACCTAACTAAGTGATTTGGCCATGTCACTCCTGCTAACTACCTTATAACTCATCTTGCTTAAGTGGAAATTAAAATTTCCCCATTTGACTAAGGCACAAGTCAAATGAAGCCTTTTGATGATACAATTTAACACCCCCTCTTAGAAAGAAAAGGGTTTTGATCAACCCCAATCTCGCTCCTATGGAACTTAAACTTGCCTCTTAACAAAGTCATTTCAAAATGTCTACATCCTACTCCTCTGTAGGAATCTACATTGTACTGTAACACAACAATCCTCTTATGCACACAATCTGTCATGTGATGGGACCTGATGTCTATATCCTTGGACCTATCATTAAATAATTGATATTGAGATAATTTTATATAACTCTTATTGTCATAGTGGATCAACATAGGCTCCATCCCCTGACTGAAGATATGAACCAATATCTTGCTCATCCAAATAGCCTTGCATGTCACTTGACTAGAAGCCATATATTGGGCCTTTAATAAGTTGAGTGCTACATATCTTTGTTTTATGTTGTACCAAGAAACTACTATTGACCCAACACTGAAGACTGCTCCCAATGTGCTCTTCCTAACTGATGGAATCCTTTCCCAATCTACATCTATGAAGCCTTGGAGCTTCACTCCATCAGTCTACCTATACCGTAAACCAAAGTCTGTTTTCCCTCTTAGGTATCTTAGAACATGTTTTGCTGCTTTTCAGTGAAGCTTGGTAGGATCCACCATGAACTAACTAAGCTAGTTCACTGCAAAACAAGTATTAGGCCTTGTGTTCACCATGTACATAAAGGACCCCACCAACTATCTGTAGATAGTTCCATCTATTGTAGAAGCATCCTCTTTCCTCCAGTTAGTACCTAGATGAGTATCCATGGATTTGAAATCCTACATATGGAATCTCTAGAGGATTTCAGAGGTGTACTTCAGATGTCCAACACATATCTCTCCATCTCCCTGCCACGCCTCTAAGCTAGGGAAGTAGTGCATCAAACCCATATCCTTCATCTCGAACTATCTTTCAATGTCCTCCTTGCAATACTAGATCAACTTGTAATCTACTGTCAGTGTCAAAACATCCACATAGAGAAATAATATGAGTATACATCCATCTACCATAACGTAGTAGATATTGGCATCTACTTCACTGTTAGAGAATCCCAATCCACTGAGATAATAATCTATTTGAGTGTTCCAAGCACGAGGTGCCTGCTTCAGACCATAGAGAGCTCTCTTGATCCTACACACATGTGTCTCCCTACTAAATGTCTTGAACCCCTAAGACTACTCAATGTAGATCTTTTCCTCAACCACTCCATTGAGGAAGGTGGTATTAACATCCATTTTGTGCATCCTCCATCCAAACTATGCTACTAATGCAGGTATGGTCCCGATAGATGAGTATCTTGCCACAAGGAAAAATATCTCCTCATAAAAAATCCCCTCCACTCGTGAGATGCCTTTAGCCACAAATCTGGCCTATTGTACTTCTCAACAATACCATCAGCTGCATGTTTGACCTTATACACCCACCTAGAACCAATAACATATTTTCCCCCAGGTCTAGGCACAACCTCCCAAGAATCATTCTTCATGATAGAGTCATACTCCTCCACCATGGCATCTACCCACACCTGCTAGGAAATATCCTCTTCAAGATAAGATGGCTCAGAATCAATCAACTCTGACATGAGTGTCATATATCTAGTGTATGCATTTGGTGATATCCTCTATTTATGCAAGGATATAGTAGGTCCAACCTACTCCTGAGCTTCCTGCACCAATCTGTCAACCTTCTTGGTCCTCTTCCTCCCTTCTCTTGAAGGCTATATGTGAGAGGGTGCCTCCACATGGTTTTCTCTCTACTCCTCCACTTGTGGCTGCTCCACATCCTCCTCCTGAAATGTGCTCTTTTCTTTGAGTGGGATATAACTTTGTGGATCTGACTAAGGTTTCTCCTTTGGAGCTAGAAGCTCCTCCCCTAGTGGTATGCTCCACTCTTTCTCTAGAGAGATCCTCGTGGAATTATCCTCATCAAATCTAACATCCCTCCTCATAACAACCATCCTGAGTGAGGGCATGTTCACCTAGTAAATATGAGGTGTTTTAGTATAGCCCACAAAGATCCCCCTCTCTGTAGTGGGCTCCAACTTTTTCCTGCTATCGTTGGAGACATGACAATAGACTATGGATTCAAAAATGCAAAAGTAGGAGACATTTGACTTCCTCCTGGTGAAAGCCTCTTCAAGTGTAATCATTCTGACAATTTTGTGAGGGCTCTTATTTTACAAGTAAACAACTGTATTGCAAGTTTTTTCCCATACGGAAACTGGAAATCCATGGTCATGTAACATTGCTCTAGCAGCTCCTACAATGCTTCTATTTTTTCTCTTTGCTACTCCATTTTGTTGTGGGGTGTGGGGTGTAATAAACTCCCTTCTAATAGCCTCCTTGGCACACAATTCTTTGAAGGCATTAGGCACATACTCTCCTCCATTACCACTTCTCAAGGATTTAATTTTCTTTCCAACCTCATTTTCAACTAAGGCTTTAAATTCAACAAGCTTTGAATAAGCCTCATCTTTCTTCTTCATGAAATAGATCCAACATTTGGGAGAAAATCATTTATGAATATTACGTAATACTTGTGCTTTGTATTTGAGACTGTGGAAGATGGCCCACACACATCTGAGTGAACTTGCTCCAAGATTCTCCAGTTCTGGTATCTCAATCCTAGAAGGAGGATTTAACATATTTTCCAAGAGTGCATCCCTTGCAAACATCATGTTGATCGAGGGTGCATTTTGGAATCCGAGTGGTGATTTGTTGCATTATTTTTAAAGCTCCATGGTGTAGGTGTCCCATGCACCTGTACTAAATCTCTCCAACATCTCGACGCTAAACATGTTCTTCCTTGCTACTTAATGCAACACATGCATCCTCGGCTACCTTGTAGATATTTTTAACCCAGACACCAAACAGTTTTACTTGTTCAGTAGCAACATGCTTCAGATAAGCCTTCTCTCTCCTTAACACCACATCATATCCTTTGTCTTCAAGTACAACTACAAAAACTAGATTTTTCATTAAACTAGGCTCATATATTACATTCTTTAGGTGAATATAAGAGTCGAACTCCCTCTTAAAGGAGGAAATTCCAATTCCTTTGGTACTATACCTTCCATCATCTCTAAGCTCTATGTGTAATTGTAGGTCCTTCTCCTCTAAGCTACTGAAGAACTTCTTATTTCCTATCATATGAAATGAAGACCAGAGTCGAAGTACCATACACTACCTCGTACATTACTTTCCATGCAAGCAATGATGGTGAAATCTAACTCGAAGTATGATGTGAGAGTATCTCCTCCTGCTCCTACTACAAGCTTCTTACTAGAATTCTTGTGTGGACAATTGGTTGCATAGTGTCCATACTCATGGCAGTGAAAGAATTTAATTTTCATGAGATCTTTCTCCTTTCCATGGTTCTGGCTAGACTTTCCCTTTCCTTGTGCCTTCTTTCCTTTGGCTTTCTTTCCTTTTCTAGATAAAGTAAAATTTTATTCCTCATCAATTTTGGATGAGACTCCATCTCTAGTGTTTCTTCTAATCTCCTCTTGTACCAAGTCAGACCAAAGTCTCTCCCAATATAGGAGCTTGTGTCTTCCACTAACTGAATCTGGATAGTTGTGCCAGGAATTTGGGAGTCCAAGGAGTAATAATCTCACAAGTTTAGATGGTGGCATTGTCTCTCAAACTCCTCCAAGTTCATCTCTCACTTGACTGAATCTAGATAGGCATTGAACACTAGTTTCATTTTTACTCATTTGAATGTTCTTGAGTTTATTTTTCAATGTCAGCTACCTCGATTCACTGCTTCTTTTTAATATGTCTATGAGAGTTTTCCACATTGCAAAAGTAGTCTCCTTTCCATGCAAATTGAAAGCAACATGGTATTTGACTCCCTCTAGGATAATCCTCCAGATTTTGTAATATCTCTCTTCCACTGAGCCAGTTGTTGTGCATCTGATGCTTCTTGTTTTGGAATATCTATTTTTTTGTATTATAATTCTCCATTGTCATCCATCATAGCTTCCATTATGTCTTTCCAAGCACAAAAAATTGAAGTTCCCTCCAATACACACTCAAGCCTACATCCATTGAAAGACATCGCTCCTATACACAAGAAATACCTATATCACAAATCTGTTATTCAAAATTTCTTTGGGAGATGATCACGAACCTGGTTTCTATGTACCTTTCAATATATCTGATACCATGTAGAAATAACTCAAAAATTTCAGTTTTTAATGAATTCAGACTGAAATCAATAAACACATATTTCTTCTATTAAGTTTTGTGGTAGGAAAATTGACAATAGAAACACATGAAATGATTCAATCAGAATGAACATATTTTTTTTTACTAGGGAAATCAACTCGGAAAAATCCCTCCTTTGTTTGTATTACATCAGATGATAATACTGATCTATTATAATCATTGCTTCAATGTTTGAACCTCAATCTGCATTGTAATATTTATCTCCTCCTGAGTTTACTCTAACTAATACTTAGCCAAAATAGATCTCCTGCTTCCTCCTAATTCCTTGCACAATTCATGCTCCTAATGAATAGGGAAGTTCATATTTCCTTGTACAATTCCTGAGGAAACTAGCTCACCTGGTACATGCAAACATTGTACACTCACTACTATACAATAATGATTACACTATGCTTTTTCTCTCCAACTTGACTAGGAAATTCAAATTTCATGCATGGCTAGGGATATTTTTAATAAATTGACTAGTTTACTGAGAGTTAGTTGAGTTTACAACAATCATAACTACTCAACTAAACTCATGCTAACTCTATTCTAGCATATAGCTCAAATAATTGACTACTAAAGGTAACACTTCTAGATAGCTAGATCTTAGCCACCAACATGCACACAACTATACTTCTAGCCCACAAACTCGAATTGACTGACTTAACTTAGTGATTTTTCTAGGCTACTCCTGCTAACTTCTTGCCAACTCACATTGCGGAAGTGGAAATTCAAATTTCATCATTTAACTAAGACATAAGTCAAATGAAACTTTTTCTTGATAAAATTTAACAATATAATACAATGCCTTGTGTAAATATTGAAATATTATATAAAATTATTAGATATATTATATATACATTATATAAACACAATACATATTTTATGTATATTAAAACTATACATACATACATATTCAAAATTAACCCATATATACATAATATATAGTGAAAACCATATAATCAAATAAGCATATAATAAAAAAAAACAATATATATATAACAAAAGAGAGTGAATCAAAGGATAAATATAACTATATTGAGAAATGTAAGAAATAAACAATTTTTTTTAGCGCCACCACACACATATATAAGACTTATGTATAACAAAAAAAAATATAACATTCTCCAACATAATGCTACAAAGACCATGTGCCCATGTGCCAACGTGTGTATATATATAAACAAAGGCTCATGTTTAACCAAAAAAATTATAAGATTGTCTAACATAATGTTATAAAGACCACGTGCCAACACAACAATAATTTTGACACTGTATTGGACGTTACACTATATTCGAGGCCCATGAGATCGCAATACCCTTTCGAGTATAACCAACCCAAACGGCCCGGGAGTTACAAAAGTCATTTGTACCCCTGGGTTTACAAATTCTTCATCACCACAAAATTGAATAAATGAAACGAAGGGACACCATATATTTTTTCATAAACCACGTCGACTGAATATTCATTGATTATATCAATTAAACATTTTAATTAATAATGATTTCATTTATTTTACAGGAATGTTAAGTAGCGATGACCATGTCCATTTTAGGATCAAACCTTATGCAAATATTTCTGTTTCTGAAAGTTTCATGGTTCACTAGTGAAGGGGAAAGTAAGGAAACTTTCCTAAATGAAACGAAGGGACACGATACATTTTTTCATAAACCACGTCCACTCAATATTCATTGATTCTATCAATTAAATATTTTAATTAATAATGATTTCATTTATTTTAAAGGAATGACCAACCATTTTAGGATCAAACCTAATGCAAATATTTCTGAAAGTTTCATGGTTCCAATAGTGAAGGGAAAAGTAAGGAAACTTTACTCTCGATGAATAACACTAGGAACATGATTCATAGGATTGAATTAGGGCTCTAATGATCCACGTAGAATCCCTGAGTTCCTATAAAACATCTCCCAGTGCGGAATATAATATCATGAAAATATTTTCAACTATGGAATTATTAAATGGTGATATGCCTTTTTCTCAAAAAGGAAGGTGAATGTACGTCCATAGAAGAAAACAGAGGGTTAGAACATGAATAAGAAGTCTCCAGTTTTTATAAATTCATATATTCAAAGATTTTTGGGGGCCATATACTAATAAATTAGCGAATTAAACTCTGATTTTTGGGGGCATATACTAATAAATTAGCGAATTAAACTCTGAAATACAAGCTTGAGAACCATTGAATGAGATTGGAAGGGATGCCCTACTATCTTAGAAATTTTTTCTATTTCTTGACAAAATGGATTTCCTTGGCCCTTGGGCTTTGCGAGCGGCCAACCACCGAGCGGCCAACCACCAAGGCATTAAATGAAGCAATATCAAGATTACGGGTGGCCGATAGAGAGACCTACCTTCTTGAGCTAGAGCCATCAAGAAATCAGATCTGAGGTTAGGTTTGGCAAGGAGGTGCAAAGCCAACTATGTAGAATTTTCTTTTCGTTGTTGTTAGCAAAATTTAAAAGTTTCAATTAATAATTGTTAAAACAAAATTAAATAATTCCAAATATTAATATAATTATTAATTTATCCATGATTATAATTTTTATAAGGGTTTGTCCTTTTTAAAACCATGAATTAAAAGTTAATGTTTTGAAAATTATTTGGGATTGAATAAATTATATATATGAGCTTTGAGGCTTTGCAAAATCTAGGCATACACATGAGCTATAAGATGTGATCTAACAAAAAAAAAAGAGTTAAACAAAAAGGAATCTTTACCGAGAGAGGGAGTTAAACAAAAAGGAATCTTTACCCAGAGAGGAAAAACGAGAGGTCCTTCTACCTACTACAAAACACTATTACATATGTAACCAATAGTGAGGTACAAAGAAACTAAGGGAAAAACACAGTTGGAGATGAAATCATGGGAGCAACATAGCCAAGATAAGAACTACATTGGAAATCGAGCAAAACAAATTAGCATCCTAATAGAGTGCTTTGTAATAATATCTAGAAGGTAGTTGTAATTAATTGAAGTTTAAGCTTTTTTTTTTGGTTCACGGACACCCTGGTCATTGGGTGGCCGCTACGTCCATGGAAAAATCTGGGCTGATCGACCCCAAAGGGAATCAAGCCTTGCGGCCAATAACTAGGCCAAACCCCAAGGGCTTCAGGGAGAATGGACCCTGCAACCTCTCGATCGGTGAGGCACTGATTTGACGAGTTGAGCTAACCCTTGGAGGTAAGTTTAAACCAATTACACATGTAATGTCTTGATTTCTCTTCCTTGTCATTGAAGATATCATTTAAGATATGCATAGGCTCCATGGAGGAGAGATTGCGGGAGTTATAATGAATAATATATTTTATGTTTTTAAGTATTTGATTTATCTGACAAATAATTGTAGAATAAGAAAAATAGTTATTTTTAATTAAAGTAGTTACCAGATACACCGTTGGATATAGGCATAATAAAGAATTAAATGGAGACTATCGACATTACAGGCAGTATAATTAATGTTGTTAGAAAAAATTGTAGTTTAATTAGAATGAACATAGATGATCACTATGTCATTCCTATGAAACAAAGTGGCTTGAGCATATGTTAGAGATGGGAAAAGTCGTTTAAGAACATAGTTTTAAGATTGATTTAGTCAAATTTGATTGCTTATTAGTCCCTGCCATTTGGCAATGGCCAGGGACTATAGGAATCGAAAAAATGGTATTTAACATTAATTCACATGCTTAACATTACAAATGAGAAGCGACTATTATAAATAACCAAACTTTTATTGAAAAATTAATTTGATAGTCTTATTTAGCCTCTTCCCGTGGCAGGATGGGCTAAAACATAGGTTACATCGGTTATATTGTTTTTTCCATTGGGCAGAGTAAACTAATGCGTAGCATTAGTTTAAAACATTAAGTGTTATACTGAAACTGAACTGAATTGAATTAATTCTAAGCTCATAAGCTTCACGGCAAGGTGGCATGTCCATCTACGAAGAAGCTCTAGTGCCCCTGTCGCCTGCCACGTACCACCGCTTCAATCTAGGTGCCATTCCATAAACTGGAACAGTTGTCCCTTTCGCCAGATTGCATAGGAAAGTTTTCCATAAGCCAAAGTCCTTGAGTCTTCGGAGTCCCTGAATCTTCTGCATAATAATGGAGTCCAGTCCCTTGCTAATACTCTGATGAAGCGCTCCACTGTTTGACTGTAGTCCTGTGGGTTGTTGGAGCAATTGAGGCCACCGTTTGGCTGTAGTCTTGTGGGCTGTTGGAGCAATTGAGGCCACCAGCACGTCTAGTGACCTGCATTATGTACCTGTGGGCTGTTGGAGCAATTGAGGCCACCGTTTGGCTGTAGTCCTCTGGGCTGTTGGAGCAATTGAGGCCACCAACGCGTCTAGTGACCTGCATTATGAAAGTATACATGTCGAAGGTTAAACAGGTAAACCACCTATCGCTTAACTGATTGATATAGAGAAAGATGAAAGCATTTTGAAACAACAAATTGTTGCCCTGCGTTTTTGCGTATCTGCCCTTCCTCGTACTAGAGAGTTTTTGCATAACAGTCGAAACAAACTGTTAAACACTCTGCGATAATGTTCTGTTGCCACAACTAAAATTCATGGTTTTTCAAGGCAGTTAATGCTTATCACTTTCACCATGTAGTTTAGATTATATTAAGCAAATATAATAACTAGTTAGTATTTGATATGACATAGTTATTTCTAGAGCTCAATATTCCTATGCAAGCTCAAGTCGTATTCGATTAATTTGACAAACTTCCTTGGATAATCAAATAGGACATATCAGAAAATGAGACTTACCTTGATGTTATCCGCATTTATTTCAGCTTCAAACAGATATTTGATGGGCTCTCCAGATAAAACACATGCAATTACCTATAAAATAATTAGATATTAAAATATTTTATTTCTAAGAAGCGAAAACAAACATAATACACCACAAACTAATATTATCCTTGGAGCGAAGGATGGATGACTCATCTAAAATTATTCAGCACAGAGAAAATTCAAATACAAAATTTTCTGAACATAATCTACCTTTGGTTCATCTCCACTTAAGCTAAAGTATTCCATAATTGGTTTCCCAACATCAGCATTGTCAGAATCAACCTGCACAAAAAGGATCTGGCAAAATACGCATATAAACAGAAACAATTACAAACAGATTTTCATCCTGCTGGAATCTCAGATTAAACAACAATTCAACCCCAAAGGAAGTGCAGGTTTCAGATGATAATAGTGCCAAAGGAGTCCTCCATGTAATAATTGTAACGAGGAAACTCTAAGAACAAGTGTCAACATAATTCCATGTGTTCACTTGCAATTCAACCCCAAAGGAAGTGCAGGTTTCAGATGATAATAGTGCCAAAGGAGTCCTCCATGTAATAATTGTAACGAGGAAACTCTAAGAACAAGTGTCAACATAATTACATGTGTTCAGCAAGTGAATTGTGCCTAATGATACCTTTCCCTTAAACGCTTTTGCAGCTTCTTGAAATGATGGAATGACCTTTTCATAATCCTTGGCAGTTGCAAAGAGCAGGATCTACAAAAAGCAATCAAGTTAGGGCAACTTGCATACTACACTTATTCAGAGTTGTATTGTAAATATTTTTCCCTTCTTCAAGGATGTGACCTGTTTCTTGCAAACCCGATTCCTCATGAACAAAACTTCTACCCTTGACCTTGACTTTTACCAAATCTGACCTTGAGGCTTCTTCAATTTTATAGCGGTCCATTGGGAGCCGCTTTTTCCTTTCCAAAAAGTCAACTAGAAAAGACTCCCTAAGTACTGGTACTTTGAAACTCCTGTTAACACTCATTTAATAGAAATAACGTCAAAGGTATGATCGCAACTTCCTATAATATGAGAAAGCTAATAACAATAAGCAATGCATCCACCTTCTACTAGAATAAAAATGTACATTGTGAGGTATCCCTTAAAAGAGGAAAAACAACTCACGATGCTTTTTCTATCTCAGAGCTATATGTATCAATTGTGTTTTCATTTATAATCAAGCAATCAGCATCTGGCAATTTCTCAACACAAACAAAAACCAGTGCACTGTTAAAATTCCTGCTCAATATATACTCAAAAATACTTTGTATCCTAAAGTTTAAAGTAATGGGCACGTGTACACATTTCAAAACCATGCTTGTCTTGCATTCATACGCCAAATATACTCACAAATATACTTCATAGCTACAAAAATATGCATGCATTTCAAAGCCAGGCTTGTTCTGCAATCTTAACAATAAGCATGCATTTTAAATCCAAGCTTATTTTGCATTCTCACCGCGTGTTAGTTGGTTCAAGAGTTTTCCACTAGCTGCCTGAAGTTTACTCTTCCATTCCACCTGCAGACAACCTTATTTTGCTCATGTAAAAACACATTTTGACCAAATCATGTATCTCCTAATCATAGAACATAGCACACACTCACATGAACACCCCTTTATTTCCTGCGAAGATGACCCTAAAAAATGAGCAATATTTTAAGATTTCTGAAAAGGATCTACATGCATTAAGAGTTTTCTACTCTGACTAAAGCATCCTATAAAACCCAAGACTCTGGTTGCATCACTTACATGGGATTCCTTAAGATTTCCAACAATTGCCACTGCTAACCCTTCAAGAATGTAGTTCGAGAGTTTTGAGATTGTCCAATTGTGCCTTGATTTTCCAAGGAACCTTTAGAAAGTGGAGGCAGAATGCGAACGAGCTTCTTTCCCTTTTATGATTTAAACCACTGCACAGAAACAAACCTAATCATGTATGCAAAATAATGTATATTTAAGAAACAAAAGAGTCACGGCCATTGAATAAAATGTAACACCCAGGAAATAATCCAACCTCCTTAAAATAGGCATTATCTGTTTCCTTCGGAATTTTCCATTTCCCTTTAATACGTTCAGGATTGGTCGTTGAGAAACTACATTTGCTCCATGCAGAAAGATAGCCTAGACATTTGTACTGACCACCAGAATATTCCAATCCACCTTCACACAACGGGCACTTTCCAAGGGCTCCAAAAAGCATGCCATCGGCACTGGCATTACATTAAAGAGAATCTGTAAGTATATGTCAGATATTCCCTTACACCATGATCCATCCTCAAAGCTTCAACACACAGACACACTAACAATCTGAGTCACGATGCTCATGTCTGAACACACTTTCATTAATTAACAAAGTAACTGGCAAAAAAGACACCCCTTATTTTCTCAAATCTTAAAATACTTGTTAGAAAAGAATAAAATTTATGAATTTATGAAACATTCATCACTTTTTCACCAATTCATCTCTTTCGACCTTCAGAAATTGCAACATCAAGATTGTATCTCGTCTCCTAGACAAGATTCAAACAGTCAGGGCAAAAGCTCAAATCTGAGAGGCGACTGATGCAACGAACAATGCTATATGAAATATAAGATGCTGAATAGAATCCCAAATAACCATGAAGATCATCTTCACAACATGAACAAGATGATCAAGTTCGACAAAGGGGTAAATGTGACCTAAAAGACCTCAAGGTGGATAACGTCTACATCAATTAGACTTTGTATGAGCTCACAATGAAATACCAAACGAATCAAATCTGTTGATCAAGGATTAAGCCAGCAGTTGAAGTCTTCAACGAACTCCACTCCGTCATCATTGCACTAAATATGGGGCCGACCCAATTCTCCACCCTTCATATCCAATCGACCTGCAAATGGATAGAAATCCACCAGAACTAACGACGATTGCAGGAAAATCCTTCTCGGCTGTAATGTCTGGTGTTTTATGGAAAAAAGTACTGGTAGGTAACTCCCAGCTCTAAAAAGATATCGAGGGCGAACAGGAACATGCTATGCTTGGTAGCAGTGATGGCGGGTGCAACTGTGGAAACCCTGGACACCTTTACTTTCATTTGGTCATCTGCCATGGCCGCAGTATAGAAACGGCTCCCACAGAGACCTGAGATACAATGTCATTCCAGAGCAATTCCCTCTGAACTGAGCTATTCGAACGCAATAACACGTAATTACTGAGCTATTCGAACGCAATAACACGTAATTGCGGTTACTCTGGCCTAGTGGAAAATGCATGGACTGCTACTGACACGTGAAATGTATGCAAAAGGCAATATTTGTGTGTTGGAGCGACTGCTATTCTGCGCCGTTGGATTGGCCGCGGTGCCGTTGTGGACCGACGATCTCCATCTGCATTCTTTCCTGAAGCTCCAGCTCTTGGATTGATGGTGATGGGACATGTGTCACTGTGCTATTTATTAGTCCATGTCAGAGTACAGCCAGCTGAGCTTCCTCGGAGGGAGGTGAAAGGTTTTTAAATTAAAAGAAAATTACACTGCAAATTAAAGCAGCTCCATCGTGACCGCTCTCTTTGGGTGCTTCAGACGTATGGGGTCCTCAAACCCACTAGATCCTATGGCAAAATTATTTATTAGGAAATTGGTTGATTATGTCACTCACTATGACTTGGTTATATTAATGACTTATCATCAAAGTAGTTCACTTATATTTTTTTTTCCCTCTATTCACATTTATCTGTTTAATATTATAATTGTTTAAAACATAGCTTCTAGTTATTTTGCATCCCTTATAACACTTAAATTTTTATGTCATTCCTGGGTTAAGTTCCTTACTGCTTTTATTCTATAAACTATTACAAATGCCACGAAAGGTAGGCGAGATCTAATCCATTTTTGGACCTGCCATCTGCCCGACTGTACACTTAAGTATAATTATTACAGGGATGCGGGTTGGTCTGTTAATGGACATTATATCTGTTGAATTGGAACTGACCAATTTCAACACCAGTTTCTGTAAATTAGTATTAGTAAAACTTTTTGAAAAAAATTCCTTAAGAACAACAAAAAAAATGTCTCACATTGCAGAATATTCCTCGCTAATCAACAATTTCCCCTTCTATCTTTTAATCACATAATAATCTATATTTACTAATTTATTCCTATTTAGTTTTCTTAGTCCCTTTAAGTATTTTTCCACGCAGTTCTTTTATCAACTATATTGTTGTTACTCTTGCCTATATTCAAATGGTGTTGGGACCTAGTTTCTTTTTGGACCTGCTAATCACCCTCCACATGGTGTTGGTTTTTCGTACATATATATTACAGAACTTGGATTTTTTTGAGAACAAGTGGAGCTCTGTGCATTAGGTTTGGAACTAACTAGTTCATTATAATCATATGAGGATTATCAACATATATATAGATACCCAAAATTTAGTATATTAGTTCAGGTCTTTCAGTCCTTCATAATCATTCTGTCAATTACAATTTTCTTTTAACTAGTGATACGTTTCCAATTTAAGCAGTGATTCATAACAAATGCACTGGTATTACTCAATAAGCATCAGTAAAACCACCAGAATTAGTAGCAGTATATAGATCACCAGCACTAGCAGCATACCTAATAGCATAGCTAGAAGTTGATCCAGTCGCATAAACAGTATATGAACCAATAGATTCTGGTGATTTTGCAGTTGGTTTTGTTTATTAAGGTTCTCCAGTCCCATATCCAGCAGATCGAGCAGATCCTACAGCAGACACAGTTGTTTCAATTGTTTAAGCCCCTTGAAATGGTTAAGCAGTCGTTGAAGTGCCTGTTTTTTCACCCCTAGTCGTTTCAGTAGTTCTAGAAGCAGGAGCAGCTCTAGGTCCAGGTGCAGATGTTGAGTCCGTTGATCCATCCAGCAGATGACCTACTTACATCTTCATCAACTTCCACTTCCTATGCTTCTAGTGCTGCTCCTATTGAGATCTCAATCTGCCGATCCTCTTGTTTACACCTATTATTGCCAATGAACCAAAGCTTGTAGTTAGACCTTCTAATGCGAATGCAGGGACTTGCTGCGTCGCAGCTTCCCTTGTTTTAAATTTCATTCCTTTCCAATATGATGTGAGGTGGAGTGTTGATTTTTTTTTGTTATACAATGAATTGTGAATTTGTTTATTTACCTATCTTTTCTGTTCTTGCCAATAAAGTTTACCACTAGTGATCAAATATCGATGCAAATATTAATCAGGTAAGAAAGTTGTGCAACAAGTTTTAGAATTTTATTGCAATAATTTTCTAATCTCTTAGGGTTTAAGAAAAGTTTAACATTAAACAAAAAAATGTACAAATTCACAGTTACCTAATTATCAATAATCCCGTTGTGTTCCTTAATTATTAGTAATACCGGTGTGTCGAGAAGAATAATGTTGGTAATTTTAAAATGATCTGTTAAAGAAGAAACCTTCGCGTTGTTATCCAATAGAGAATAAAATTTTATCATACAAGTAATCAATTGTGAAGTACTTGGCATGTGACCTAGTATAACAAATCATACGAGATAAGTATCCTTGTTACCGTGTCATTATGTAAGAGAATAAAATTTGGTTCTATGTCAATTGAAGGCTAATGTTTCAAAAATATTTTTTAAAGAATAAATTAATAATAAATCACTAATGAGTTGATATTAAAGATATGAAATTTGTTGTGACATTGGCTTTTTTTTTGTTGGGTTCATCATATATTTTCATATCTTTAATGTTTCACAATTTTTATTTACTTAGGAAGTGCATCAATTTTTCAAAGTTATGACATGATGTTTGTTGTGATGTTGGTTTCAATTTTTTGGTTTCATTATATATTTTAATCTCTTTAATCTTTCAGATTTTTTATTTACTTATGAAGTGCATCACTTTCACCATTTCTTTCTATGTTGATGTAAAATTGTTTATATTTATAAGAGTTTTATAATTAATGTTCATTTACATTGAAAACTGAAATCCAAAGCTTTAGTAAAAGGGGAAATCTTTCAAGTTGAGTTATGTTGAGTTTTAATAGGTCAATAATAAAGATCTAATGGGTCAACTTGTAAGAGGTTTCCTAACCTTTCAGGTCTCAAAACGACTTGCTCGACAACATGACTTAAGGTTAGTGCATAGTTATAATGGTCTCATATAATGTATTATTGGTAGTCTAAAACTAAAATAATAGAAATACTTGAAGTTGGTCAGATGGTTTGCTTGATAAATGGACTCCCAGAGGCACCTTAGAATCCAACTATGTACACCACTACAATTGACATTTTTTAAGAACTTCTTGGTCCTCCATTATTGTCACCTGGAGAAGGAATATTAGAGGTTGTGGTAGTAGAAAACTAAAATAATACTAGAGTTTGTGGTAGTATAAAACTAGAATAATAGGAGTCCCTTAAGTTGGAGTGATGGTTTGCTTGATAGATGGACCCCTAAAGGAACCTTGCAAGCTAACTACATGCACCACAAGAATTGGCATTTTTAAGAACGTATTGGTCCATTTTTGTCTCCTAGAGAAGGAATATTAAAGGTTGTGTTTGTTTATTCAAAATTCTTACCTCATATAACTTTAGTTTTGAACCAAATCTATCACCAATCTAGGATATGATTCTCATCATTACTATTAGATTTCAAATCCCCTTGAGTAAAGGGAAGATCAATTCATTTTCTAGTTATCTTTGTCCCTTTTGAAAAGGTCACATCTATTCTCTATTAGACTCCTAATTATTTGTCTTGATCATTATGTTCCTTCATTATATCCATATTTTCTTTCATCCATACTTTATTAGAAGCTTGAATTTGACCTTTTTCTTTGTCTCGTATGTCTTTATATTGTTGAGCAACTGAGCCCATATGGAAAATTAATTGATTTTACCAGGGAATTTTTGGGAGAGGAACACTTCCTGTTCTTCTACATCCTCCTGATTCTCATTGCGTTTCAAAGTAGGAATATCCACTAATAGGGGCATATCCACATTCTCCTTTTCTTGGATGATGGAGGGGATTTCTTTGGGACGTTATTTAAGGGCATTAGTTTTAACATCCCCATTTTCCTTCATCTGCTCAAAGAACAACATATATATTCCCATGAGAGGACGAATCATTATTTTTTTGAAAGAGGAACCTTGAGCTTCTCGATGATACATATTTTTTTTGGAGAGGGAAGAGCTTTTATACCCCTACCATTTATTTTTTAACCTTTTCTAGTGGCATTTTGATGAGTTGGCCCTCTTCTTCATTTTGGTTATCACCGTTGTTGCCCATATTATATCAATTTTTTTATTCCTCAATATTCTTTCAAATATTAGCTAAATTCCTATATTCATGGCATGCTTTGCAGTTTAATGACAACTGATAATAACCCACTTCTTGTATTAAGGAGCAATTGTATAATTACAGATTAAATGTTATCAATAAAACCTTAAAACCTTATCCAAGTCAACTTCCACACAAATCCAATAAAAGGAAAACATTCCCTTTCATGGTGTAAACCAATCAATGCATTTTCCTGGAGCATTCCAATATATATGAAAGTTTCATATTTTCAGTAGTGCAAGGGAAAGTAAGGCAACCTGGGTCTAGTGGGATAGAATTGGGCACTTCATTCTTAGGATTGAAATTAGGGCTCTAAGGATCCATGTACAATCCTTGAGTTCCCATAAAATATATCTCACTATGAAACACCATATCATGAAAATATCTTCCACTATGGAATTATTAAATGGTGATATTCCTTCTTGTCAATAAGGAAGGTGAAATGTCCATGTCCATAAAAGAAAACAGAGGGTTTAACATTAATAATTAATCTCGAGTTTTTATCAATTTATACATTCAAAGATTTTGGGGAAGGCCATATAGTAATAAACTATCAAATTAAACTCTAATCTACATCCTTGAGAATTATTGAATGATATTGGAAGGCATGTCCTTCTATTTAAAAAATGTCTTCTATTTGTTGACAAAATCGATTTCCTTACCCTTTGGGACTTGTGAGCAACCAACCACCAAGGAATTAAATTAAGCAATATCAAGATCAAGGGTTGGCAATAGAGGGGCATACCTTCACCAGCTAGAGGACATAAAAAAATCATATATCTACCCTTGGGTTTGGTAAAGAGCTACAAAGCCAACCATGCATGATTTTCTTTTCTTTCTTGTTATCAAAGTCTACCAATTTCAATTAAAGGTAATTGAAACAAAATTAAATAATTCGAAATGTTAATATAATTATTAATCTAGCCATGACTATAATGTTTAAGGTTCTGGATTTTCTTTTTAAAACCATGAATTAAGACTTTATGTTTTATTATCAAAGTCTACAAATTTCAATTAAAGGTAATTGAAACAAAATTAAATAATTCGAAATGTTAATATAATTATTAATCTAGCCATGACTATAATGTTTAAGGTTCTGGATTTTCTTTTTAAAACCATGAATTAAGACTTTATGTTTTATTTATTTTTGGATTGGATAAGAAATTTATATATAAAATTAACTATTTAAAATTTATCATATTAAATAATTTTATATTTTAAAAATAAAAAATACTTACTTTAATTTCTTAAAAGAATAATACAATTGTTTTTTAAATTAAAAGAACAATAAATTAAATTTATATTTATATTTATTATAAATAATCAATATATTTCTCTACATAATTATAATTGGTCTACATAATTATAATTTGAATAAGGATTGTGTATCTAATGTTCCCTAATTTGAATTTAGGGAAAATAAGACAAAATGAAAACATGTGGATGATATTTTTAATAAAAACATTATAAATTTGAAGAAATTGATGGTGTTAATAAAAATTGAACATGTAGAAGATATTATTTTCACATATAAAAACGTGTTTATGAATAACTTCACCTATATAAAAACCTATATGAAAACATGTATAATGTATAGATTAATGCATATTACTTTTTTGTAAGTACAAGCTTTATATTACAGAAGTACAAAATCTATAGTCATATGAGCTCTAACTCTTTGCAAAATCCAGTGATGAACATGAGCTATAGGTTGTGATCTAAGAAAAAGATGTAAGAAGGAGGAGAACTATGTCTGGAGAGGAGAAACTAGAGGTCCTTCTACCTACTATAAAACACTATTACATATGGAATCAAGAGCGAGATACAAAGAAACCTAAAACATAATGTAGATAGAGATGGAAGCATAGGAGCGATGTAGCCATGATAAGAACTACATTGTAAATCAAGTGAAACAAATTAGCATCTAGGAGGCTCTTCCTCATCAATGGGACAAGGCTTGTAGTATTCAACATTGTCTGGAAGGGCTTGCACCATTGGAGGACACTAGTTGGAAAATGCTAGTTATGTTGAGTGTTGCTAGAGAGATGAGACACCTTAACCAGTGAAGTGGTCTCTTCAACTTCAGATACAAGAGGTACCCTTTCCATTGTGAACGAACTTATTTTCACTACAGGTCTTATGACGCCTAATGAGAAACTGTGATGTATGTTGAGCGATGTGTCTTCCCATGCTAGGGAGAGCGAGGGGGGAGACAGCAATTATGTCTCTCAAAGGTGATATTGTTCCTTAAAGTTGCATGCCCATAATTATCCCCACACATCGATAGGCCACCTTGGCATGGTGTAGGTGGAATTCCATGTCTAAGAAATTTCCATCATGCAAGATTTTCACATCCTCTTGGTCTCTAAAATTTCCGCAGCTGTTTTGTTAAACTCTAGGTTGCAGGTGTCATCAAGCAAAACAAGTCACATGGGTAGCTAGGGAAATGTCAGTACATGGATGGTGTCCTATTCATTCGATCAAATTTGATGAAAAAGACCCCGGTCAAAGGGAAGTCAAAATGTGTGTTATCCCAAAGTCGCCACACTGAGTCGCCACACTAAGTCGCTGCATGTCAAGAAAAAAAATAATAATTTTGAATCAATGAAATGAACAAGTTATTTTCTCACTTTTCTGAAGGTATTGATTAATTTTGGACTGATAATGAAAGATGAATGGCTAACTTTTTATTCAATATTTTTAGCTACAGAGCTGTTCCCCAATTCCGCAGCCAGAAAAACCTCATTGTTCAAATCAGCCTATCTTTCTCATACAAAATCAGATTTTGATGATTTAAGTACCATTGGAAAGATCTCAACAAGATCTATACAATGAGAAATATATCATTAGAGTTTGAAATGGAAAATAATGAAATAAATTGCTGAAAAGAAGCAACATCAACTTGAGGCACTAATTCCAAAGCAAGTATAAATTCTTTTGATTTTTCCTTTGAGAACTTGTTTCATTAATACAAATTCTTTGTTTTGTGTGTAAATATCATAACTAGAGAGATTGATCACCTCTCTCCTTTGATAATCATACATTCCATTGCAGAAGAAGTATTAGTTTTTTTGCAGGTTCCAGGAGGAAGGACAAATGACTACAAGAGAATGGTGTCTCTCTAAGAGACCAATTTGTTTCATAAGAGGATGATCAGCAACAAAGAGGAAATATGTTGATGTAAAATCAGATCCAAACACTTGAAAAACTTTCAGATACTATTGTCTCCATCATATCCATCCATCACATCCATACCTCATAATAAACCATTCATCCCATTTTCCTCCATATTTTCCACTTACATTCACATACACTTTCCATCTCTTTTTGTCCATTCATAACCCACAAATAAAAGCAAGAGGCTCATTCACATGCTTATTGCCATTGCCATTTCTGTTCTCCATTGCCATTTTCCATTTTCATTTTCCATTCCTTGTCATTTTCATTCCGCAAATAAGCCCTGCTTCAATGCAAATTATTGAGTCCATAGTCCTTTGAGTCTAAGTTCTTTGTAAAAACACCTTGAGGCTTGCATGCCTTAATGGAAAGTCCTCATGCTGACAAACAATGGGAATACATTAATGTCCCTTGTTCGTTAGATCTTCTAGGTGACTCGACATCAGCAAATTCATTCGTACCTAGCAAGATGTGTTTGGGCATCTTGACTCTCATTGTCATCAATGGTGAGAGTTCTCGTGTTGACTAGTGGCATCCATTAATGGCCACTAAGCCAACAATTTCCTACTATGTTTGACATCAGAACATCTTTTCACATAGTAGGAATTGTGCCAATGAGTTTTGAAGACATGAAGACTATTATTTTCAGCATTTTGGAGCAGATTCAGCAAGTTTTAGTAGAAGCAATAAAAAGCCATCTTATCTCTCTATCCATGGCTCCTCTTGTTCAGCCACTTGAAGAAGAATATGATCAGAATTTTTCAGCCACCACACATACAACTCATCCATTCCAAAGGGTAAGTGAAGGTACGTCATTTTCTAACTTTTGACCATAGAATTCCATAAAAAGCTAGAATGATAATTGTTGGAAAAACATTTCTCTTCCTCATTCCATAAAATTTGCAATACCATCAGTTGGGGGGGGGATACATTCATATTCATATCTTGCCATGTCCATATCATATTCAAGAGCTCACATACTTCCAACATATATTAATAATTACATTGCTATTATGAGCATACAATGGCTTTTGAAAAAGTGCTTAAATGATAAATTGGATACAAACAAAATCATGGTTGTCACACAAGAACCAACCATCATGCAATCCAATAAAGATATACTTTGCAACAATAATCAAAATATCATTATGCAAAGTTCAAAGATAAAAATAGAAGGCAACAAAAAAATGGTTGTGACACAAGAACCAACCATGTTGCAATTCAAGTGAAACACTTTGCAGAAATATGAAGTTATCAAATGATATCATGCAAAGTTAAGCCAAAGCTCAAGGATCAAAAGAGTTAATGTAATATATATTGCATGAGGACATGCAATAGCTTCAGTTGGGGGGTATGTTGAGCCTTGAAAATGTCATTCATTTCCATTACGCTTTCACTATTATGTCCATTATATCACCTCCATTTCACCTCCATTTCACTACTATGTCACCACATTCATCCCACTTTCATTATAATTGGGCCACCTTTATGTTTTTCCAATCTTTATTATTTCTAAGCCTTTTAAGTGAATTTGTGGTTAAACATTAGAAAATAATGTGCATATGCTTATACCTAACAAATGGGTTGAGATTGTTGACATGTGTAGGTTGAAAGGAGGCTTCTAGAAGACCCTTATGTGGCACTCTAAGGCCAAATTCGAATTTGGTTGGAAAGAATCATGGGATCATGAGGATATGTGTCACATCTCCTAATTGTATTGTAACTCTAAGAAGACATGTGTCTTATCAGTTCCTATTCTGATTAGGACTCTAGAGGTAGAGGGAGAGATTCATGGACTATTATTAATGAGATGGCTCTCATATTTTTGTATAAATAGGAGATCTTTCTCCTTCATTAGTTAGTCTTTCCTTTAATCTTTCCTTTAGTCCTTTTCTTAGTCCTTTTAGCTTGTTAGTCCCATGGCTTTTGAAAGCTTTTGTACTTTGTACTTTTGAAGAAATTGAATAAAGCTTTGATGTTCTCAACATGGAAGGAGATGTGAAGTAGATGTCATGGAGCATATTAGGATGTAAGTAGAGTAGATTTCATTTTGTAAATATTGCTTTGTAGAATGTAAGGTAGATTAGATTTTTCATTCATGCAATTTTAATTCATGCAAGTGTGTTTAATTTTGCTTTGATTTCATGACTAATGGCATATGTGATCATCTTGTCTATGTTGCTGACCTTTATTTTTCTAGTTTGATTTTCATTAGTATCATTTCTTTAACTTGCACTTTACTTTCTGCTCTTAGATATCAAGTTGTTCATCTACTGATGGTTCTTTTTCCATAATCAAATAACTTTATTGGAGCCAAAATATCACTTAGTACAGCTTGGTTTAGTTTGCTTTAAGACTCACATTGCTGACTTGTTCATAACTGTTATCAGATGATAAATCTAGCTGAAAGGCGAAAAGGTTAATAAAAGGTTAAAGTAGTGTGATTTGTCTCCTTTATGTAGTGTCACTTAGATTTCACATTTCATTTTCATTTTAAATCAGCAGCATAGATACTGGGCCGATGTCATTAGTTCTTTATTTGATGTCTTTATTTTCCTTTAAGCATTTGATTTCATAGGTGGTAGGGGGCCCCTGCCTTCTATAGTTGTCACTTTAATTTCTTGTATTTCTTTTTCTGATTTTCATGTATATTAATGTACAGTTTGAATTACTGCATTTTATTTTCTTTTTAACATGTATATTATTGTACATAAATTGCTTTCAAGTTGATTGTAGATTAGTGATGCACATAGCCTTTTAATGAACTAATGACGTGATAGAATCATCTTGTCCTTTTGCTGAAGCAGCAAGGATACTGGGTCTCATAGTCATTCTTTCATTATTTGATTATTGCATTTTATTTCGATTGAACTAGTTGCATTAAACACTTTAGAAAAGCAACAAGAACAAAACCCCAAAAACAACATAAACTATAAAACAACGAAGTAAGAGAAAGGTTAACTAAGCACATATAGTGCACCACACTTCATCAGTTTACGATACCCGGATTGATAATTTATGTAGAGCAATTTAAGACGTTAAATTGACTAGACAGTAATGTGACTGCTAATGGATAGGATGTGGATCCAAAGAATATTAACATTCCAGAAACCGAAGGCTACCGTGAGGTAG
The DNA here is from genome assembly GCA_031772625.1 of Pinus tabuliformis. Lineage (NCBI taxonomy): Eukaryota > Viridiplantae > Streptophyta > Pinopsida > Pinales > Pinaceae > Pinus > Pinus tabuliformis. Next base: position 1,154,782,776 of record CM062817.1, read on the forward strand.
AGGGGCCACAGATAGAGAATCCAGACATCACCGCACCATTGAAAACTAGGCAAGTAAACATTGAGACAAAGGTGGAGCTGAAGTTTTGGAAGACTGGGGATTACTGGGATGATGCTACAGTAGATAAAGTCACTGAGTTGCAATGCGAATATCATGATTTGTTCCCTACAAATTGTTTGGACTTGAAAGGCATCATAGGCGATTTGGGAGTGATGAAAATATCTCTAAAACTGGATGTGCATCCTGTTAAGTAGAGGCCATATCGCCTTAATCCAAAATAAAAGGAAAAGGTTCGCTTGGAGTTGGACAAGATGCTTGAAGAAGGTATTATTGAACCTGTGGAGAAGTCTGATTGGGTGGGTCCAATGGTAGTACAGGAAAAGAAGCAGAAGGAAGAAATAAGGATTTGTGTAGATCTCAGAAAGCTTAATGATGCTTGTGTCCATGATCCTTTTTTGAAACCATTCATTGATGGAGTTTTGGACAATGTGGGAGGACAAGAAGCGTATTCCTTCACTGATGGGTTCTCTGGGTGCCATTAGATTAAGATCGCGCCAAAGGATAGGAGTAAGACAACCTTCGCAATGGAATGTGGTTGTTTCCAGTATACAGTAATGTTGTTTGGACTCAAGAATGCACCGGAAACATTCCCTCACGTAGTCATCATGGCATTCAAAGAGTTCATTCACAAATTCATGGAGGTCTATTTCAGTAACTGGACAGTGTTTCGGCTAGTCAAGTGCCACATAGACAGTCTGCACGAAATGTTGGATATGTGCCAAAGGTATCAGATTGCACTGAACCTAAAGAAGTGCTTATTTTGTGCCCCCTTTGGGATTTTGCTAGGTCATGTTGTATGCAAGCAAGGACTCATGGTGGACCCTGCCAAGATCGTGGTAATAATCAATTTGGAAGCCCGAAGGAATGTTAAACAGCTGCGTGAAACACTGGGCCATACTGGGTATTATCGAAAGTTCATCAAGGCTTATGCTCAGATTACCATGTCCATGGAAAAGTTGCTAAAGAAGGATGCTACATTTTGTTGGAATGAAAAATGTCAACGTAGTCTGGATGTCTTGAAGGAGAAATGGTTACCACATTGATCTTGGTCTTCCCGGACTGGAAGAAAGAATTCCATGTGCACGTTGATGCCTCATGTATTGCATTGGGAGGAGTATTGACACAGGCTGGCGATGGAGAACTAGATCACCCTCTGTCATTTGCAAGTAGAAAATTGTAAAAAACTAAGAATAATTACTCCATAACAGAGCATAAGGGATTGGCTATAGTGTACCAAACTTTCAGCCACTATCTGTTGGGTAGACATTTCAAGATGTACACATACCACTCTGCCTTGAAGTACCTAGTCAATAAACCTATGATGGGGGGGAAATATGCCCGTGGTTGTTGTTATTCCAAGAATATGATTTTGAGGTAATTGTGAAGCCATGAAGGTTGAATGCAAGACCTGACCATCTATCATGCATTAAGACAGGAGAGGAGCCTACTAATTTGGAGGAAGGGTTGCCCAATGCGCATGTCTTCACGTTGCACGTAGTGGATAACCACTTCACGGATATTATCCATTTTTTTATCACAAGAACAGCTCCAGAAGGGTACACTAGTCAGCAGAAGAAAGAGTTGGTAGTACACCCAGCAGATTTCTCGGTAATTACGGGGCATTTATATAAGATGGTATTGGATGAAATACTTTGACGATATGTGCCTGATTTTGAGTGAAATAGTATCCTAGTTGAAGCTCATGGAGGAGCTGCGGGAGGACATTATGCAGGGAAAGCAACAATGAGAAGGTTTTACGCGCTAGGTTGTGGTGTCCGACACTACATAAAGACTCTAAAGCATATTGTAAGGCATGTGATGCATGTCAGAGAATGGGTAGGCCGTCACAGAGAGACGAGCTACTGCTGAATCCGTAGGTGTCACTGTAACCATTTGAGAAATGGGCAATTGATTTTGTACGACTGATTTAGCCCCCAGGTAAGAAAACATCGTGCGCTACATCATCAATGGGACAAAATATTTGACCAGATGGGCAGAGGCACAGCCTGTGAAGGACTGTATAGGGGCAACCACAGCAAAGCTTTTGTTTGAATATGTGTTGACCAGGTTCAGTTAACCAAAGGTATTGATGAGTGACCACGGTCCACATTTTCTCAATGAAACGATCAGTGCGCTGATAGAAGAGTTCCAACTTTACCATCAGAAGAGTATGCCATATCACCATCAGGCTAATGGAACAATTGAGGCTTTTAATAAGACATTGGAGAATGCACTGACAAAGATTTACAACACGTAGCAGAATAATTGGGACGTGCATTTACCAGAGGTTTCTTGGTCCTACATAACTACTTGCAAAAAGCTAACAGGTCAGATGCCTTTCCGACTCGTTTATGGTGTAGAGGAAGTAATGTTGATGGAATATATCATGCCGATTCTACGCATAGCAACCTTCATAGGAATTGTGAACCGCGGAGCCTTAGAAGAATGGCTCGTACAACTAATGGAGCTTGAAGAAGATATGTTTTTGGATGGATTCCATCAACAAGTTCAAAAGGAGAGCAAAAAATCTTGGCATGATTGGCACATCAAACTACGTACCTTCAAGGTAAATGACTTGGTTTTATTATGATAGCAAGTTCGCTAAGTTTCCGGGAAAGTTTCAGATGCACTGGCTGAGGCCATATGTTGTCAAAGAAATTATAGAGGGTGGCGCAGTTCAGCTTGAAAAGTTGAATGGAGAACCGTTTCCAGGAAGGGTAAATTGAAGCTAGTTGAAGCCATACACAGGGGATCCGGCCCAATGACTACATGATGGTAGGACAGTCTTAGCGCTCTAGGAAGTTTCAAGGGAGCGCAAGACTATAAACTACACTACACAGTTTCTAGAGCTACGTGATAGGGGGGATATGTGAAAAAGGGAGATGTCATAGTACCAGAAGAGGCGCGAAGGGAGCTACGCTACAGAGGGAGGTACCGTACAACACAACTAGAAAATGACCGTTACAATCACTATTCGTGATTTGAGAGCGAGGATACGGTTAAGAGGAGCGGTGGGTGGGGGCGACATTTAAGGCTAACTTTAAGAATGAAATATTTGAAGATCTGTAGCCAAATCAGCATTTATGGACGGATTTTGGGGGGAACGAACGAATTTGAATTCAAATTCACCTATAAATTATGTGTATCTGTCCATCAAAGAACACTTTGCATCCTTAGAATTTTTGCATTGTGCTGCCCATTGTTTAGGAATCCTCAAGTTTTCGCATATTTTGTCACTGGCTCTGTATTTGATAAATTACCCAAGAATACCCACCGGTTTATTCTCAGCACGATGTCTGGACCAAGCGCAACTGCAAGCACTGGGGGAACTGTCGCCTCTGAGGGAGCGACTCCATAGGTTATGAGCATGGAGGCTCTGGCTGCTGTTCCTACAACACTGAGGTCACCTTGGCCGAAGCCTACACCATTGAGAGAAGCCCCCAAGCCCAAGAAAGACAAGAAAAAGAGGCCAATGCTGGTACACGAGTCACTGAGGAAGAAATCTGCTACCCAGGCCCAGAAGAAAGATAAACATCTAGCGAAGGATGAGGGAAAAGTGGTAGATTTGGAGGCCAAAGAGGGCGCAAAGGATATACATTCCCAAGGGAGTGGAGCCTATATCCAAGTTGTCGGATTATATCTCTCCGTGTAAGGGAAAATTGAAGATAACCAAAGACCCAGACGCAGAGAAACTCCTGATTCACACGTCCCTACTACTTGAGAGCATCACATTTGAAGGATCGTACCTGGCGCAAGTGCCCCATTTAAATCTGGAATACTAAGATTTGGCAAACCACGAGAGGTTCCCCCACCTTTTGACGGAGAATTATATGAAGAGGGTATATTATAAGGAATTTGGTGTCACCCCGTTGGATCCAATCGAGTGGATTTGTAGAGTGAATCAGTTTGGGTTGTTGCACATGTTGTGGGTGCCCCACTACCATCGCTCCAACATCAACCTCATTTGTATCAAGCACTTTCTGACCTTGGTGCATGACAGATGTTTGTGGTTGAGCGCACCGATCTTGATTATAGATATGTTGATCCCTCGATCACGCTATTACCGAACTCAGGCTTGAATGGAGCCAAGGAGTTTGGCGGAAAGACGAGTGAACATGACCTGGCATAAGAGATGAAGGAAAAGTTCAAGTTGGTTAAAAATCTATGTGGGTACTCCATCACATCTTTCTCTGACCCTGCAGTGAAAATAACTACACAAATCTTAGTTGGAAAGGTTATGAGAAAATGTCACGCGGATGAGGTTCTGGAACCTGTAATTTCATTGGGTGCACAGTGCGCGGAGGGCGTGAAGTTAAATTGTCATGCTACCTTTGTAGTGAGTTCCTTGCAAATTGTCGCGAGGCTCCAGACAAGAGAAAAACCTTCCACTACATGTGGTTGTTGCTCTCCATCATGGTAATGGATTGGGAACTACTAGAGGATAGTCAATTTCCTCCCCTGGAGAAAGGATTGGTGAAGGCTTCCCAGTTTAACTCCCTTTGGGCCACAAAGGATGCTGCGCAGGTCACGAAGACCAAATTTTTCTAGGTGGTTATAGAGGCAAGCCTACGCATGGCCATTAACCAAAATCCACGATTTTCTTCGACTGTGTTCGAACAATTATCATAGTACATGGAGTTTAAAGATGACTTCGATCACATGTACATCCGGGCGCGGAAGGATCCACAAAAAAAATGGTTTGATCTACCTTAACTTGCCACAAACAATGCCATCCATGAAACTATCAAGCGCTGGCTAGCAGATTGACATTCTCCATTTGATTTGGCCATAGGCACCAACAAATCCATGGAAATGAAAAAGAAGGAAGCACTGAAGCAGGCAATCCAACAGTTGGCCGAGAAGTGAAGGAAATATGTCGAGGAGAAGGCCTAGCTTGAAAAGGAGCGTGCTGCGAAGTAGGAGGCTAAACATGAACATCAAGACTCTGAGTAGAGTGGTAAGTCCCCTTCGCCCTAGATAGAGGAAGAGGAGTAGTCAGAGTAGGGCTGTGGTGGTCAGGAGGAACAAAGCACTCCGTTCCAGATAAAAAGATATAGGGATCAGTAGAAGGAGGGGCCTTGGAAGAAGTCGAAAGCGACAAAGCCATCACTAGATCTGATCACACTAATAGAAGGCGATCTCGATGAGATCGGAGATAAGGTGCATGACACCACAACAAAACTGCTACAATAGTTCAAACAGTAGCAACAACAAGCTCTAAGTACTATCCAAAAGAATCTGTGCGAGTTGTAGATTCAGACCAATAAGATCTAGGTGGGCGTAGGGAAGGTAATCACCACACAGACAAGCTTGGCACCAATAACAAGTCAGGCAGTAGAGATGGTCAAATCAGTGGATCTCCAGGAAATCGCACTACTAGAAGGCTCATTAAGCGCAGAAGGGACCGATGAAAAGGTCATTGTGTGTTCTCTGAAGAACATTGGCCTTAACCTCACAGCGCTGCCCAAGGAATATCTTCACACGCTACAGTCAGATATGACAGTGGAGCTAAGGGTATGGGAGCAGCGTGCCCTTAGTTTAATTAGTGAATATTGTGTGAACAATGGGTAGATGTTCACCGAAATGAAGGAGGCTCTGAAAGAAAAAGAAATAATCCAGGCACAGAGTGCCCATATAGCGACCGCGGTGGCAGAAGCATGCATGATAGTGCCAGAGTTGCACATACCTGAGGAAGCGTCATTGGAGGCCAAGATAAGAAAACTTGTTGTGGGCATGCGTAATGTCAAGGCAGAGGTGGCCAGAGTTCAGTTTGAGCTGAACATGAAAATCACTAAAATGGAGCTGAAGTCACAACCTTCAACCCCGCCAGAGGTTAGGGAACAACAGGAAGCCGTTGTTGAGGATGGATTTCCTATAGTGGATGCCGCGAATGTGGATTACACCACACTGTTTGAGAATGCCAAGGAAGTAGTGATGACCCTGTAGGAAGATCCCACCCTACAGGTATTAAATATAGATGTATGCAAGCTCTAGCAGCAATACGATGAAGTAAGGGCGACGGTGCACACCGTTGCTACATCACAGCACCTCGCCAAGCTACAAGAGGCTAAGCAGCTCCTTGCACAGGTGGAAGCGGCACAGAAGAAAGAGGCAACCCTTAAGGCTAGGTTGGGGCCTTGGTTGGATGAAGCCTACGTAGTCTCGGCCAATGTACAGGAAAAGTTGGTGAACTTACATAGTATGTAGCAGTAGATCAAGCGAGCTAGTGAAGGACCAGCCACAAAGCAACTGGTAGAACAAATCAAGCAGGAAACCACGCAGAGTGCGACTGAAGTAGCAGTTGCACAAGTAGAGTTGGGGGATCTTCACAGCAAGATCTTTGTGCCAACCGAGTGACTCGAGGGCGAGTCATGATCTTTGTGTTGGGGGCCTATTGGGATGGGGTCCCCTAGGTCAATTTTGGGGCAGAAGCCCAACTTTTATGTAAAAATATGGAAAATCTCCGCAAATTGTGGTTGCGGAGCGCGTAGTTAAGTAAAGAGTCAAAAAGGGTTTTTAGCCTATTTTATGTAAGTTAATTCAACTTTTTGAAGATCTACCCATGGTTCGCGGACCATGGGATTGTATAAATAGGTGTGTCTTAGAGAGTATAAGGCATAATGGAAGAATAGAAGCTCTCTATGGGTATGACAGAAGGAGACTAGGTTAGTGCAGAAGGTAGGAGAAAGGCTTTGTAGCTGAGTGCGCAGAGGCCTAGAGTAGAGTCCGCAGCTGAGTGTGTAGACCCCTGCAGCTGAGTGCACAGGGAAGTCTTGAGTCTGCAAGCTTAGCTGAATATCAATAAAAGAAGATTATTCTAGATATTCCTGTGTTTTATCTCTTTACTTTTGTTACGAATGAATGTGCTTTATGATATGATAAATGATAGTTTTGTGAAATAATGATGTATTGATGCGCGACTTTACTGGATCTATATTGTTATATGAACGTAATTGATGTTAAGTGCTTATGCGAAGATTATATCATTGTATGTTAAAAATATCGAACACTTAAGTAGATCTGAGTAAATACTAGGATAAGAGTAATCTATGATGTGCGTAAGTAGCTAATTCACCTATTCGGGGTCCGCAAAAGCCACTCATAGACCTTCGAGGAGGTCTAGAGGCTGATTAAAGGAAGTTACATCGATAATCCATAAGGGTTATCGATCTACGTGAAGGCATATCTAGGGCACAAAATGACATCATGCTAATCTTTGGGTGCAAAAACTTGGTTCTAGCATCCCCCCATACTGCTTCGAGTGAGACTTCAGTCCCCGCTCTGCGGATTGATGCTAAAAGGGCCAGTAGTGTATGGATTTGTTTGGCACAACTAACTCTGAACCTGGGTCAGGACCCACTAAGGCAACATTGTACTTAGCATATAATTGATTATCTTGTAAGGTTTGAAACAAAATTCTCATATGATTTTTGTGCTCCTCCAGATTCTTAGAATAAATTAATATATCATTAATGAAAATCATTACAAATTTATCTAAATAGTGCTGAAAAATACCGTTCATCAGACTCATAATGTTGCAGGGGAATTCGTAAGACCGAAAGGTAGTACTACGAAATCATAATGACAATAGCGAGTTCGAAAAGAAGTTTTAAAAATGTCTTCTTCCTTAATCCTTATTTGTTAATACCCAGATCGTAAGTCAATTTTGGAAAACACAGATGCTCCCTGAACTTGATTGAATAAATCATCAACTCAAGGTAAGGGGTATTTATTTTTGATAGTTATTTTATTCAACTGACAATAATTGATGCATAATCTTAGGGTTCCATCCTTCTTTCGCAAAAATAATACGGGAGCTCCCCAAGGAGACACACTAGGACAAATATTTCCTTTATCAAGTAGTTCTTGAAGTTTCATTTTGATTTCAGTCAATTCGAGTATGCTCATGCGATAAGGAGTTCTAGAAACAAGAGCTACACCCAGAACTAACACTATTATAAAGTGAATATCTCTCTTGGGTGGTAGTCTAGGTTTGGATTTAGGAAACACATCAACGAAATTTTGGGTGACAAGGATATCTTCAAGGGAATTCATATTATTCTTAGAATTTGTATATCCTACCTATACTACATAAATCTGACATCCTTTTCTAATGCATTTCCCTAGCTGATTAGCAGTAATTGGGTGTAACTTACTATTTTTCTTAATTCCTTGAATTTATTTCCTTTGTCCTAGTTCAGTAAGGTAACTGACAAATTTTCCCTTACAATCTACCAAGGATCAGTGAATTTCCAACCAATCCATCCCTACTAGTACATCATATGATCCTAATGGAAGTACATTCAAATTAACATAAATCTGTTGTCCTGAGATATTCACAGGGTAGTCTTTTGTTTTTCTTAGCCCCTTTAGCTAACTAAACTATCCAAGGTTTTTGAAATTTAATGCTTTGCAATTGGCATTCTTCTACAATATTAGGACTAACATAGCTTAAGCTAGCACCTGGCTCAAACAAACTGAAGACAGGGTGATTAACGATGATACATTCAAATTCAATCATGGTGGGTTGATATTCTTCTTGATGGTCATCTAGTGCGACATTAATCATGGGAATGCTCCTTGCCACCTCTCAAACCATAGAGGCTTCTTGCATGTTTAAAAGTTGCTCCGTTCTGTCTCTATGCGGTCAATTTTTGTAATAATGGGGTTCTTCACACCCTAAGCACTGCAGAGACTGTTTTTGTTGCTAGTAATTTGTATACTTATTAACTCCCTTAGTTTTTCTAACTTCAGTAGATGCTCGAGCTTTTGGTTGACTCTTTGCTGAAAAGTTATTAAACGTTCTTTACTGTAAATTTCTTCCACTGGAAAATTTTGTCTGTCTATTTGGGAGAAAATTTATTATTCCCCTCCAATTCAATCCCCCTTTCAAACCTTTGTTTTTTTGTTTCATTTGTTGATAACAAATGCGGGCTTTTCGTACAACGTCATCCATTGTTTTTGGATAATCAAATTCTAACTTTTCCTTCATGAAATTAGGTAGACTACTGATGAAACATTGAATCTTATCTTTATGTTCTTACATATACAATACATGTCGAAATAAACAGGTAAATCATTTTACATATTCATCCATAGTTAAGGCTTCCAGCCTTAAATCATGGAACTCCTTCACTTTTTCATCATAATAACGGTTTGTCAAATATTTATCTTTGAAATGCTTATGAAATTCTTCCCATGTGACTTGTTGTTCGTCAATTTTACTCACATTTTTTATTTCTTCCCACCATAGTGTGGCCTTACTTCGTAGTTGATATACTACCAGCCGAGTCTTCAAGTTATCTTTGTATACATAGATCTTAAAATATTTATTCATATCTATCAACCATGCTTCCGCCACTTCTTCAGTTTCACCTTCAAAGCTTAGGGGTTTTATCTTTTTAAATTCTCCATGCAATTCATTTTTCTGTCTTCTTAAATTTCGTTGCTCATAAACATTATCGTAAAATCCTTCATCATCATCTTCTCCCTTCGCTGATTCAGCATTATCTTCCCTTTGATGGAAGGTTGCGGTTTTATCTCCATTACCAACACTAGGGTCTGGTCCACATTTATTTTGTGGGTCAAACAAGATTTTCCAAATTCTCTCTTGTTCTTGTCGTAATTTGTCATTATCACTTCTCAAATTAGTCATCTCAGCACGTAACTATTGAACAATTTTGAGTAGGGCAGCATTGGCCTAGCGAGACTCTTCTCGCAATTGAATCCACATTTTTTGATTGTCTCCTACATACATTGCCCCTGACTGACTTGGCGGTTTGGATCCCCTCTGCATTTTGTCCTTGTGGCTCTTTGTCTTTCTCTGTGTTCAATCAACCACACACAGTTCCACTTAGTTTTTTCCCAGAAGTCTTAGTGTCGTAACTTGGCTCTTTGATACCATATGTCACAACTTCCACCTTATAGTTTTAATGAAATATATATATATATATATATATATATATATATATATATATATATATATATATATATATATATATATATATATATATATTTTTTTTTTGTATTTACCAAGGTTTTTAGGTTTGTATATATATTAACCCATATCAGATATATAATCATAAGTCATGGATCTATATGTTGCATGATTATATAATTATAATGCCAACATTACAAACAATATTATTCCCTTACTATAATCATTGATTAAATCAATGGTTAAGTTATTACTGGCGAGTTTTGATATTTTCATTCAGATTAAATCATTGCTTTGGCCCGTATCGGTTAGCTCCCCTGTTCTTCCAATGGATGAATCTATTAATGAAGGGCTTGGAATGTTCTTGACACAGGTTGGATTTTTCAACTGTTGGTAAATGTTTGGGGTCAATTTACACCTTCAGATTAAACTTTTAATGATCGGACAATTGAGATTATCTGTGTGTTTATTAGGTTATCAAAATCCTACCCTGTCTTACCCTTAGTCATTTCTCTTTTTTCTCATCTACCATATGAGCTCTACTATCAGGTTTGCATGAGACTCAAGTGCTGGCCTCGATGGGTTTGAATACCTTTATTTTAAGTTAAATTGTCGAGATAGGCAAGATTGTCACCATAATTCAAGTCCTTATTACCACAATACAGGTCTTCAGCAAGATTTACCAGTTAACCATCAAGAATTATGATTGGTGGTTCTTCAAAATCCTTAGTGAACACAGGTAAAAGTATTAAATGATATCTTTGAATGGCATTATGTGATTTTATTGTTTAACATCTATAATTCTTCTACCTCGAGAACACGTCTGTGTCTGTAGGGTTGAATAGAGTCTCGGCTGAGTAACAATTCTGAAACAGGGTTGTTCTTCAACACTGGAGCAGTATATCTCCTTAGCTAGTCGCTTAAGCACCAAGGGTTCTCGGCGAGTCCTTCAACAGGTGAAATTTTTACATATTTCTTGGTGTTTCTTCAAGGTTATATTTTAATGGCTCCATCTAACCCTATGTGGCCCTGTCACAGGGCTCCTGGTTATGAAATTTCAATAGGGTTTCTGGAAACCTGAGGTATCAGTGTTTCCTCTTTGTTGAATTCATTTGTTATGAGTTTGAAATGCTCATGTATAATTGTTTTCTAATTATGTGCTCCTTTCCTCTTATAGTTAATATCTATGAGCATTTCCAACCCATTTTCCATTTCTCTTTCCTGGCATTGTGAGAGTGTTTTACTTACCCACGACTTGCATTCTCATTCTCCAGGTTGGTTCACTCTTATGGTTCAACCCTTCTAGGATTTGGTTGTGAATTCGGTTAGATAATTTGTAGAAGTTTTTCCTTAGAGATAATTGTCCTCTAGCAACCCTAATCTTAACTGGGTCAACGCTATATTAGCACGAGGGATGTATGTCCTTTAGGGCTTTCGATTGGCTTAATTACCCAATTTTAATAGTCTTTGTTTTGGAATCTGAGAGTGGTTAATGGCTCTAAATCGAAAACATTCTTGTTTTCTTTTATTTACAGGGAGTGTGTAATTAGACTTATAATCTTTCAATTTCATGATATTCTACTTGATTCGGTTCCTTTATATGTTATTCTAGTAATAGACATTTGTCTCGATATGGGTTTTTCACTCAGTATTAACTTGATTGTGCGGGTTTCCTATGATATTTTTTGTTATTGTATTTAAACAAGTGTTTTGTTATTTCTCTCTCTTATGAGTCTATGTGTCCTTTGAATGAAAGAATCAAACTCAGTTTGCTAATTCTTGTGTATCCAAAATTCATATTTTTATGAAGTATAATATTGCATGGTTATCTGTATACTTGGAAATAAACCACTGTGCAAGTTATAGTTTTGTTCTTGACTTCTATCAGTGGTAATGTAGAAAGATACTCTAGTCAATTCTTGTAATTAATCTTCATAAATAAATAATAGTTTAATCATCTGCTACATTTATTTTTCTTTATGTTGTAGTATTTAAGATTCATTCATCATTTCTATTAACAAATTTATGTTGAAAGAAAATAAAGAGTTCCAATCCAATTGCATAACAAACTTATCTATGTTTTCTTTCTGTTCTCTGGTTTTCTTATTTTTTTGCAATTTTGTTGTCGTTTGGAAGATCTCACCACCCAACCTCGAGTCTGGCAATAACGTCCAAACTTTCCCCTAAGCTCTTCCCCTCAAGACATTATATGTATTTAAGTGTTATGTACTTAGTTTGATTATCTTGAAATGTTATGAAACCAGCTCACAAAAAGATAGAAACGAGAGATCAACGCCTTAGAATTCAGCCTCTTCGAGGGGGCAACCTTATTTACATTACACAAATGAACAATTCTTGGATAATACAAATGAAAATACCTCCTTTCTATATATAGGAGTCTAAGGGGTCATAACATAATCAGAGCTGACATAACAATAATAATGTAAGGGCACAATAATAACAATAGTGGGCTTCTATGTGGCACAACAGTAACAATATGGGCACTACATGGGTACATCAATATAATAAGTGGGTTGTACTAATAACAATAAGTGGTTACACTAGTAGTATAGGGGCCTAACATGCCCCTTTCCTTCAAAAAGTGTTGCCCTCAATGCTTGAGTAGTTCTTGATGCTTCTGTATAAAATTCTTGTCCTCCCATGTGGAATCTTCAGCGGGTAAGTTCTTCCACTTGATGAGATACTCTGAAATTGATCGATTTCGTAACTGTCAGGTTCTTTTTTCTGTGACTGATCCAGGTTCCAATATGATTTTTCCTTCCTCTTCAATTTCTGGCAATATTGTTTGAATTGGAATCTTTTGCAACTTTTGAATAAGTGGCCATACTTCTTCGTCCTTCTTCCATTCATCCCTTGCTTCATTTATCCAATCTGGTTGGATAATAGAAGTAGCACAAAACAATGCTTCCACATCCTCATCCTTGAAGAGTCTTCCCATTCGGTAAGGTCGCCATTTTTTAAGTGCATGTAGTATTGCCAACATTTCCTTCTCATAAATAGCTTGCTTGAGATGTAGTAGTAAAAATACCCAATCACCTACATCAAAACATTTTTCACTACGATGTTGATCTACCTTTTGTTTTGTTTGATTTTGCACTGAAGTGGCATTATCCTTTAAAAGTTGGAGAACTTGTTGTTGATGCTCGATGTGATCTTTCTCTGTTTGAACCTTTTTCTTCTTGATATGTCCTTCTATCTCTAGAGTTTGACGAGTGGTAATTTCTTCCAATCCTTTACAAGATATGGTCAGATTCATTTCTTGATGCTCGATGTGATCTTTCACTTCTTGAACATTTTTCTTCTTGATATGTCCTTCTATCTTGATAGTTTAAGGAGTGGTAATTTCGACCAATGAATTACAAGATATGGTTGGATTCATTTCTTCTTTCTCGATGTGATCTTTCACTTCTTGCACCTTTTTCTTCTTGATATGTCCTTCTATCTTGAGAGTTTAAGGAGTGGTAATTCTTGCCAATGCTTTACAAGATATGGTTTGATTCATTTCTTCTTTCTCTGGGGTGGGGTCCTGGCGTATATCCTCTTCTTTTGATGTTTCTTGATCCTTTTCTTCCTCCTCTTCATATTCTATGTAAGATAATTTCTTCTCAACACACTTATGACCTATAGTGCATTTTCTATCACAATTGTAACAAAGCCGTTTTTCTCTTTTTTCTTCCAATTGTTGTGGTGTAACCCTTGTAGGTTTTGGAAGGCTGGGAGAAACAACACTTCTATCTTTATAGTTGTGAGGGGTATGCTTCCTGGTTTCCATAATTTTTCTTTCCACTATGTCACAAAGCCCTTTAACTCTTTCCAATTGTTGTGGTGTTGCTCTAAAGAAGGTGTTTCTCTTTGTATCCTCATAATGTGCTATCATTTCCTCCGTGAAAATTGACCATGTAACAAGTTGTTTACGAGAACAAAGCCCTTCATACCATAAAAATTGATCTGATTCTAAATATGAAGATGCAATACATACCTTTTGTAATAGTGGTACACCATTTAGATCAAAATATCACTCCATCTGAAGTATCCAATTTACCGGATCCTTGCCATCAAACTTCCTCATCTTGTTTTTTCTTGATTTTAGGAGCTCGATCTTGAAACGACTGTAACTCTGTACTTTCGGATCTTTAAGTTCTGAAATTGTGACCTGTAGTAGCCCAATGTGTCCTCTTTCCAATGCCACCAGTTTGACCCAAATTGGATTCTCCAAGGAAGAGTTATGTGAAATCTCCCACAGTGACTTGATTATAGACTAATTTAGTGGAGCAAACTTGTACGAGATGCCACGAGTCACTATTTCAACCATTGGCTCTGAAAAATATCTACAAGAAACTACAGTCTGTCCTTTTTCTGTAACTCACGAAATTTCAATCCGATGCTCAGAGAGAAAGTTATGACGTTTTAACCTATGTCACCTGTTTCGGATGTAATTCAGGAGTCTGCAAAAAGACCAACTTCCTCGGATAATATCTCCGCAAATATAGCGTGAAAATATTTGAGATTTGCACCCAAGGTTCAGCGCGGTGTCTTCTCAAATGGGTTTTTTTCAGCTTCTAAAACATCGCAAAAAAAAAAAATTATAGTGAAAATGCCACGATGACCTATTTGGAGCAGCGAAACCCTAGAATCCAAAGCTCTGATACCAAATGTTATGAAACCAGCTCACAAAAAAATAGAAAAGAAAGATCAACGTCTTAGAATTTAGCCTCTTCGAGGGGGCAACCTCCTTTACGTTACACAAATGAAGAATTCTTGGATAATACAAATGAAAAGACCTCCTTTCTATATATAGGAGTCTAAGGGGTCATAACATAATCAGAGCCGACATAGCAATAATAATGTAAGGGCACAATAATAACAATAGTGGGCTTCTATGTGGCACAATAGTAACAATATGGGCACTACATGGGTACATCAATATAATAAGTGGGTTGTACTAATAACAATAAGGGGTTATACTAGTAGTATAGGGGCCTAACATGAAACCTCAAGACTAACAATGCAGCTTCAAGTCTCATACCCTCAAAAGTTATCTCTAGATCTCCCACTGGTTCATTACACACAACTCAAGGAGTTTCTAGTTTCATTGGGCAATGTCCTGCTACTCAACTAAGTCCTTTACCTTCTTCTCCAAAATTCTCCAGCCCCCTAAGCCTTCCTTGAATTTTCCTTTAGAGGAAAAAGGGGAATAACCACCTTAATTGTCTCAAAAGGTTTAACAATTATTTTCTTGTTCTTGAAAACACCTTTATTCTTATTATATATTATTCATAAATTGTCTTAGCCAGCTCCATCTTTTAATGTTTCTATCAAACACATTATGATAGAGAAACAACAATTGAATGAAAGTAAGAGTTAAAGTAAAAGCAGTGAAGCAATAAAAGCAAGTTAATTGTCCATGTATCATGGGGTGTTACAATTAGGTTTTGGTAACATGGATTACGATAGTATAAAATCAAACAATATGAATTTTTATTATAAATAATAATGATATCAACATAAATCATATTAGCAAATAAAAATCAATAATTATTGTTTTTTAATACTCATCATCTCACATCTGTTTTAATTCTTGATTTACCATGCACCAAGAGAGATCAAATCTCTTAATACAAAAACCTCCTTTTTGTGAAAACAAAGTTATTAAGATTTTATATATTTATTAATTATATATTATGAAAAATTATTCATCACTATTATTTAAATTGTTTATAATTTTATCACTAAAAACAAAATTACAACCGAAATAAAATATTTTTTATTTTATTTATTTTTTAATAATTCAATATTATGTTTTATTTATTCATTTATGTAAATTTACATATAAATATTTATATTCATTTACAAACATCTCTTCCCTGTTAAAATTATATCTAAATATTTAGACTTAAATTATTTAGGGACATCTCTTCTATCTGAAACTTATATCTAAATATTTAGACTACATCGCCTGCTGGAGTGTAAATAACCTCTCAATGCAATTACATTATAATAAAAAAATAAAAATTTAAAATTTACCGTTTCAAAGTGCAACCGGTACTTACATATCTTGCATTTCTTAGCCGCAGATGCGGCGCTGCCTCTACTTTCAATGGTGCCGTGCCGTGGCCGCTTGGGCGACGTGGGAAAAGTATTATAATCTCAAAACCGTGGCCGCTTGGGCGACGTGGGAAAAGTATTATAATCTCAAAAACTAATTGTAAGTATCTGCATTTGTCTCGCTTCGTGGGCGGCATGCGGAAAGTTATTATAATGTAAAACACATACATAGTGTAACGAAAAACGCAAATGAAATGTTCAGTTTTTTATTTTCACGTTTCAAAACTTTTACACACTTATACGTTTTCGAGAGTATAAACTACATTATTGCAAACCGTGAAAACATTGACATTTACCCTATCGATTGAATTGAACTTTCCGCCAAATTTTCCACGCCACAGGAAAATTATTATACTCTCAAAAACATAAAGTATGGAAAGACGGAAAGGAAACGGTGAATTCAATCATTTTCTAAGTTTCAAAACTTTTACTTTATTTCATTTTAGAAAAAGTCTTTGTTGAAATTTCTCAATTATTACAACGTGAAGAGGGTGACATTTAATCTCTTCATTGAATTTAACTTTCAGCAACTTTAAGAAAGAACGGAAACGGAAAACGTTACATTATGTAGACCACTAGGTGGAATCAGATATATAACAACAAGGGAGGGGCATATAAAAAACGATTGCACTCAGAAGACGGATCGGAAAATTCAGTTTCCTTAAAAATACTCACGCTTTCTTGAGGTTGATCAGTTTTTGCTAATGTCAATGACGTCCATTCAAGCGAATGTTTGCGGGTCGAAGAAGCAACGTCCATTAATACATTAAAAAAATGTTAAAATATGATTTTAACTATTTTCTATAATGGATTGGAAAATATATTTTTTAAAAAATCAAAAATAAAATAGTTAAAATGAAATATATTTGTTGTAAAGTAATATTTATTATTTGAAAAAATAATATATGAAATTATTTTTTAGAAGATTTACTTTTGTCGACCTGTTTCGAACCAACCAGTGTGGTTTATCGTCAAGACAAGTTGAATGAATAGATCTCGCTTTGCATATTAAATAGATAGGGCAGAACATCCAACGACTAGTGGAATCTCTCCACCTTTTAAGAAATCCCAGATCTGACTTCAACTTAGAAACCTGCAAACGTGCCCCTTCAAAACTAGATAGATAGAACATCCAATCACTGGTGGAATCCCTGCACCTTTTAAGAAATGCCAGATCTGACTTCAACTTAGAAACCTACAAGTGTTCCTGTTCAAAACGATAAACCTTAATTGCAATGACTTTGGTGGATTTTATGTTTTATAATTTTGAATTTTATGATTTATATAATATTTTATAAATATATATTTTTTAATTAAACAATTTAGAATAGATTAATCAAATAAAATGAAATTCCTCATAATTTTTTCCAAATTCAAAATTCTATCAATGTCTTAAATGGTGCAAGTTTTGAAATTCCTGGTCTCTATCTTTGTGATTGAAATTTGTAGCCTATATCTTTGTGATTGATGATTGGAAATCATTTTATTATACTTTGTAAGGAATAAAATCAAGACCAGACGGATAAATTTGCATTATAATTACGCATCTTGAATTCATGTGAAATCGTTCAACAAGCTTTAGTAGGTGAGACTTAGCGAAATTCGCGGCGTTAATATCATGGTAATGGACTCCCATACGAAAAGATAACCATTACGTAATCATTAAAAGAATGTATGGGTTAGAATTTGGATTTTCTTTTATTTATATTATTGGGTAATTATTAAAAGAATGCATTGTAAAAGATAGTATTTAGGGTTGCAATTTGGATTTTTCTTTTATTTATCAAACCATTTATTTTTTTATAATGTTTTGGATTTTATATTTTTAGATAATAAATAATTTAAAAATTTTCTTTCGAAGAATAAAGTTTCGATAATAAATAAATCAATCTTTCATCATTAAAATTTTGAATAAAAATTTATCTTTTAATAATACAATTATATTAAAAAAAATTATGTATTTATCATAAAAAACAGAAATGCTCATAACACACAAATTATTTATTGAACTCTAAATCTTATTATTCCTTTATAATTAATAATGATAATATATGTTATCTTTTAAAATATATATTTTATATCAGACTTTAATAACCAAATTCAAAGTTAAATAAAAATAAAAATTTATTGTTAAAGATTAAAAGTGCATCTGATTTAGTTATTTGATTGGTTTTTACTATACATGAACCTATAGATTCCTCTGCTAATTTGTTTATAAATTTATATATGTATATATGCAGTTATTTATCTTATTTTTATAGTCTTAAATCTATCAAAATAAACTAAGATCTGTGTCAGTTAATGGTTAACTAGTTCACTACTATACCTTCTATATAGAATAACTGAATTTATCAGAGAGATTAACATTTACTCATTAGAGTTTAATATTTACTTATCTGTTTGGTGGATAATTTTTCTTCAGAAGATTGATGTTTTACCTATCTGTCTGAAAGTCTCTTTCCTCCCAACCATGATTCTGGCAATTACATCCGAACTCTCCCCTGAGCACTTTCTGTGTTCTGCATTGGATTGTCCAGTTACAGTCAGTACCTTGGGCCTCAGGGTTTCCACCCAACCTTAAGTTTGTACTTTTCTATTGACTGTTCTTTTTTTGCAAAATTCCAGTGTCTTTTCCTTCTCCCTCCTAGCTCTAGGATTTCCTCCCTCTCTTTCCTTTTTCAGGTAGGGGGTAACTGTTTTTTCCTTGCAACCATTTCTTTTAACTACATTAAACAATTGCTATTTCATTAACACATCATTACCAAAGTTTTTTTTGTAAACACAACATATATGGCACTCTAGCCTCAGTCAGTTAATATTAAATCATTAACATGTAATAAAATCTAATTTAACATTTAACAAAATTAACTTAGTAACTTTAGTCATTTTATGTGACTTGGGGTGTTACATCTCCCCCCCCATATGAGGAACATCGTCCTTGGTGTTCTCTCTGTTTTCTGAAAACAAGGTTGGATAACGCATAAACTCCTCCTCTTCCCAAGTGGCCTCATCCAGACCAAAGTGCTCCCATTTCACTTTAACCTGGGTGATGATTCGCTTCGACAAGTTGGTTTCTTTCTGGTCGAGAATACGAAGAGGTTCTACCAGGAATTCTCCTTCCGGTTCTACCTGAAACAACAAAAAAAATTCAATTTTGTGTTGTAAAATATATATATATATATATATATATAATATATATATATATATATATATATATATATATATATATATATATATATCGAGTCATGTAATTATATAACTGTTTTACATGAATGTTTTCCTAGTCAATAATGTGTTGAGGATTATACATGTATTTTTTTAGTAGGGACACGTGAAACACATTATGGACCCGAACGTGGCTTGGTAGCGCTAGCTTATAAGCCACTAGTCCAACTCGTTCCAAGACTTGGAAGGGTCCATAGTATCGGGGTGCTAATTTATCACAACCTCGCCACTGTAAGGAAATTTTTTGGGGCTTCACCCTTAGATAAACAAGATCCCCAGGTTGAAATTCCATGTATTTTCTTTTTTTATCCACATAAACTTTCTGTCTATCTTGAGCCTCCCGAATATTTTGTCTAATCTTCTTAATGGTTTCATCCATCTCTACTAGCATGTCAGGCCCCAATGCTAGCTTATTAACTGGGTTATTCCAGTCTATGGGTACCCTGCATTTCCTCTTGTATAACACCTCAAAGGGGCTTATACCTAGAGATTCATGATGCCCATTGTTATAATCAAATTCTACTAAATGGAGGTAATCCTCCCACTTGTGTGGTTGCTGCATTGCAAACATGTTTAGCATGTCTTCCAATACTTGATTCACCCATTCGATCTGCCCATTCGTTTTGGGGTGGTAAGAAGTACTAAATTGGATCTGGGTACCCAATCCTGGAAAGAGAGTCTTCCAAAATGTGGATGTGAATTTCACATCTCTGTCAGAGATCACCACCTGGATATTCCATGTAATTGAAAAATCTCCTTCATAAAAATATCTGCGATTTCCACAGTTTTATACGTGGATTTCACAAGTATGAAATGAGTTGTTTTACTCAATTTATCTACTACCACCATTATAGATTCATGTTGTTTCCGTGTGCGGGGTAATACAGTTATGAAATCCAGCGATATAGTCTCCCATTTCCATTCGGGAATGGGCAATGGTTGTAACAACCCGACGTGATGTTGGTGCTCAAGCTTTATTGTCTGACACTCCATGCATTTGGACAAATATTTTGTGACATCCTTCTTCAATCCCGGCCAATAGTATCCCTTTTTGATGGCTGAAAATATTTTCTGGTAACCTGGGTGGCTGGCATAAGGTTTTCTGTGAAACTCGTCCAATATCAGTTGTTTAACCGAGTTTTGGTTAGAAATGTAAATTCTGTTCCGAAATGTAAGAAGGTTGTCAGAATTTATTTCAAACTCTGATTTTTCCTTATTTAGCAAGTTTTATTTTGCCTGTTTCCAAAGGAAAGTGTATTCCGGATCTCTATTAGCTGCCTCTTTAATAATGTCAGGAATATTTGAATTTACTTGACTCATTTGAAACTCATAGATAAAATGTACCTTTCTTCTTAGGGCGTCGACAAGACGGTTTTATTTCCCTTTTAAGTGTTTCATTTCGAAATCAAATTCACTCAGAAATGTTGTCCATATAGCCCGGCGAGCGTTTAAACTGGGCTGATTATACATTTTTGTAAGGCTGCTATGATCCGTCATCAACAAAAACTTTTTCCCCAACAAGTAGTGCCGCCAGATTTTTAGTGCATGTACCACTGCTGTTAATTCAAGATCATAAGTGGAGTATTGTTGTTCATAATATTTTAACTTTCAAGACTCATAAGAAATCACCTTTCCTTCTTGTTTTAGTACCCCACCAACACCTTATTTGCTTGCATCTGTGCAAACCACGAAGGAATTTTCTGGATCTGCTACTTTTAACACCGGTGCAGTAATGAGTAGATGTTTTAATCTTTCAAAGCTTTGTTGACATTCTGCTGTCCATTGGAAGATGCGCCACTTTTTTTGTAAGGAGGTCATTGGAAAGGTGATTTTAGAAAATTCCTCAATGAACCTACGGTAGTATCCAGCTAATGCCAAGAATGATCTAATATCAGCGACATTCTTTGGGGCTGTCCATTTCATGATTGTTTTGATCTTTTCCCGGTCTACTGTGATATTGTCTTTTGATATAACATGACCCAGGTAATGAATCTAATCTTTAAAGAAGTCACACTTGCTTGATTTGGGATATAATTGATTTTACCTTAGTGTCTACAATACTATTTTCAGATGTTCCTTATGCTCCTCCTGATTCTAAGAGTATATTACAATATCATCAGTGAATTTCAATACAAATTGTCCAAGTATGGCTGGAAAATACTATGCATGAGGCTCATAGAGGTGGCTGGGGCATTTGTGAGGCCAAATGACAACACTACAAACTCGTAATGTCCATAACGAGTACAAAAAGATGCCTTGCAGATGTCTTCTTCCTTTATCCTTATTTGATGGTAGCCAAATCTTAAATCAAATTTCGACAATACCTTAGCTCCTTGCACTTGATCAAATAGGTCGTCGATACGTGGTAAGGGGTACTTATTCTTAATGGTGAGTTTGTTCAATTGTCAATAATCAATGCATAATCGTAAGGTTCCATCCTTTTTTTGTACAAATAGGGCAGGGGCTCCCCATGGGGACACATTAGGACGAATGCAGTTTTTGTCCAAAAGCTCCTGTAACTGCATTTTGAGTTCAGTTAACTCAGATATGCTCATGCGGTACGAGGCTCTGGATATAAGGGTTGTACCCAGAATTAATTCAATGGTGAAATCAATATCACACTTTGGTGGTAACCCTGTTATAGATTCTGGGAATACATCAATAAATTCTTGAACAACAAGAATGCCTTCCAGGGAGGTCATTTTATTTTGGTATTCCAAAATCCTACTTGAACAACATATACTTGACAACCCTTTTTAATACATTTTCTTAGCTGACTAGTTATAATGGGGTGCAACATGGTATTGGTCTTAACTCCTTGGAGCTCCTTTCTTTGGCCTGATTCATCAATGAAACTAATAGTTTTTTGTTTATAATCTACTAAGGAACAACAATTTTCCAGCCAATCCATTGCAATTAACATGCCATATGAACCCAAAGGAAGTATAATAAGGTCTACGTGAATGGACTGTCCTGAAATAGTTATGGGGCAACACTCTATTTTCGTAGTTACTCTTGTTTTTGGCCCTGTAGCTAGTTGTACTAGCCATGGTTTTGAGAACTTACTGCTCTGTAAATGACATTTATCTACCACTTTAGGACTAACATAGCTTAAGCTAGCGCTGGGGTCAAATAAAACAGAGACGGGTTTCTTAGCAACTGTACCTTCAAATTCGATCATAATGGGCTGGAATTCTTCCTGGTGATCATCCAAGGTAGCGTTAATTCTGGGCATACTTCTTGCCACATCCCCAACCATGGATGCCTCTTGCATATTTGATAGTTGTTATGTTCTTGCCTTACACAGGCAATTCTTGTAATAGTGAGGTTTTTTGCATCCCCAACATTGTAGCGGTGGTTCTGGTTTCTGATCATTCACTGATTTAGTAACTCCTTCTGGCTTCCTATTTTTTGAATAACCCATCTTTTGATTGATTTCTAACTGCAAACTGGTTGAGGGACTTTTGCTGTATGTTTTTGCCATTAGAAAATCTAGAATCTTTATTTGGGGTCAAACTTCTACCTTTTATGTTTAGACTCCCTTTTGACCCTTCATTCTTCTGTTTCATCAGCTGGTAGGAGATGAAAGCTTTCTACACAACGTCATCCATGGTCCTGGGGTAGTCAAATTCTAATTTCTCCTTCATAAAATTGGGTAAGCTACTGATGAAACGTTGAATTTTGGCCTTTTCTTCTTGCATGTAAGGCACATAACGTAGCAGGAAAGTGAATCATGTCACGTATTCATAGATGGTCAAGGTGCCCAACCTTAACTCATGAAATTCCTTTCCCTTTTCATCATAATACCGTTCAGTTAGATATTTATCCTTAAAAAAAATTTGGAACTCTTGCTAGGTGACCTGCAACTCATTGATTTTCCTTACTGTTTTGATTTCTTCCAACCATAGGGTGGCGTTACCTCTTAGTTGATAAACTACCAATCGTGCCTTTAGTTTTTCTATGTACTCATAAATCTGGAAGTATTTTCCCATGTCAATTAACCATGCTTCCGTTGCTTCTGTCGTTTCCCCATCAAAGAGTGATGGTTTGATCTTTTTAAACTCACCTTGTAGCTCAGTTTTCTATATTTTCATTTTGCACTGGTCGGAAATGTTGTTGAACCATCCTTCCTCATCTTCCCCACTCTTTTCTGACTTAGTGTTCTCTTCTCTGTGTTGAGCCGTCAGGGTTTTCTCTTGATCCTCCACACTGGGGTCTGGATGTCGTTGATTTTGTTGATTCAACAAACTCCTAAGAATATTCTCATGCTCTTCTCGTAGTCTTTCATTATTTGTTCTTAAATTTATCATTTCAGCACGTAGTTGCTGAATAGTCTCGAGTAACACTGCATTAGCTTGCCATGACTCTTCGCCCAGTTGTATCCAAATATCATGATTGGCATTTATATAATTGGTTCCAGGTGGGTCAGTTGGTCCTGGGCTCTCTAACATCTTCCTTATTTCTCTCTCTGTGTTCATACATAATTTTATTAGAGAAGAAGAAAAAAAAACAACAAAACATTGATTTTCAGTACTGATTTTATTCCCAAAGAGTCTCAGTGTGCGAACCTGAGATCTGATACCATTTGTAACACACATATGCATTAAAAAAAATTATCTTTACCCCGAAGGTATTAACCTACATATTTATAATAATTTGATTGCTTATACGGTCAATCCCATCAAAGTGATCAAAGTGCTAATCCATGGATACGGATTGCACATGGTTCATTATACTTAACATGTACGATTAATGTCAAAACCCCATGTAAAAAAATCCTTTGAATTAAATGAGAGGGTGTGGCACCCTTCCCAACCTTGGTTGGCTTACAAGTGTACCACAGATGGGCCACGCGTTAAGCGTAGGAAAAAAGGTTATTAATGATTAGAGGCTGCAAGGGTGGCTCCATGATGACCGTCAACTTGAATGGATCTGATGGTGCTGGATCATTAGGGTTATACCTCTAACTTACACACCCTTCGGCCGATGTTGTGCCACTTTTGTGATTGAGTTGGGTTCTTGCTGCTTTGCAGCGATTAGACCCTGCAATAGTTTACGAGGTTCGAACTCTCGCCTCATGGTCTTTGCCTTCTCACGACCAAAACATGTAAGAGATCTCTCTTGAAGTCTTTTTGTCCACTCCATTGATAATCCTTAGATTCATTTTGAATAAGTTGAGGCACGATGATTGACTGTGGGCGGTGGTTTGCAGTGATAGCCTTAGGCTTTCGCACTTAGACAGGATTGAATGCTCGACTCTCAAGAGGTTGGACAAATGTAGGTCGTTAATGGCCTAGGTAAACCATTCTCAAATTTGTGAAAGAAAATTTCCTTTGACTTCATTCATGGTGTTGTTCGAAGGTCTGAGCTAGGGTAACATGGCTTGTACTGATAGGATGGAAATGAGGGTTTTGAGATTACATCTCATCCACAAGTATAAACTTATTGGTCATTTCAATTGTTTTTCAGTTTAAGATTTAGGGATTTTAAACCCTCAGCTCAGAACATGTTTGCTTGTCACAGGTATGCTACTGCCCTTGGTTTATTTGGAAACAACACCCGAAGGTCATATCCTCACCAGGTTCTTCATCATATGCACAGGTTGGGTCTCCTCTGCCTATGATAATACTTCTAACTTGGTATGAAGTTGGGGATGGGATTCGATCGTCGTTCCTTGGTCTGGTTTTAAATTAGTATTAAGGGGTTTTCCACAGTTTTGCATATATGCACATTTTAGCTCTTTGATACTCTGTTCTAGATTAGAGTTGTTAGCTTGAACAACTTAGGACTAAAGTACTGTTTATTATTGTTTGACTTTTAATTTCCCTACGCGGCTAAATATTGAATTAAGCTCGGATTACTTCATTGAAAACAATTACAATATAAAATTTCTATTACTGTTAATGAGGTTTCTTTCGCAATGTTTCTCTGTTTCTAATTTAATATATGCATATTATGAAGAACAAAACGTCTATCATTTGGTGGTCGTAATGTTTATCGATTAAGAGGGATATGCTCGGAATTTTCTGCCTGATAGGAAATGCTTTCTATTTCCAGTATCCTGTAGGAATACAATAGAGGTAACATGGGTTGCAAATGCTAAAATTTATGCCAGATCTTGTAGTTTTCTGTTATACGTATGAATATAAAAGATACCCGGTTAGGGTACCTATGCATGCGATGTTGGTTATAAATAATAGTTATGGCTTATCTATTCTCATGCTTGGATCAAACTTGTTTTAATATTTTAACTGATTCCTTACCTCTGTTAGTCAATGAATATTACTATAGTACTAATTTCCGAATCTGCACAGAAATTTCTTTTATCTGATTTAGTTATTTGATTGGTTTTTACTATACATGAACCTATAGCTTCCTCTACTAATTTGTTTATAAATGTATATATGTGGTTATTTATCTTATTTTTATAGTCTTAAATCTATCAAAATAAACTAAGATCTGTGTCGGTTAATGGTTAACTAGTTCACTACTATACTTTCTATCTAGAATAACTGAACTTATCAGAGAGCTTAACATTTACTCATGAGAGTTTAATATTTACTTATCTGTTTGGCGGATAATTGTTCTTCAGAAGATTATTGTTTTACCTATTTGTCTGAAAGTCTCTTTCCTCCCAACCATGAGTTTGGCAATTATGTCGAAACTCTCCCCCGAGCACTTTCTATGTTCCGCACTCGATTGTCCAGTTACAGACAGTACCTTGGGCCTCAGGGTTTCCGCCTAGCCTCAAGTTCTGTACTTTTCTATTGAATGATCTTTTTCTGCAAAATCCCATTAACTTTTCCTTCTCCCTCCCAGCTCTAGGATTTTTCCCTCGTCTTCCCTTTTTTAGGTAGAGGGTAACTGTTTTTCCTTAGCAACCATTTCTTTTAACTAAATTAAATAGTTGCTATTCCATTAACACATCATTACCAAAATTGTTGGTAAACACAACATATATGGCACTCTAGTTTTAGTCAGTTAATATTAAATCATTAAAATGTAATAAAATCTAATTTAACATTTAACAAAATAAACTTAGTAACTTCAGTCATTTTATGTGACTTGGGTGTGTTACAGCCGACATGGAGTTCTAAAATCTGACATGAGTGCAATGATTTTACGGTAGCACAAATCGGTGGAGGAGGCCTTGATTGTACAAGACATGAAAATTTTGGTATACACTTTATTCTTCATTTCCACATCCCATCCATGATTCAGTGCTCTTTGTGTGGAGTCATTGTAAGTTGTCCCCTTTAAGAATATTATAGAGTTAGGCACATTCAAGCATGATTGAGAAATAAATCAGTCAATTTCAACAGTACTCCACTGATGCACTACTTGAAGATCATAAATTCTCTAGTGTAATGTGTCAAAGCGATTTCCATCATACGTTTTAGTAGAAGAGAGAGACGCAAGGACAATCAACATTGATGTCCTCCTACTCACACTCTTACTCCATACTTGATGAATAAATGGATGGATGTGACACCATGACAGGCCCCAGTCCAAAGGAAACACAACTTGATATATAGTATTAAGAACGTTTTCAGAAAATAACAACCCATCAAAAATACATTTTGTAAATTTCAAAACACATCAAGGAAGACGTTATGTGAAATTTTAAACATCAAATACGGTCAAAATGCTCCATGAGAGAGATTTTGTCTGTCGAATTCCAACCTTGATGGTATCTATCAATGCAAAAGTTAAGGGACATTATAATTTTAATTTTTAATTGAAATTGGGTGACAAATGTTGGAAGAAAAATTATTCCCTTCTCATTTAAAATGCATTTTTAAATGAACAAATGGATTTATCACTATTCATATTTTGGTTATAATAATTTTCTATAATTGACGGGAAAATATATTTTAGAAATGACAAAAATAAAAAAAATTAAGCTATGGAAAACATAAATGCATTTATGCCAATATTTTTGTGTAAATTAATATTTATCATTTGAAAAAAAAAAAATATTAAATCATTTTATTTTGTTGGCTTGACAGATTAGGAATTTGAACCTTGAATTTCATGATTTATATAGTATTTTCTTGTCATCACCAAGTGAGATGTCCCTCATGGGCCAATATATTAAACATTAACACGCAAATGGTTGTTCAATTATACACTTTATTGTGGGTAGCCATATAAATTAAATCGCTGCTAAATGTGAATAACCATCCATCCAAAACAAGAATTAAAATGTTTACTTCATGATACATCTCACATTGTCAAGATAAAAAAATAATCATAAAAATTATCTAAATTATAACTTTTAGATTATTATTATTAATAATTATTATAAAATAAATTAATATATAAGTTACAATATATATAAAAGCATGTAACAATATTTTTAACTATGGACATTCACTCTCACTTTACTATGTAATATTTAAACTATAAATGCACTTTGTTATAATACTATGGGCCTAGACCATGGGTTATCAATACAAAATGCCTGAGAAACTACGACTCATTTGGTTTGGCATTTTCGATATGAACTATTTTTTAATTAATCAATTTAATTAAAAGATATAGATTCAATGATCCAAAAACAACTCATTTGGTTTGGCATTTTCGATATGAACTATTTTTTAATTAATCAATTTAATTAAAAGATATAGATTCAATGATCCAAAAAAATTATGGGATATTTGGCCTATAAAAATTTACCATTCAAAACATCTTTTTAAAAAATATATATAGTTGATTGGAAAATATATTATGAAGAAGGCCAAAAGTAAAAGGGTTAAATTATGGGAAAAATAAAATGCATTTACACCAATATTTTTGTAAATTAATACTTATTATTTTAAATATAAATATATTAAATCTTGATGATTGTTCAGTTATATACATTATTGTTGGTACAATATTTAATTAGCGAATCCTTATAAATTAAATGGTTGCTAAATGTCTATAGGTATTGATCCATGATAAGTATAAAACACCTACTTCATTGGTAATATAAGAAAAAGCTCATAAAAATTAACCAACTATTACTATTATTATTATTAAACAAATTAATATATAAGTTAAAAGATATATAAATTATTCCATGGATAACATCTCAATTGGTGATTAATTTATTATAGAGTATAATGTAAACAATGAGTTTCAAGGTTCAAATCCTCCAATTATATATATATATATATATATATATATATATATATATATATATATATATATATATATATATATATATATATATATATAATATATATATATATTTGGATATTACTCATAATTAGAAGGAAAGAAAATAAATAACTATTTTTGAGATAAATCTTGATATTTGATTTGTGACTATTATTAAGAATATTGAAGAATATTTATTGAACATTAAATCCCTCCTTTCCACCTAATAATTTGTAACCCTCCTCCATACTATAGTTAAAAAAAAATTACATCACAAGATAAATGAACAAAAATTTACATCATAAGATAAATGAACATAACATAAGTGAGACACAACCTACACCATTATTGTAAAAGTTATCATAGTTAAATTTATATGAGGGATAAATTAACTAGATCACATATCCTTATTCGAGCCCTTAATTTTTATACCGCACTTTGATTACATTTCGATATCAGCCCAAGGAAGTTGTTATTATGATAAAGTTATTAATATGGTATATTCAACATCAGCGGAATAGCAAGACTTAAGTTTAATTTATTGTATTAATGATGCCCACCTAGAAACTTCTCGAATTTCCTCCTAGCTGTTGTGCGTTGGACACTTGGTCTCTCCCACATCGTTGATTAGTTTTTTTTATTAATGATTATGTTGTTGGAGATTGTAGTTAGGGAATTACCCCCTCCCAAACCCTCACTTGAGTTTTCATTTGGTTGTCACTCCGGAGTATGGCGACGCTCTACAACTTGGGTCAGTTTGGTCCTTACTATGTGGACCATTTCTTCAACCTCGGTGCCACATGCGCGACTTCATCCTCTGGTAACCTCTTAACCACTGGAACTAATTAGTTTGAGGGTTTTTCTTACTCTCAGAAGTTTGTGAAATTTATTTTGTCGCCACGTTATAGAATCAACAAATGTTCAAATGTGGAGTTGCGACATCACTTTCTATAGGTAAGTTAACACTCATGCCATTCGACCACATTACTTCCTTTCGTTTCATTTTGGTTGAAGCTAAGAAGGGTTTTGTCTTGTCCACAAGATCGAAAATCACTAATCCTTTCCCTCAAGTATACTAAATGTGATTTTACGCAAGCTTCCTTCAACCTTGTTTTTAAAGCATGCATTTTTCTAAACTGTTTCCCTTCGGTTTGTGATGGATGAAGGTATAACCCTCCAACCCTTGGTGGTTAGTTAGTCTCTGTGTGCCTCCTATACATGCAAAGGAAACTAAAACACCAATTACTTACCAGGAATTTTATGAGAACCATTGAGGGTTCTATATCGAGATATTGCTTCTCTTTGCCCTTTCAGCGTCCATAATTGAAACAGGGTTAGGATTCTGTTATGCCGACAAGTTCTCTTAAATTTGGATTATTTTTGTTGCAGCTTCCCATAGGGACCGATACTGTAAAGTTAATATAGGGACTTAAGGCCAGATTTCTTGTTCACAGTCATTCTAATTTATTTCCATGGTTGATATATTTTCTATGAAATTATTTTGCTAAGAACATTATCAAGCATGTATGCTTTTATTACTGGTTGAGAGCTTCAGGTTAAAGTTTAGGTTTAATTTAAGATTATCAACTACACCATCACTCGGCGGAATGTTCCTCAAATGTTAATCACATTTTATTAACAGTTTTCTCTTGTAGTGGGTATCAGAATTTTTTGGATATAATGTTAGGGGTTTGTTGAGCCTCATACTTTCCTCTATCACTTTTATAATATTTCACCTGCATAAGGGTTTGGTTATCTTTCTATGGAAATAAATCTATTCCCTTTTATTTAATTTGGCTTTCACTATCGAGCACTAAAGCTAAATGGGATTCCAATTATGTTACTATTGCATAATTTTCTAGTTGATATACTGCATCCCATGCAATGTATTCTAGCTTGAAGTTTCATATGTTATATATTCTTGTAAAATTTTGGGTTATCTTACCAGTTTACAAATGTTTGAATATTTTCCACCAACATTTAATTCAACCTTTAATGGTTTTATAATCTGTAACATGGAATCCTTACTAGCCCCTGTCCTCTTAGGTATCAAATTGTTTGGGCTTTAGGTTACTGTGTGAGGACCAAAATAATCGATACTACCAACATAATCTTGTCTTATTTCCTTACCAAACCTTATCCTCACAAGGTAACAATTTTAATTCCATCTACAACCATTCGAAACACTCCTGTAGAATTCTATTATCAATCTAGCATAAAACTCTTATTGTTTTATCTTAATCTATATACTTGTGAGCTTTCATACATGAAACATAATTCATACATGTTTTATTGTGACTATAATACCAAAAAGAAGATTAATTATTAACTTTTGTAAAGTACATATCTGCTTATTGTATCTTGGAATAATTCAATTACAAGACCACCCTCCACCCTTCCAATGATATTGGCAATGACATTGGAATCTCCCCCCGAGCTTCCACTACCAGAGCAGTTCCCAACTGGGTCAACTTTGTAGACCTCAAGAACCCTCAGATTATAGTCCAAAGTTATTGGTATGGGGTACTCCACTAGGTCCAGCCCAGCTCAAGAAATTCCCTCCACCTGCAACATACAACTTCTCCTTCTTGGTGTGATCTTCTTTCTGCTTTCTCTTATCAAATAAAAATTAAAAATGAATAACCCTTTTCCTCTCCACTGAGACCCATTTATCTACCAAGAGAGGAAACAAATAACCATAACTGCTTAATTGTCTAGTAGTTAGACAACTCTTTTTAGGGTCTCTCCCTTTCGATTTTACAGTCATGTCTATACATCTATCAACTTGTATAATTTCACATACACACACACACACACAGATATATATAATCAATTAGTTTTCTTTTCTTTTAGTTACGCGAGCTTCCCTCTTAAGTTCAGATATATAAAAATCTCATAACAAGGTAATTAACCAGAATTTTAGTAACAAAATAATTACCAAATACTTTGTATAGGGGTGTGACATCTTCCCCCTTTTTTGTAAACACCATACTCGGTGTTCTAATCTTGTCCACGGAATAGGTCAAGGTAAGTCTGTCGCATTAATTCTTGATCCTCCCAAGTAGCCTCCTCTAGGCTAAAATCTTTCCACTACACTTTAACTTGGGTGATAACTACTCTTTTCAACATTGTTTATCTTTGTTCAAGAATAATCATGGGTTCTACAAGAAAATCTTCATCGTGTTCGACCTGCATGACATACATAATATAATTTTATTTCCATTAAGTCATGAACTTCAAAACAAGCATACATCATGAGACTCAGTTTAAGTACCCTTATATCTTACCAATTTATGATGTGTCTGTGGTCATATATATATTTATTAAGCAGAGAGACATGAAACACATTATGAACACAGATATAACTTGGTAAAGAAAGCATGTATGATACTGGTATGATTCTCTCCAATATTTGGAAATGTCCATAGTAGCGGGGCACTAGGTTTTTACTCCTAACCCACCTGAGGGTACTCCTTTTGGGCTCAACCCTCACATATACATGGTCACCCTCCTGGAATTCTTTCTGGGTTCTTTTTTGTCTGCATAATATTTTTGTCTGTCTTATGTGGATTTTAAATTTTGTTGTACCCTCTTCACCACTTGCTCCATATCTGTTAAGAGATCAGGTCGTAAAATTAACTTGTCTTCCAAACCAATCCAGTTGATAGGAGTTCGACATCTTTTCCCATACATTCCCTCAAAAGGACTCATCTTTTGTGACTCGGGATAACTATTCTTGGAGGGGAACTCTACTAAATGAAGTTACTCTTCCCATTTTATCGGATACCGCATTACATACATTCGAAACATGTCTTCCAATACTTGATTAACCAGTTCAGTTTGCCCATCCGTTTGTGGGTGATATGTTGTACTAAATTAGACTTGGGTACCCAATCCGGTAAAGAGAGCCTTCAAAAACATAGATGTGAACTTTACATCTTGCTCAAAAATGATTACTCTTGATATTTCGTGCAACCGAAATACTTCCCACATGAATACATTTGGAATTTGAATGACCTAGAATGTAGATTTAACAAGAAACTTTGCTCAATTTATCCATAACTACCATAATCAAGTCATTTTTCTTCTTAGACCGTGGCAAGCCTGTTATAAAATCCAATGTAATAGTGTACCACTTCCATTCAGGTACAAATACGGTATGAAGTAGTCTAGTTAGGTGCTGGTGTTCCACCTTGACTTGCCGACATTCTAAGCACTTAACTAAATACTCCAGAATATATTTCCTCATACCAGGCTAGAAATAGTTCTTCTTCATTGCAGAAAACAATTTATGATATCCGGGATGTGCGGTGTAAGGGCTTCGATGAAATTCATCCAACGAAATTTTTTTAACCACCATTTGGTTGGGAACATATATTCTCCCCTTAAAAGTTAATAAAGTATACTCATTTATATCATAATCAAATTTTTGTCCTGCATTTTTCATTTCTTTACTTTATTGCCACAAATTGATACTTGGGATCTCTGAGGGTAGCTTCTTTGATTTTCTAAGAACAATCAACCTCTACTCGACTATAGGTAATTTCATACAAATGGTGTAGTTTCCTACTCAATGTATCTGCTATGTGATTTTCCTTCCCTTTTAAATGTTTTATGTCGAAATCAAACTCACTTAAGAATGCATTACACCTAGCCTGACGAGAATTTAAGTTAGGCTTCTTTAAAAAATTGGTTAAACTACTATGATTCCTCATCAACAAAATTTTTTCCCAATAGAGAATGTCGCCAAACCTTAAGGGCATGAATGATTGCAGTTAACTCCAGGTTATAGGCCAAATATCTTTGCTTGTGCTCTTTCAACTTGCGGGATTCATAAGCTATGACCCTTCCATCTTGCATTAAAACAGCTACAATACCCTCTTGGAAAGCATCTGTACACACTGTAAATTCCTTGCCCAGGTCTGCAATTTTAGCACGGGGATCGTTTTTAATAGATGTTTCAGCTTTTCAAAGTTGCAATGACATTCTTCTATCCACCTGAACACTTTTCGTTTCTTTTTCAAGCAAGTGATAGGATAATCAATCCTATAAAATCATTTAATAAAACCACAGTAATATCTGGTGAAACCCATAAAGGACCTGATATCTGCCACGTTCTTGGGAAAACTAGTTCATGATGGTTCTAATCTTTTCAGGGTCCACTACCAAGCCTTCAGAGGAAATACCATGTCCCAAATATTGAATTTCTTCCTTAAAGAAATCACATTTGATGAATTTAGCGTAGAGATGATATTCTCTTAGTGTTTACAGCACTATTTGAAGACTTATGTTCTTCTTCCTTGAATAAATTAGAAGATCATATATGAAGATTAAGACAAACTTATCGAGATAAGGATGAAAAATACCATTCATCAGGTTCATGAATGTGGTTGGGGCGCTGGTAAGACAAAACAATAAAATAACGAACTCATAATGACCATAGCGGGCTCAAAATGTTGTCTTGTGGATATCCTCCTCTTTTATCCTGATCTGGTGATAGCGTGACCGGTTAGAAAACACGGTAGCTCCTTTTAGCTAGTCAAACAAATCGTCTATTCTTGGTATAGGGTACCTATTTTTAACAGTCAATTTATTCAATTGTCAGTAGTCAATGTACAACTAGAAGGTACCATATTTCTTCTTTATGAATAACACAGGGGCTCCCCAAGGGGACACACTTGGTCAGATATATCCTTTCTCGAGTAACTCCTGTAGTTGTAGTTTTAATTCTGTTAACTCATGGATGCTCATACGATAAGGAGTTTTCGATATCAGGGCTGTTCCTGCAACTAACTCTATACTAAAATCTACATTTCGCTTAGATGGTAATCCCGGTATCTCCTCCGGAAATACGTCTACAAATTCTTGTATTACAGGTATTTTTTCTAGAGCTATTATTTTATATTTTGGAATTAGTATATCCAACCTACACCACATAGGTTTGACAACATTTCCGCATACACTTGCTTAACTAGTTGGCTGTGATGGGTCACAACTTTAAACCCCTCTGAATACCTTGCATAGCCTTCCAATTTCCTTCATCAGTAAGGAAAATAACACTATTTTCCTTACGGTTTACTAGGAACCAATGCTTCTCGAGATAGTCCATGCCAATTAGAACATCATAAGATCCCAAGGGTAGTACATTTAAGGTCTCGTTAACTTGTTTTCCTTCTATTTCAACAGGGAAATTTTCTATTTTAGCGACAACCCTATGCTTTTCCCCAATGGCTAGTTGCAGTAACCAGGGATTTTTAAATTTAATACTTTGCAAATGGCTTAACTTAACTACCTTAGGATTAATGTTTCTCAAACTGGCACTAGGGTCTATTAAAATTGAGACAAAGTGATTAGCTATTTTACCTTCAAATTCCACCATCATTGGTTGATACTCCACTTGATGATCTTCCAAAGTAGCATTGATTCATGGAATATTCCTTGCTACCTCTCCTACCGTAGAGGCTTCCTGGAGGTAGAAGCTGGTTCTATTATGGTACAGTTATTACAATTTTTATAATAGTGGGGATCCCCACAGCCCTAACATTGCAGAGGAGACTTTGATGGTTGGTTTAAGTCCAGCTTGCTTGATGCTTCCATTTGTCTATTTTCATTCAACATCTGATTCTTCTGCTGATTCTTTCCAAGTGGTCCATTAAACTACTTTCTATGTACCCCTTTGTTTACAAAGCTTTAACATTCCTTGAATTCTGGAAATTTTTCTGTCCTTTATTATTTGGCCACCCTTTCCTAGATTCCTCGTTTTGCTTCATCTGTTGGTAGCATATTTGAGCCTTCCAGATGGCCTCATCCATGGTCTTTGTATTTTTTAATTCGAACTTATCCTTCATGAATTCTAGCAAATTTTTGGTAAAATGTTTCACCTGGCCTTCTCTCTCAGATATAAGGAACATATCTTAACAATGAAGTAAATTTTGTGATAAATTCGTCCATTGTCTATTGTCCCAACCTCAAGTCATGGAATTATTTTTCTTTTTAGTCGTAAAGGCATTGTGCCAACTATTTATCCTTAAAATGTTTCTGATAATTGTCCCATGTCACCTCTTTCTCACATTCCCTCGTACTATTTTAATTTCCTCCCATGAGAGTGGTGGCTTTGCTTTGTAGTCTAATAAATTGCTAATCTAAGTTAAGATTGTCATCATAATCATAGATTTGAAAATATGTATTCATGTTAATAAAGCAAGCTTCAACAACCTCTTCC
>CM062817.1:1154818589-1155156398 GCA_031772625.1 Pinus tabuliformis
AAACCATCCTGAGTGAGGGCATGTTCACCTAGTAATTATGAGGTGTTTTAGTATAGCCCACAAAGATCCCCCTCTCTGTAGTGGGCTCAAACTTTTTCCTGCTATCGTTGGAGACATGACAATAGACTATGGATTCAAAAATGCAAAAGTAGGAGACATTTGACTTCCTCCTGGTGAAAGCCTCTTCAAGTGTAATCATTCTGACAATTTTGTGAGGGCTCTTATTTTACAAGTAAACAACTGTATTGCAAGTTTTTTCCCATACGGAAACTGGAAATCCATGGTCATGTAACATTGCTCTAGCAGCTCCTACAATGCTTCTATTTTTTCTCTTTGCTACTCCATTTTGTTGTGGGGTGTGGGGTGTAATAAACTCCCTTCTAATAGCCTCCTTGGCACACAATTCTTTGAAGGCATTAGGCACATACTCTCCTCCATTACCACTTCTCAAGGATTTAATTTTCTTTCCAACCTCATTTTCAACTAAGGCTTTAAATTCAACAAGCTTTGAATAAGCCTCATCTTTCTTCTTCATGAAATAGATCCAACATTTGGGAGAAAATCATTTATGAATATTACGTAATACTTGTGCTTTGTATTTGAGACTGTGGAAGATGGCCCACACACATCTGAGTGAACTTGCTCCAAGATTCTCCAGTTCTGGTATCTCAATCCTAGAAGGAGGATTTAACATATTTTCCAAGAGTGCATCCCTTGCAAACATCATGTTGATCGAGGGTGCATTTTGGAATCCGAGTGGTGATTTGTTGCATTATTTTTAAAGCTCCATGGTGTAGGTGTCCCATGCACCTGTACTAAATCTCTCCAACATGTCGACGCTAAACATGTTCTTCCTTGCTACTTAATGCAACACATGCATCCTCGGCTACCTTGTAGATATTTTTAACCCAGACACCAAACAGTTTTACTTGTTCAGTAGCAACATGCTTCAGATAAGCCTTCTCTCTCTTTAACACCACATCATATCCTTTGTCTTCAAGTACAACTACAAAAACTAGATTTTTCATTAAACTAGGCTCATATATTACATTCTTTAGGTGAATATAAGAGTCGAACTCCTCTTAAAGGAGGAAATTCCAATTCCTTTGGTACTATACCTTCCATCATCTCTAAGCTCTATGTGTAATTGTAGGTCCTTCTCCTCTAAGCTACTGAAGAACTTCTTATTTCCTATCATATGAAATGAAGACCAGAGTCGAAGTACCATACACTACCTCGTACATTACTTTCCATGCAAGCAATGATGGTGAAATCTAACTCGAAGTATGATGTGAGAGTATCTCCTCCTGCTCCTACTACAAGCTTCTTACTAGAATTCTTGTGTGGACAATTGGTTGCATAGTGTCCATACTCATGGCAGTGAAAGAATTTAATTTTCATGAGATCTTTCTCCTTTCCATGGTTCTGGCTAGACTTTCCCTTTCCTTGTGCCTTCTTTCCTTTGGCTTTCTTTCCTTTTCTAGATAAAGTAAAATTTTATTCCTCATCAATTTTGGATGAGACTCCATCTCTAGTGTTTCTTCTAATCTCCTCTTGTACCAAGTCAGACCAAAGTCTCTCCCAATATAGGAGCTTGTGTCTTCCACTAACTGAATCTGGATAGTTGTGCCAGGAATTTGGGAGTCCAAGGAGTAATAATCTCACAAGTTTAGATGGTGGCACTGTCTCTCAAACTCCTCCAAGTTCATCTCTCACTTGACTGAATCTAGATAGGCATTGAACACTAGTTTCATTTTTACTCATTTGAATGTTCTTGAGTTTATTTTTCAATGTCAGCTACCTCGAATCACTGCTTCTTTTTAATATGTCTATGAGAGTTTTCCACATTGCAAAAGTAGTCTCCTTTCCATGCAAATTGAAAACAACATGGTATTTGACTCCCTCTAGGATAATCCTCCAGATTTTGTAATATCTCTCTTCCACTGAGCCAGTTATTGTGCATCTGATGCTTCTTGTTTTGGAATATCTATTTTTTTGTATTATAATTCTCCATTGTCATCCATCATAGCTTCCATTATGTCTTTCCAAGCACAAAAAATTGAAGTTCCCTCCAATACACACTCAAGCCTACATCCATTGAAAGACATCGCTCCTATACACAAGAAATACCTATATCACAAATCTGTTATTCAAAATTTCTTTGGGAGATGATCACGAACTTGGTTTCTATGTACCTTTCAATATATCTGATACCATGTAGAAATAACTCAAAAGTTTCAGTTTTTAATGAATTCAGACTGAAATCAATAAACACATATTTCTTCTATTAAGTTTTGTGGTAGGAAAATTGACAATAGAAACACATGAAATGATTCAATCAGAATGAACATATTTTTTTTTACTAGGGAAATCAACTCGGAAAAATCCCTCCTTTGTTTGTATTACATCAGATGATAATACTGATCTATTATAATCATTGCTTCAATGTTTAACCTCAATCTGCATTGTAATATTTATCTCCTCCTGAGTTTACTCTAACTAATACTTAGCCAAAATAGATCTCCTGCTTCCTCCTAATTCCTTGCACAATTCATGCTCCTAATGAATAGGGAAGTTCATATTTCCTTGTACAATTCCTGAGGAAACTAGCTCACCTGGTACATGCAAACATTGTACACTCACTACTATACAATAATGATTACACTATGCTTTTTCTCTCCAACTTGACTAGGAAATTCAAATTTCATGCATGGCTAGGGATATTTTTAATAAATTGACTAGTTTACTGAGAGTTAGTTGAGTTTACAACAATCATAACTACTCAACTAAACTCATGCTAACTCTATTCTAGCATATAGCTCAAATAATTGACTACTAAAGGTAACACTTCTAGATAGCTAGATCTTAGCCACCAACATGCACACAACTATACTTCTAGCCCACAAACTCGAATTGACTGACTTAACTTAGTGATTTTTCTAGGCTACTCCTGCTAACTTCTTGCCAACTCACATTGCGGAAGTGGAAATTCAAATTTCATCATTTAACTAAGACATAAGTCAAATGAAACTTTTTCTTGATAAAATTTAACAATATAATACAATGCCTTGTGTAAATATTGAAATATTATATAAAATTATTAGATATATTATATATACATTATATAAACACAATACATATTTTATGTATATTAAAACTATACATACATACATATTCAAAATTAACCCATATATACATAATATATAGTGAAAACCATATAATCAAATAAGCATATAATAAAAAAAAACAATATATATATAACAAAAGAGAGTGAATCAAAGGATAAATATAACTATATTGAGAAATGTAAGAAATAAACAATTTTTTTTAGCGCCACCACACACATATATAAGACTTATGTATAACAAAAAAAAAATATAACATTCTCCAACATAATGCTACAAAGACCATGTGCCCATGTGCCAACGTGTGTATATATATAAACAAAGGCTCATGTTTAACCAAAAAAATTATAAGATTGTCTAACATAATGTTATAAAGACCACGTGCCAACACAACAATAATTTTGACACTGTATTGGACGTTACACTATATTCGAGGCCCATGAGATCGCAATACCCTTTCGAGTATAACCAACCCAAACGGCCGGGGAGTTACAAAAGTCATTTGTACCCCTGGGTTTACAAATTCTTCATCACCACAAAATTGAATAAATGAAACGAAGGGACACCATATATTTTTTCATAAACCACGTCGACTGAATATTCATTGATTATATCAATTAAACATTTTAATTAATAATGATTTCATTTATTTTACAGGAATGTTAAGTAGCGATGACCATGTCCATTTTAGGATCAAACCTTATGCAAATATTTCTGTTTCTGAAAGTTTCATGGTTCACTAGTGAAGGGGAAAGTAAGGAAACTTTCCTAAATGAAACGAAGGGACACGATACATTTTTTCATAAACCACGTCCACTCAATATTCATTGATTCTATCAATTAAATATTTTAATTAATAATGATTTCATTTATTTTAAAGGAATGACCAACCATTTTAGGATCAAACCTAATGCAAATATTTCTGAAAGTTTCATGGTTCCAATAGTGAAGGGAAAAGTAAGGAAACTTTACTCTCGATGAATAACACTAGGAACATGATTCATAGGATTGAATTAGGGCTCTAATGATCCACGTAGAATCCCTGAGTTCCTATAAAACATCTCCCAGTGCGGAATATAATATCATGAAAATATTTTCAACTATGGAATTATTAAATGGTGATATGCCTTTTTCTCAAAAAGGAAGGTGAATGTACGTCCATAGAAGAAAACAGAGGGTTAGAACATGAATAAGAAGTCTCCAGTTTTTATAAATTCATATATTCAAAGATTTTTGGGGGCCATATACTAATAAATTAGCGAATTAAACTCTGATTTTTGGGGGCATATACTAATAAATTAGCGAATTAAACTCTGAAATACAAGCTTGAGAACCATTGAATGAGATTGGAAGGGATGCCCTACTATCTTAGAAATTTTTTCTATTTCTTGACAAAATGGATTTCCTTGGCCCTTGGGCTTTGCGAGCGGCCAACCACCGAGCGGCCAACCACCAAGGCATTAAATGAAGCAATATCAAGATTACGGGTGGCCGATAGAGAGACCTACCTTCTTGAGCTAGAGCCATCAAGAAATCAGATCTGAGGTTAGGTTTGGCAAGGAGGTGCAAAGCCAACTATGTAGAATTTTCTTTTCGTTGTTGTTAGCAAAATTTAAAAGTTTCAATTAATAATTGTTAAAACAAAATTAAATAATTCCAAATATTAATATAATTATTAATTTATCCATGATTATAATTTTTATAAGGGTTTGTCCTTTTTAAAACCATGAATTAAAAGTTAATGTTTTGAAAATTATTTGGGATTGAATAAATTATATATATGAGCTTTGAGGCTTTGCAAAATCTAGGCATACACATGAGCTATAAGATGTGATCTAACAAAAAAAAAAGAGTTAAACAAAAAGGAATCTTTACCGAGAGAGGGAGTTAAACAAAAAGGAATCTTTACCCAGAGAGGAAAAACGAGAGGTCCTTCTACCTACTACAAAACACTATTACATATGTAACCAATAGTGAGGTACAAAGAAACTAAGGGAAAAACACAGTTGGAGATGAAATCATGGGAGCAACATAGCCAAGATAAGAACTACATTGGAAATCGAGCAAAACAAATTAGCATCCTAATAGAGTGCTTTGTAATAATATCTAGAAGGTAGTTGTAATTAATTGAAGTTTAAGCTCTTTTTTTTGGTTCACGGACACCCTGGTCATTGGGTGGCCGCTACGTCCATGGAAAAATCTGGGCTGATCGACCCCAAAGGGAATCAAGCCTTGCGGCCAATAACTAGGCCAAACCCCAAGGGCTTCAGGGAGAATGGACCCTGCAACCTCTCGATCGGTGAGGCACTGATTTGATGAGTTGAGCTAACCCTTGGAGGTAAGTTTAAACCAATTACACATGTAATGTCTTGATTTCTCTTCCTTGTCATTGAAGATATCATTTAAGATATGCATAGGCTCCATGGAGGAGAGATTGCGGGAGTTATAATGAATAATATATTTTATGTTTTTAAGTATTTTATTTATCTGACAAATAATTGTAGAATAAGAAAAATAGTTATTTTTAATTAAAGTAGTTACCAGATACACCGTTGGATATAGGCATAATAAAGAATTAAATGGAGACTATCGACATTACAGGCAGTATAATTAATGTTGTTAGAAAAAATTATAGTTTAATTAGAATGAACATAGATGATCACTATGTCATTCCTATGAAACAAAGTGGCTTGAGCATATGTTAGAGATGGGAAAAGTCGTTTAAGAACATAGTTTTAAGATTGATTTAGTCAAATTTGATTGCTTATTAGTCCCTGCCATTTGGCAATGGCCAGGGACTATAGGAATCGAAAAAATGGTATTTAACATTAATTCACATGCTTAACATTACAAATGAGAAGCGACTATTATAAATAACCAAACTTTTATTGAAAAATTAATTTGATAGTCTTATTTAGC
Source organism: Pinus tabuliformis (assembly GCA_031772625.1). Taxonomy (NCBI): domain Eukaryota; kingdom Viridiplantae; phylum Streptophyta; class Pinopsida; order Pinales; family Pinaceae; genus Pinus; species Pinus tabuliformis. The sequence goes on from CM062817.1 coordinate 1,154,824,634, forward strand.
CTCTTCCCGTGGCAGGATGGGCTAAAACATAGGTTACATCGGTTATATTGTTTTTTCCATTGGGCAGAGTAAACTAATGCATAGCATTAGTTTAAAACATTAAGTGTTATACTGAAACTGAACTGAATTGAATTAATTCTAAGCTCATAAGCTTCACAGCAAGGTGGCATGTCCATCTACGAAGAAGCTCTAGTGCCCCTGTCGCCTGCCACGTACCACCGCTTCAATCTAGGTGCCATTCCATAAACTGGAACAGTTGTCCCTTTCGCCAGATTGCATAGGAGAGTTTTCCATAAGCCAAAGTCCTTGAGTCTTCGGAGTCCCTGAATCTTCTGCATAATAATGGAGTCCAGTCCCTTGCTAATACTCTGATGAAGCGCTCCACTGTTTGACTGTAGTCCTGTGGGTTGTTGGAGCAATTGAGGCCACCGTTTGGCTGTAGTCTTGTGGGCTGTTGGAGCAATTGAGGCCACCAGCACGTCTAGTGACCTGCATTATGTACCTGTGGGCTGTTGGAGCAATTGAGGCCACCGTTTGGCTGTAGTCCTCTGGGCTGTTGGAGCAATTGAGGCCACCAACGCGTCTAGTGACCTGCATTATGAAAGTATACATGTCGAAGGTTAAACAGGTAAACCACCTATCGCTTAACTGATTGATATAGAGAAAGATGAAAGCATTTTGAAACAACAAATTGTTGCCCTGCGTTTTTGCGTATCTGCCCTTCCTCGTACTAGAGAGTTTTTGCATAACAGTCGAAACAAACTGTTAAACACTCTGCGATAATGTTCTGTTGCCACAACTAAAATTCATGGTTTTTCAAGGCAGTTAATGCTTATCACTTTCACCATGTAGTTTAGATTATATTAAGCAAATATAATAACTAGTTAGTATTTGATATGACATAGTTATTTCTAGAGCTCAATATTCCTATGCAAGCTCAAGTCGTATTCGATTAATTTGACAAACTTCCTTGGATAATCAAATAGGACATATCAGAAAATGAGACTTACCTTGATGTTATCCGCATTTATTTCAGCTTCAAACAGATATTTGATGGGCTCTCCAGATAAAACACATGCAATTACCTATAAAATAATTAGATATTAAAATATTTTATTTCTAAGAAGCGAAAACAAACATAATACACCACAAACTAATATTATCCTTGGAGCGAAGGATGGATGACTCATCTAAAATTATTCAGCACAGAGAAAATTCAAATACAAAATTTTCTGAACATAATCTACCTTTGGTTCATCTCCACTTAAGCTAAAGTATTCCATAATTGGTTTCCCAACATCAGCATTGTCAGAATCAACCTGCACAAAAAGGATCTGGCAAAATACGCATATAAACAGAAACAATTACAAATAGATTTTCATCCTGCTGGAATCTCAGATTAAACAACAATTCAACCCCAAAGGAAGTGCAGGTTTCAGATGATAATAGTGCCAAAGGAGTCCTCCATGTAATAATTGTAACGAGGAAACTCTAAGAACAAGTGTCAACATAATTCCATGTGTTCACTTGCAATTCAACCCCAAAGGAAGTGCAGGTTTCAGATGATAATAGTGCCAAAGGAGTCCTCCATGTAATAATTGTAACGAGGAAACTCTAAGAACAAGTGTCAACATAATTACATGTGTTCAGCAAGTGAATTGTGCCTAATGATACCTTTCCCTTAAACGCTTTTGCAGCTTCTTGAAATGATGGAATGACCTTTTCATAATCCTTGGCAGTTGCAAAGAGCAGGATCTACAAAAAGCAATCAAGTTAGGGCAACTTGCATACTACACTTATTCAGAGTTGTATTGTAAATATTTTTCCCTTCTTCAAGGATGTGACCTGTTTCTTGCAAACCCGATTCCTCATGAACAAAACTTCTACCCTTGACCTTGACTTTTACCAAATCTGACCTTGAGGCTTCTTCAATTTTATAGCGGTCCATTGGGAGCCGCTTTTTCCTTTCCAAACAGTCAACTAGAAAAGACTCCCTAAGTACTGGTACTTTGAAACTCCTGTTAACACTCATTTAATAGAAATAACGTCAAAGGTATGATCGCAACTTCCTATAATATGAGAAAGCTAATAACAATAAGCAATGCATCCACCTTCTACTAGAATAAAAATGTACATTGTGAGGTATCCCTTAAAAGAGGAAAAACAACTCACGATGCTTTTTCTATCTCAGAGCTATATGTATCAATTGTGTTTTCATTTATAATCAAGCAATCAGCATCTGGCAATTTCTCAACACAAACAAAAACCAGTGCATTGTTAAAATTCCTGCTCAATATATACTCAAAAATACTTTGTATCCTAAAGTTTAAAGTAATGGGCACGTGTACACATTTCAAAACCATGCTTGTCTTGCATTCATACGCCAAATATACTCACAAATATACTTCATAGCTACAAAAATATGCATGCATTTCAAAGCCAGGCTTGTTCTGCAATCTTAACAATAAGCATGCATTTTAAATCCAAGCTTATTTTGCAATCTCACCGCGTGTTAGTTGGTTCAAGAGTTTTCCACTAGCTGCCTGAAGTTTACTCTTCCATTCCACCTACAGACAACCTTATTTTGCTCATGTAAAAACACATTTTGACCAAATCATGTATCTCCTAATCATAGAACATAGCACACACTCACATGAACACCCCTTTATTTCCTGCGAAGATGACCCTAAAAAATGAGCAATATTTTAAGATTTCTGAAAAGGATCTACATGCATTAAGAGTTTTCTACTCTGACTAAAGCATCCTATAAAACCCAAGACTCTGGTTGCATCACTTACATGGGATTCCTTAAGATTTCCAGCAATTGCCACTGCTAACCCTTCAAGAATGTAGTTCGAGAGTTTTGAGATTGTCCAATTGTGCCTTGATTTTCCAAGGAACCTTTAGAAAGTGGAGGCAGAATGCGAACGAGCTTCTTTCCCTTTTGTGATTTAAACCACTGCACAGAAACAAACCTAATCATGTATGCAAAATAATGTATATTTAAGCAACAAAAGAGTCACGGCCATTGAAAAAAATGTAACACCCAGGAAATAATCCAACCTCCTTAAAATAGGCATTATCTGTTTCCTTCGGAATTTTCCATTTCCCTTTAATACGTTCAGGATTGGTCGTTGAGAAACTACATTTGCTCCATGCAGAAAGATAGCCTAGACATTTGTACTGACCACCAGAATATTCCAATCCACCTTCACACAACGGGCACTTTCCAAGGGCTCCAAAAAGCATGCCATCGGCACTGGCATTACATTAAAGAGAATCTGTAAGTATATGTCAGATATTCCCTTACACCATGATCCATCCTCAAAGCTTCAACACACAGACATACTAACAATCTGAGTCACGATGCTCATGTCTGAACACACTTTCACTAATTAACAAAGTAACTGGCAAAAAAGACACCCCTTATTTTCTCAAATCTTAAAATACTTGTTAGAAAAGAATAAAATTTCTGAATTTATGAAACATTCATCACTTTTTCACCAATTCATCTCTTTCGACCTTCAGAAATTGCAACATCAAGATTGTATCTCGTCTGCTAGACAAGATTCAAACAATCAGGGCAAAAGCTCAAATCTGAGAGGCGACTGATGCAACGAACAATGCTATATGAAATATAAGATGCTGAATAGAATCCCAAATAACCATGAAGATCATCTTCACAACATGAACAAGATGATCAAGTTCGACAAAGGGGTAAATGTGACCTAAAAGACCTCAAGGTGGATAACGTCTACATCAACTAGACTTTGTATGAGCTCACAATGAAATACCAAACGAATCAAATCTGTTGATCAAGGATTAAGCCAGCAGTTGAAGTCTTCAACGAACTCCACTCCGTCATCATTGCACTAAATATGGGGCCGACCCAATTCTCCACCCTTCATATCCAATCGACCTGCAAATGGATAGAAATCCACCAGAACTAACGACGATTGCAGGAAAATCCTTCTCGGCTGTAATGTCTGGTGTTTTATGGAAAAAAGTACTGGTAGGTAACTCTCGGCTCTAAAAAGATATCGAGGGCGAACAGGAACATGCTATGCTTGGTAGCAGTGATGGCGGGTGCAACTGTGGAAACCCTGGACACCTTTACTTTCATTTGGTCATCTGCCATGGCCGCAGTATAGAAACGGCTCCCACAGAGACCTGAGATACAATGTCATTCCAGAGCAATTCCCTCTGAACTGAGCTATTCGAATGCAATAACACGTAATTACTGAGCTATTCGAACGCAATAACATGTAATTGCGGTTACTCTGGCCTAGTGGAAAATGCATGGACTGCTACTGACACGTGAAATGTATGCAAAAGGCAATATTTGTGTGTTGGAGCGACTGCTATTCTGCGCCGTTGGATTGGCCGCGGTGCCGTTGTGGACCGACGATCTCCATCTGCATTCTTTCCTGAAGCTCCAACTCTTGGATTGATGGTGATGGGACATGTGTCACTGTGCTATTTATTAGTCCATGTCAGAGTACAGCCAGCTGAGCTTCCTCGGAGGGAGGTGAAAGGTTTTTAAATTAAAAGAAAATTACACTACAAATTAAAGCAGCTCCATCGTGACCGCTCTCTTTGGGTGCTTCAGACGTATGGGGTCCTCAAACCCACTAGATCCTATGGCAAAATTATTTATTAGGAAATTGGTTGATTATGTCACTCACTATGACTTGGTTATATTAATGACTTATCATCAAAGTAGTTCACTTATATTTTTTTTTCCCTCTATTCACATTTATCTGTTTAATATTATAATTGTTTAAAACATAGCTTCTAGTTATTTTGCATCCCTTATAACACTTAAATTTTTATGTCATTCCTGGGTTAAGTTCCTTACTGCTTTTATTCTATAAACTATTACAAATGCCACGAAAGGTAGGCGAGATCTAATCCATTTTTGGACCTGCCATCTGCCCGACTGTACACTTAAGTATAATTATTACAGGGATGCGGGTTGGTCTGTTAATGGACATTATATCTGTTGAATTGGAACTGACCAATTTCAACACCAGTTTCTGTAAATTAGTATTAGTAAAACTTTTTGAAAAAAATTCCTTAAGAACAACAAAAAAAATGTCTCACATTGCAGAATATTCCTCGCTAATCAACAATTTCCCCTTCTATCTTTTAATCACATAATAATCTATATTTACTAATTTATTCCTATTTAGTTTTCTTAGTCCCTTTAAGTATTTTTCCACGCAGTTCTTTTATCAACTATATTGTTGTTACTCTTGCCTATATTCAAATGGTGTTGGGACCTAGTTTCTTTTTGGACCTGCTAATCACCCTCCACATGGTGTTGGTTTTTCGTACATATATATTACAGAACTTGGATTTTTTTGAGAACAAGTGGAGCTCTGTGCATTAGGTTTGGAACTAACTAGTTCATTATAATCATATGAGGATTATCAACATATATATAGATACCCAAAATTTAGTATATTAGTTCAGGTCTTTCAGTCCTTCATAATCATTCTGTCAATTACAATTTTCTTTTAACTAGTGATACGTTTCCAATTTAAGCAGTGATTCATAACAAATGCACTGGTATTACTCAATAAGCATCAGTAAAACCACCAGAATTAGTAGCAGTATATAGATCACCAGCACTAGCAGCATACCTAATAGCATAGCTAGAAGTTGATCCAGTCGCATAAACAGTATATGAACCAATAGATTCTGGTGATTTTGCAGTTGGTTTTGTTTATTAAGGTTCTCCAGTCCCATATCCAGCAGATCGAGCAGATCCTACAGCAGACACAGTTGTTTCAATTGTTTAAGCCCCTTGAAATGGTTAAGCAGTCGTTGAAGTGCCTGTTTTTTCACCCCCAGTCGTTTCAGTAGTTCTAGAAGCAGGAGCAGCTCTAGGTCCAGGTGCAGATGTTGACTCCGTTGATCCATCCAGCAGATGACCTACTTACATCTTCATCAACTTCCACTTCCTATGCTTCTAGTGCTGCTCCTATTGAGATCTCAATCTGCCGATCCTCTTGTTTACACCTATTATTGCCAATGAACCAAAGCTTGTAGTTAGACCTTCTAATGCGAATGCAGGGACTTGCTGCGTCGCAGCTTCCCTTGTTTTAAATTTCATTCCTTTCCAATATGATGTGAGGTGGAGTGTTGATTTTTTTTTGTTATACAATGAATTGTGAATTTGTTTATTTACCTATCTTTTCTGTTCTTGCCAATAAAGTTTACCACTAGTGATCAAATATCGATGCAAATATTAATCAGGTAAGAAAGTTGTGCAACAAGTTTTAGAATTTTATTGCAATAATTTTCTAATCTCTTAGGGTTTAAGAAAAGTTTAACATTAAACAAAAAAATGTACAAATTCACAGTTACCTAATTATCAATAATCCCGTTGTGTTCCTTAATTATTAGTAATACCGGTGTGTCGAGAAGAATAATGTTGGTAATTTTAAAATGATCTGTTAAAGAAGAAACCTTCGCGTTGTTATCCAATAGAGAATAAAATGTTATCATACAAGTAATCAATTGTGAAGTACTTGGCATGTGACCTAGTATAACAAATCATACGAGATAAGTATCCTTGTTACCGTGTCATTATGTAAGAGAATAAAATTTGGTTCTATGTCAATTGAAGGCTAATGTTTCAAAAATATTTTTTAAAGAATAAATTAATAATAAATCACTAATGAGTTGATATTAAAAATTATACATCCAAAGGAATTGTGGTATATCTATCTTGAAAGCATTATCATCTTTCTTCTTGATTATGGTGTATAGGTAATATTGGAATGGTTAAAGCTTACATTGTCAACCTTCAATCATTTTTTGAATTATGAAACTATACATTACCCCTTTTTTGAATTATGAAACTATACATTACCCCTTTAATTGAAAAGTTGGACATGAAATTTGTTGTGACATTGGCTTTTTTTTTGTTGGGTTCATCATATATTTTCATATCTTTAATGTTTCACAATTTTTATTTACTTAGGAAGTGCATCACTTTTTCAAAGTTATGACATGATGTTTGTTGTGATGTTGGTTTCAATTTTTTGGTTTCATTATATATTTTAATCTCTTTAATCTTTCAGATTTTTTATTTACTTATGAAGTGCATCACTTTCACCATTTCTTTCTATGTTGATGTAAAATTGTTTATATTTATAAGAGTTTTATAATTAATGTTCATTTACATTGAAAACTGAAATCCAAAGCTTTAGTAAAAGGGGAAATCTTTCAAGTTGAGTTATGTTGAGTTTTAATAGGTCAATAATAAAGATCTAATGGGTCAACTAGTAAGAGGTTTCCTAACCTTTCAGGTCTCAAAACGACTTGCTCGACAACATGACTTAAGGTTAGTGCATAGTTATAATGGTCTCATATAATGTATTATTGGTAGTCTAAAACTAAAATAATAGAAATACTTGAAGTTGGTCAGATGGTTTGCTTGATAAATGGACTCCCAGAGGCACCTTAGAATCCAACTATGTACACCACTACAATTGACATTTTTTAAGAACTTCTTGGTCCTCCATTATTGTCACCTGGAGAAGGAATATTAGAGGTTGTGGTAGTAGAAAACTAAAATAATACTAGAGTTTGTGGTAGTATAAAACTAGAATAATAGGAGTCCCTTAAGTTGGAGTGATGGTTTGCTTGATAGATGGACCCCTAAAGGAACCTTGCAAGCTAACTACATGCACCACAAGAATTGGCATTTTTAAGAACGTATTGGTCCATTTTTGTCTCCTAGAGAAGGAATATTAAAGGTTGTGTTTGTTTATTCAAAATTCTTACCTCATATAACTTTAGTTTTGAACCAAATCTATCACCAATCTAGGATATGATTCTCATCATTACTATTAGATTTCAAATCCCCTTGAGTAAAGGGAAGATCAATTCATTTTCTAGTTATCTTTGTCCCTTTTGAAAAGGTCACATCTATTCTCTATTAGACTCCTAATTATTTGTCTTGATCATTATGTTCCTTCATTATATCCATATTTTCTTTCATCCATACTTTATTAGAAGCTTGAATTTGACCTTTTTCTTTGTCTCGTATGTCTTTATATTGTTGAGCAACTGAGCCCATATGGAAAATTAATTGATTTTACCAGGGAATTTTTGGGAGAGGAACACTTCCTGTTCTTCTACATCCTCCTGATTCTCATTGCGTTTCAAAGTAGGAATATCCACTAATAGGGGCATATCCACATTCTCCTTTTCTTGGATGATGGAGGGGATTTCTTTGGGACGTTATTTAAGGGCATTAGTTTTAACATCCCCATTTTCCTTCATCTGCTCAAAGAACAACATATATATTCCCATGAGAGGACGAATCATTATTTTTTTGAAAGAGGAACCTTGAGCTTCTCGATGATACATATTTTTTTTGGAGAGGGAAGAGCTTTTATACCCCTACCATTTATTTTTTAACCTTTTCTAGTGCCATTTTGATGAGTTGGCCCTCTTCTTCATTTTGGTTATCACCGTTGTTGCCCATATTATATCAATTTTTTTATTCCTCAATATTCTTTCAAATATTAGCTAAATTCCTATATTCATGGCATGCTTTGCAGTTTAATGACAACTGATAATAACCCACTTCTTGTATTAAGGAGCAATTGTATAATTACAGATTAAATGTTATCAATAAAACCTTAAAACCTTATCCAAGTCAACTTCCACACAAATCCAATAAAAGGAAAACATTCCCTTTCATGGTGTAAACCAATCAATGCATTTTCCTGGAGCATTCCAATATATATGAAAGTTTCATATTTTCAGTAGTGCAAGGGAAAGTAAGGCAACCTGGGTCTAGTGGGATAGAATTGGGCACTTCATTCTTAGGATTGAAATTAGGGCTCTAAGGATCCATGTACAATCCTTGAGTTCCCATAAAATATATCTCACTATGAAACACCATATCATGAAAATATCTTCCACTATGGAATTATTAAATGGTGATATTCCTTCTTGTCAATAAGGAAGGTGAAATGTCCATGTCCATAAAAGAAAACAGAGGGTTTAACATTAATAATTAATCTCGAGTTTTTATCAATTTATACATTCAAAGATTTTGGGGAAGGCCATATAGTAATAAACTATCAAATTAAACTCTAATCTACATCCTTGAGAATTATTGAATGATATTGGAAGGCATGTCCTTCTATTTAAAAAATGTCTTCTATTTGTTGACAAAATCGATTTCCTTACCCTTTGGGACTTGTGAGCAACCAACCACCAAGGAATTAAATTAAGCAATATCAAGATCAAGGGTTGGCAATAGAGGGGCATACCTTCACCAGCTAGAGGACATAAAAAAATCATATATCTACCCTTGGGTTTGGTAAAGAGCTACTATTAATCTAGCCATGACTATAATGTTTAAGGTTCTGGATTTTCTTTTTAAAACCATGAATTAAGACTTTATGTTTTATTATCAAAGTCTACAAATTTCAATTAAAGGTAATTGAAACAAAATTAAATAATTCGAAATGTTAATATAATTATTAATCTAGCCATGACTATAATGTTTAAGGTTCTGGATTTTCTTTTTAAAACCATGAATTAAGACTTTATGTTTTATTTATTTTTGGATTGGATAAGAAATTTATATATAAAATTAACTATTTAAAATTTGTCATATTAAATAATTTTATATTTTAAAAATAAAAAATACTTACTTTAATTTCTTAAAAGAATAATACAATTGTTTTTTAAATTAAAAGAACAATAAATTAAATTTATATTTATATTTATTATAAATAATCAATATATTTCTCTACATAATTATAATTGGTCTACATAATTATAATTTGAATAAGGATTGTGTATCTAATGTTCCCTAATTTGAATTTAGGGAAAATAAGACAAAATGAAAACATGTGGATGATATTTTTAATAAAAACATTATAAATTTGAAGAAATTGATGGTGTTAATAAAAATTGAACATGTAGAAGATATTATTTTCACATATAAAAATGTGTTTATGAATAACTTCACCTATATAAAAACCTATATGAAAACATGTATAATGTATAGATTAATGCATATTACTTTTTTGTAAGTACAAGCTTTATATTACAGAAGTACAAAATCTATAGTCATATGAGCTCTAACTCTTTGCAAAATCCAGTGATGAACATGAGCTATAGGTTGTGATCTAAGAAAAAGATGTAAGAAGGAGGAGAACTATGTCTGGAGAGGAGAAACTAGAGGTCCTTCTACCTACTATAAAACACTATTACATATGGAATCAAGAGCGAGATACAAAGAAACCTAAAACATAATGTAGATAGAGATGGAAGCATAGGAGCGATGTAGCCATGATAAGAACTACATTGTAAATCAAGTGAAACAAATTAGCATCTAGGAGGCTCTTCCTCATCAATGGGACAAGGCTTGTAGTATTCAACATTGTCTGGAAGGGCTTGCACCATTGGAGGACACTAGTTGGAAAATGCTAGTTATGTTGAGTGTTGCTAGAGAGATGAGACACCTTAACCAGTGAAGTGGTCTCTTCAACTTCAGATACAAGAGGTACCCTTTCCATTGTGAACGAACTTATTTTCACTACAGGTCTTATGACGCCTAATGAGAAACTGTGATGTATGTTGAGCGATGTGTCTTCCCATGCTAGGGAGAGCGAGGGGGGAGACAGCAATTATGTCTCTCAAAGGTGATATTGTTCCTTAAAGTTGCATGCCCATAATTATCCCCACACATCGATAGGCCACCTTGGCATGGTGTAGGTGGAATTCCATGTCTAAGAAATTTCCTTCATGCAAGATTTTCACATCCTCTTGGTCTCTAAAATGATGAACAAGGATACTTATCAAGACCCAAAGATGGTATCATGTCACCTTGAATTATTTTACCTCCACGTCAGCTACTATTCAACGAAAGTAGCGTTGGATGTTGTAATCAAAACGGTCATCTCCCTGCCCATGCCAAGGTGGGAGGGGAAGTGTCATGCGCATGAGTCGTGAGTGTGACGTGCGACGAGTTGGGGTGACGCGCCCTCAGTTAAACGTCAAAATTTTGGGAGTAATGAGTCGTGTGCGACGATATGTGATGATTGGATGAGTTGTGTGTGATGAACATGAGATGATGGGATGAGTTGGCATGTGACGAGCCAGCAGAGGGTCGAAAAACTGAAGATTCGAAAAAATGGCTATGGAAAATTGCGATTGTGAGCTTATATGGTGCATGGTTGGGTAGGTGGACTCGACGAGCTAGTGTATGCGGGCCAGCCGATGTGAACTCGCCTTGGATGTTCGAACCTTGTGTTGGATGTTTGGACCGTAGCACCGAGTCGAGGAAGAAAACAGAGACAAGTTTCGAGTGGCAGGTCGTAGGTGGGGCATCTCTGCACGACGGACGAACTGCTGAGGGCGTCGCTGCACGGTGGGGCACATCTACCCGGTAGGCAAACCACTAAGGGTGTCATTGCATGGAGGGGTGACCCTGCTCGAATAGAAGAGTTACGACAGTTGGACAACGGTGAAATAGATTTGCGGTGTGGGTGAGTGCCGAGAGCTGGGGCGAGTTGCGGACAGGCGTCGGAGGGGTGACACGCCTTGTACAAGTGTCGAACGAGAAACGAAGGTGAACCAGTTGTGTGACGAACGATTGTGGAGGGTGACCTAGGTGGGCGCCTCTGCTCGACGAGCTACGGGCGACCTGACCCGGTAGGGGTGGGCACTCCTGCCTGAGGGAAAGTTGCATGAACAACATGGGCCAACCTGAACGATAGTTGGGCACTGCTGAATGATGCAGGTTGAATTATGGTATTTTGACAGAACTGTAGAGAGGAAACTTGGGGTTCCCTCACAAATGTTGTACTTGTATATTTACTTGTAAAAGATTATTATTTTTATTATTTGGGAAGACTCTAACTAGGGAGTTGCCCCTCCCATTAAATATTGTATCTGTTGTGCATATGTTTATAAATGATGATGATGAATGTAATTTCTTTGTGTTAAAAAGATGAATGCTTAGTAAAAGTTGAAAAATAATCTAAGTGTTGAATGCTAGGCATAGTCCATACTTGACAGTATTGGTGAAAATAAATCGGGTAGCAGTGCTGCACCTGCCTATGTGCGGTTGAAAGACTACCATTAGGATAGGGGTCTGATAGATAGTATCATAGGCTTTGATTTTCCTAAGGGCTTTGTTTAAGACTTGAAGAAAAGATGATCCCACTATCACTTCGTGACAGATGGTATCAGAGCCTTGATTCAGAGAACAAGTTGAAGATGATCTCATTACACTTTGTAACAAGGATCAGAGGCTTGATTCAGAGAATCAAGGTTTGCAAAAGTGAAGTGTTATTACTACACTTCGTGACAGGTTTAGCAGAGGTGAAGCATTGTTCATGGGCCAAGCTGAATGAAGAGACATGGAAAGTTGGGAAGAATTCCAAGGGAGGCTCTTGCTAACCTTATACAGGTTGAAGCTGATGAAAGAAGAGAACCCACGGATTCGAGATGAACTTGAAGTCTTGGAAATAAATTTTGAAGACGAACTTCTTTGACTTGGTTGGGCAATGAAGCAGGATGTAGCTGCAGATTCCGATGATGAAAAAGAGGAAGTCATGATGTATGAAGATGTCAAAATGATGGAGGAAGAACTTGAGGAACTTCTAATTTCTCAAGTTGAACCATGATCGTACATATTACTGACATTGATGGATGAGGATACTCACACGGAGGAGCCTCATGATAAAGTAAGTACTACTTTTACTTGAGTTTCACTGGAGCTTTTAGAGGATGGGCCATATGCAGTGAAGGCGAAATACAATTTTCCGATGCGATGGACAACCTTACCATGGACATCTACGATGAGACCTTGTGTGAAGAAGCAAGGAACATTGATTGTTGCAGGGCTTGTTGGAGCAATTTCCGACCTCATGGTAGGGGGTGCAAATGCTGGTGACAAGGGAGGAACATGATGATCATTGCGGAGGATGGGTCATTCTTTAGCCATATGGAGACTTAGCTAAGTGCCTCGCATGACTCATGGACAGATTGGAGAAAGGGCACACACTTGGGTTTTGATGATACTTGGGTGGACTTCTTCATGGCCGAGACCAAGATGCAGTCTTGGTGGACCCTTTAGTGGCGGAGCTATGATGGAAGGGACTTATGTGACATGATATGTGATATGATTTGAGTTGATGATATATGTGGTTTCAGTGACTGAGGGCACTAAACTTGATTGAGAACTAGGATGAGATGACCGATGTTGTGATGGGTCTACTTAGTTGGACAACATGGGCAGCTTGAGTCATGGACATTGAGTTGGATAGATGGAGCATGGAAAACACTATGCAGGGACATTATGCAGGTGCACTTGTAGAGATGTCACTTATGGGCATCCAATGAGGAGTGCCAAGGCAGTGATGTTGTGTGGATGGATTTGTTGGTGCGACATGGAGACATTTTACTTATGAGCCGATGGAGATGTTCTGCACTTTTGCACAAAAAGGCCATGGACCGGTTGGATTTGTGAGCAATCTATGAGAGCATTCCTACTACATGGAGAGCTGAGGCATCTTGCAGGGACCTTTGAGGCTGAGACATGTATGCTTGCTGAGATGTTGGATGGAGATGATTCATGGAGCTCATGATGACATGAGATTGTTGCATCCATTGGAGACTTCATATTATAGTAGTCTTGGAGGATCTGATGCATTGAGGAGATGAGGTTAGTGGTGTATCTGAATTTGATGCAGTATGGGGTGCATACTTTTGAGAAAATTTATGGGTGTGTTTGGGAGAGTAACTTGATGTGGATGATCGAGATGAGACACTTTGGAGTTGGAGTTGCATCGATGATGATGCCTTGGTGGAAACACTTGGGCATGGGTTGAGCCGAGACTTGACCACTTTTGATACATGGAGGCTGATTGGTTTATGACCATGGACAACACATGGATGATGAGACAGGTGTATACTTGTTTCTTTGACACACTTGAGGTATAGCATATTACAGATGTGATGGAGGTTGCTTCATGGACCTGGATGTGGCATATTGAGAGTCGGTTTGATGAGAGGATATTTTCATTTTGAGGAGATGGATGTTACAAACACATATGGATGATGATGCTTGGATAGATGTGGTTGATTGACATGAAACACATTAACACCAAAATTATGGACAACATGTTATGGATGAGACTGAGATTGCTTCATGGACCTGGGCATAAATTACTTACATTTTGATGGAGATGGGATTGATTCTTGATGAAGTTGATGTTGTGATGGGATGCTGAGAGAAACGACTGATGATGACATGAGGAGGTGCATTTTCATGATTTCAGTGTGACAGTTGGACTGATCACTCGCTTAGTTTGAGTCACGGAGGCTAGCAGTGTACTGAGAGATGTTAGAGTTGGGTTGAAGTATCATGGCAACAGTTCACATGGGGACGATACATGATGAGGTTGACACGATATATGTTGCAGTGATAGCATGTAGCTTGAGTTGGAGGAACCAACCTTCCACGGTGGGGAAGCATGTGGAGATTGCGACGGATGTGGTTGATGATCATGGATTGAGGAGACTTTCCTATTCATGGAGACATGAACCTTGATGGTTTGTGCGATGGTAGAGCGGAGGTGGGTAACATGGACATTTTGGATGTTGGATCTAGCGACACTTTGTGATGTCATATGATGATGTTGTCGAGGACAACAATCATTTAGCGTGGGGGAGTATGTCACGCCCATGAGTCGTACATGCGACGTGCGACGAGTTGGTGCAACGCGCTCTCGGTTAAACGTGACGAGTCATGTGCTATGATATGCGATGGTCAGATCAGTCGTGTGCGACGAACATCCGATGATGGGAGGAGTTAGCCTCGAACGAGCCATTGGAGGGTCAAAAAACTGAAGTCGAAAAAATGGCTAAGTATGGAAAATTGTGATGGTGAGCTTATACAGTGCACGGTTGGGTAGGTGGACCCGATGAGCTAGCATATGGGGCCGAACCGATGTGAAGGTGGGTGCGATGGACGAATTGAGATGTCGGACTGGGTAGGTTGACTCACCTTCATCCTTAAGGAAAACGTATAAGTATGGAGGACGCACTTGAGGAAGAAGGCATCATCCAACACAAGCTCCAAACATCCAAGGCGAGTTCTAGCGAACGGTGGACGAGCTAAAGAAGGGGAACGACAAAGGGTGAGGTGCAAGTGGGTTGTGGAATGTAGTGTTGAGCTGAGGAAGAAAACAAAGACGAGTTCCGGGTGGCAAGTCGCAGGTGGGGCACATTCGCTCGGCAAGTGAACCGCTAAGGGCGTCACTGTATGGTGGGGCATGTCTGCCCGGCGAGCGAACCTCTGAGCACGTCCCTGCACGAAGGGGAAACCTTACCCAAGCAGACGAGTTACGATGGTTGGACAACAGTGAAATAGGTCTGCAGTGCGGGTGAGTGTTGAGAGCTAGGGCGAGTTGGGAATAGGTGCCAGAGGGACAAGACGCCATGGACAAGTGTCGAATGAGCTACAGAGGTGAACCGATCGTGCGACTGAAGATTGCGTAGGGTGAACCACGTGGCTGCCTCTGCCCGACAAGTTGTGGGTGACCCAACCCAACAGGGGTGGGCGCTCCTGCTCAAGGGAAAGATGCACGAACTACGTGGGCCAACCTAAATGATAATTGGGCACTGCTGAACGGTGCAGGTCGAATTATGGTATTTTGACAGAATTGTAGAGAGGAAACTTTGGGTTCCCTCACAAAGGCTGTACCTATATATTTACTTGTAAAAGATTATTATTATCATTATTTGAGCAGACTCTAACCAGGGAGTTTCCCCTCCCATTAAAGATTGTATCCGTTGTGCATATGTTTATAAATAATGATGATGAATGTAATTCTGTTGTGTTAAAAAGTTGAATGCTTTGTAAAAATTGAAAAATAATCAAAGTGTTGAATGTTAGGCATGGTTCGTACTTGAGGTTATTGGTGAAAAGAAATCAGGTAGCGGTGCCACACCTACCTATGTACGGTTGAAAGACTACCGTCAGGATAGGGGTGTGACATGAGGTCTTCCTCTTCCATAACCTTCTCTATGTGGGCATCCTTGCTCATGCACCATGGTTTCTCTAGAACGATTCTGCCAACTCCTTGGTTGATTTCTCGTGGAAGAACTTGGTGCCCAACTCCTTGTCTGAGTTTCAAACGCCCTTCTCCTCTTAACCATAGCAACTAATTGTCGCGATGGAGAGTTTCCTCTCAATTTAAGCTCTAAGTCCTCTTGCTAGGATGGAAGATGAATGTACCATCTTGTCGATCACCATAAATGTTGTTATAGGGTGGGATTTCCACCACCTCTGTCTCCAAATCCCAAAGTGCTATGGAAGGTGAGCCGAAGGCCATGTTTGTGTGAGTTTGGGGGAGGATTCACCCAAGCTGACCCACCTTCATCATTGAGGAAAGCGTATAAGTATGGAGGACTCACTTGAGGAAGAAGTCATCATCGAACACAAGGTTCAAACATCCAAGTCGAGTTCTAGCAAAGGGTGGACGAGCTAAGGAAGGGCGAATGGTGAAGGGTGAGGTGAAGTTGGGTTGTGGACCGTAGCATCGAGCCGAGGAAGAAAACAGAGACATGTTTCGAGTGGCAGGTCACAGGTGGGGCACATCTACCCGGCGGGCGAACTGTTGAGGGTGTCACTGCACGATGGGGCACGTCTACCCGGTGGGTGAACCCCTGAGGGCATCGCTGCACGGAGGGGCGACCCTGCACGAACAGACGAGTTACGACGGTTGGACAACAGTGAAACAGGTCTACAGTGCGGGTGAGTGCCGAGCGCTGGGGCAAGTTGTGAACAGGCGCTGGAGGGGCGACATGCCATGGATAAGTGTCAAATGAGCTACAGAGGTGAACCGGTTGTGTGACGCACAATTGCGGAGGGTGCCTCTGCCCGACGAACTGCGACCAACCTGACCTTACAGGGGTGGGCGCTCATGCCCGAGGGCAAGCTACACGAACAATGTGGGCGGCCTGAATGATAGTAGTGCACTGCTGAAAGGCGCAGGTCAAATTATGGTATTTTGACAGAATTGTAGAGAGGAAACTTGGTGTTCCCTTACAAAGGTTGTACTTGTATATTTACTTGTAAGAGATTATTATTATCACTATTTGGGCAGACTCTAATAAGGGAGTTGTCCCTCCCATTAAAGATTGTATCCGTTGTGCATATGTTTATAAATTATGATGATGAATGTAATTCCGTTGTGTTAAAAAGATGAATGCTTAATAAAAGTTGAAAAATAATGTAAGTGTTGAATGTTAAGCGTAGTCCGTACTTGAAATTATTGGTGAAAAGAAATCAGGTAGCGGTGCCGCACATGCCTATGTGCAGTTGAAAAACTACCATTAAAATAAGAGCGTGACATGAGGTTTTCCTCTTTCACAACCTCCTCTATATAGGCATCCTTGCTCATGCACCATAGTTTCTCTAAAATGATTCTTCCAACTCTTTGGTTGATTTCTCATGGAAGAACTTGGTGCGCAACTCCTTTTCTGAGTTTCAAACGCCCTTCTACTCTTAACCATAACAATTAATTGTCGTGATGGAGAATTTCTTCTCAATTTACGTTGTAAGTCCTCTTGCTAGGAACAAAGAGGAAGGAAGAGAACGTACCATCTTGTCGATCACCATAAATGTTGTTATAGAGTGGGATTTCCACCACCTCCGTTTCCCAATTCCAAAGTGCTCGGGAAGGTGAGCCTAAGGCCATGTTTGTGTGAGCTTGGGGGAGGATTCCTGAAGTTAGTTAATGCTGGTGACTTGTCATCCATCACCCAGATTCAAGAGAGATTAATTCATATTATTAACATGGATTAAATATATATACACATGTTTACTTCCTAGATGCGTTGATCTTTATAGCGTTTGTCGATGACAGATTCGTAAAGTTAGTTAATGTTGGTGATTTGTTACCAATAACTCAGATCCACGAGAGGATAATGCATATTATTAACATGCATTAAATAGGTATATTATCTGGTTTTTATTATTTCTATACACATGTTTCCTTGCTAGATATGTTGATCTTTATAGAGTTTGTGAATAAGAATTTCTACAATTTGCCGAGTCAAATGAATAATTTGACTATAAATAAATATTAACATAGTCAAACGATTAATTTGTGAAAACAATGTTAGTTATAAAATTGTTTATAGAATTTATTCTTTTATAAAAAAAAAAAATTGGACACATAATTTAATAAATTTTATATATAGCCGTTATCGAGTATTTTTCAAAATGAAATATTATAATACTTGATTTTTTATCTATTATTAAATGTAATAACAAAAGTACATAGTTTCAATGAAAAAAATATTTTATAATATTTTAAATATTTATTTTTAAAGTGCATATTATTTAAAGTTGTGCCTATTTTTTAAAGTTTAATATTTTAAAACAAAAATTTAATTTAAATTCTTTGATTATTTAAACCTTTCATAGAGTTAGAATTAAAATAAATATTATATATTAACAAAAAATTTATTCTACAAATTATCTATAAATTTGTTAATGATAGGAATTTTTATTATAAATAATAATGTTAATAACATAAATTATATTAGCAAATAAAAAATTATTATTATTGTTTTTAATATTTATTTTAATTTTAGATATATCAAATATTTATAAAGATCAAATTTCTCAAGATGTAAATATATAGAAATATTTTTATTTTAAATTTTATCAAAATACTATAATTAATATAGTTACATATATATGAGACATTTTTCTAACATGTTTTATAATTTTTTACAATATGTTGTATATAAGTGTGAAAAAGAGGTTATTAAATAAAATTAAATATAAGGTTACACCAAATTGGTGTATGAGGCCCCTTGTTTGTGGGACAAGGGACCCACCTTTGTGCAGCCAATCTACGAAAGCATACATACTATAACCCCTATGGTTTTGAACCTGTGACCTCTTAAGAGGAAACACATGCTCTTAACCATTAGGCTCACTCAAGCTATATCTATATATATATATATATATATATGAGAATCAATAGTTGCACTGGTTTCGTACTCGTGTCGTTGATTTTAACCACTACTACTATAACCCTTAGGTGCCTATATATGCCCCTTTCGTAGACGTGTGGGCTTTTCATATATATATATATATATATATTTTATTAATTAAATTTATTATTTTTTTATATGTTTATTAATTATATATTATGAAGTATTATGTTGATGAATATGAATCATTATTATTTAAATTCATTTATATTTTTTTTGAAATATTTTTGAAATATATTTTTGTAATTTTATTAACGAAAACAAAATTACAATAAAATAAATTGAATTGATTTCATTTATTATTTTTATTGTTTTTTTAATTGATTCAATATTATGCTTTATTATTATTTTTCATTTTCTTAATGTTTCTTTCATTTCTCCTATATTGAATAGTGACAATACAACATCTCTCTTATATTGAGTTGACATTTAAATGTGATGTAGGCTTAAGGCTGCACGACCTTCATACAATTTTTGGACCTCCTCTAAGTAAGCTGCTACAGGCATTCAAGATTATGGCACCCTGCTCCAGCTCATTCTTCACCATAATCAACTAATCCTGAACATGTATGAAACATTGCAAAATCTCCAGGCACAAGTTCGCCAAATGACTGGTGAGGCAGGCTTTCTTGCAACCAATTGGATGAGATACAATCTTCAAGAAACACAGACAGAAATATCAGTCCTGAAAGAACTGGAAGTGTAACCAACTCCGAGGTAATGTTAGTGGATACCTGTTGGGGACTTCTTTCTCCATTGCGGCCTCGGCGTCGACACTTGGCTCATTCAAACCTTGAAATGGCTCGACAGCTTCCTCTTTGGCGTTCGGTGTTTCAACGCTCAGCAACGGCTTCGACTCTTCCTTCTCCACAACCTCAGGCTGTGCCTTTGGTGGGCTAGAGCTCATGGACTTGGCCGGGGTCTTTGTGGATTTTCTGGGAGCTTTCAAACATGAGTTGGTTACCAGAAAATGAACAATTTAAAACAAACATCAATCAAAGCCACAACACGGAGCAAGGGAACCGTCGTATATAACATTACCAAATGCAATGGAATTAATGTGATACGACAGAAGTAATCAAACATCGGAACAAACATAAACATCATAGACAACAAAATGGGTAGAACAACCATAAACTGGTTTAACATTACACCAGCCACCACTAAACTCGAATGCAATTGGAACTCGCTATGAGACAGAGAAATTAACACCCCAGTCAACCCTCTCTATACAAACATATATCTGAAGGATTTTTTTCCCCTCAGGCCTGATTTACTCTAATTAATGGCCTCCTCTTCTCATACTACACGTAGGCTTCCAAATGCCTCGGGTTTTATTTATTTTTTACCTAGGATTCTGAACTGGTTATGATTCAGTTCCATCTTTTCCTCAACTAGATCTTGATATCCCCAATGACCCACAAACCTCTAACTAACACTTAAATTAGGATTTCTTATCCCTACAAAATCTCACCAGAATAGATCTAATCAGGTCCTCAAACATTCGAGAACACTTACAATTAAAACCTATTAATAACTTATAAAAAAATATATTTAAACAACCCTAGGAAACTAATTTCCTAGTAATACTAGCAACCCCCTAAGCTAACATATATATAATTTGGTACTTGAGCCAATGCTCCTGCATCAGACTCCCACACTTGAAAACATTCATGATCTCCTGATCACGTGCTTTCAAAAAGAAAAAAAATTCCTCCTGTATCCTAGACTTTGTTCTAGAGTTGTCCATATGCTCTTCTCCTTTGTTTCTACTGCATGTCAGTTGCTTCCTGCTTCATCTTCCTTCTCTGGTCACAATAGTTTGGAGCTAAGAAACTGTAATAAGTTTGCCATCATGTTCAATTTCATAACCTTCCTCTTTAACTTCGTGAGACCTGACCACCATCTCAAGATTGTTTTCTTGGAAAAACCTTTTGGTCACATCTTCTCCAAAATACAAACCAATATCTCGTTTGTTGGGCCCACGCTCTTTACTAGGCTGTGTATCACTCCAAAGTATTTCACACATCAGACCCTCTTCAGGTGGCTGTCGGAATAGATCAATTTCTTTGATATCATCCAGTTTTATACCATCAACACTAAAAAGACTACCATGGACAACAAAAATCTTGTCATTGAGGACATGAGCCAAAGGCAAGCAGGAAAACACTTCAGCGAAAAGCTCAACCATGCTTTCACTGTACTTGGACTTGACTTCGCCCCCAAAACCATAAATATTTTTCATACTCCTGCTTTCATGATTTCCTCTTGCAAGATAGAGTCCAGTTGGACACATACACTTGAATGCGAACAGCACAAGTATGACATCAACTGAAAATGATACTCGATCAAAAAAATCACCATTAAAAAGATAAGGATTGTCCTCCGAAGGAAGCCCATTAATCTCAAACATGTTCAAAAGGTCATAATACTAACCATGGATGTCACCACAAACAGTGAATTGCTTTCCATTTGGAATATTGATGTCAACTAGCGATGGCATCGCCTCCAAAAAATCCTTTACTTGCAATAATATTTGAAATGCATACCTTTTGTGTATGTTTTTCTGATTCTTGAAGTCAACCATCATTTTCTTTATAAATTCCAATGTTACATTTTCTCCTTCTATTCTAGCACCAGCATACTGGGGCTCTACCTCTATTGAACGAAAATCAATGAAATCCACAACATAATGATTCTCAAGATCATTAACTGAGATGGCCTCAATAAGTCTAACTTTTTGGACTACTGTCTTTGTCCCTTTAAGCTTCTTGGTCGAATCAAGATCATTTGGACAAATTCTCTTAACCTGCTGAAAATCTTTTAGTACTTGATTGATCATCTTTTATTGTGCTGCCAACCTTTGCCTTCTAGTCTGCTTCAACATCAGCTTCCTTATGTTCTCAATCTCTATTTCCAGTAGATCTTCTTGCTGGTCTTCTTCATTAATTCTTCCTTCCTACTTTAGTTGGTTTCTGATGTCCAGCTGCATCTTCCTCTGTTTCACATATTCAGACTGTGTGTCTCCTTTCAATAGTATTTCAACTTTTTGTTCTGGACTTTCTTCTTTCATCAACACTTTAGTGTGTTGATTTAACTCCTTCAAAGAGTTTTCAAGCTTTTCCTTCGCATCATCTATTCTAATAATGCTTCCTTGCCCTGGTTCACAGTTGTGAACTTCTTCCTTTGCTTCTGCTTCCTTTACTGCTTGCTTACTGCTTGTAGCCTTTTCATACTCGAATGCAGCCCTTCCACGTTGAAGCTCCTGCCTTAAGCTCTCTACTTCTGTATGCATAGCAAGAATCTGTTGAACTTCTGCATGGGCTCGTTGCAATTCTTGATTTAGTTATTGCACTTTCTCATTTAAATATTGTCTAGCTGATTGAAGACTCTCTGCATCAGAACGAGCTTGCTGCAACTCTTCCTTGATAGATTCAATAACCTGAAGATCTGCCTCCATATTTGCAATTTTGTCCAAAAAAATTCTAATTTGCTGATCCTTATCATTCTGCATAGCTGCAATATGCGAATGCAATTTCTCCAGTTCACGTTGAGACATAACAAGATCTTGTCTCAAAGCTCCATGTGGTGTAGCTAACCTTTGATTTTCTGTTGCAAGACTTTGCACCTCCACACTTTGTGTTGTAAGCTTATATTCCAACACTTCTGGTCGTGGTAACATTTCCAAAGGATGATGACCTATAGGAGGTCCCATGGCTAGACAATATATCTCAGGCCCCCTGCCTAGGCCTTAAAAGTGTCTAGCAAAAAGGGGTGGCATGCGACCTCTACCAGCCATCTCTTTGTCTCTACAAATTCCTCTCCTAGTCGATTGTGATAAGGACTGAGGAAGAAATGTGGAAGATATCTTGTAGTCTTCATCAGGTACTGGTGATTTTAGCCATTTCTCTAGTAACTCTAGCTCCTTCTCCCATACATGAGCTTCTTGATGAGAGCTTCTTTCTTCTTCTCCTCGATCCTGTTGTTGACTTCTTGTCATTGTCAACCCTTCTTCCTTTTCTTCGCCTTTTGCTAGGTGAATTTCTGCTTCATGTATTCTTCCTTGAGGTATCTTTTTTAGGTTGATCACCTCAACATCTCCCATGGTTGACTCAATCATGCCTATCATCATGACAGCATGATGATCTTTTACTATGTTTTCAGATAACATAGTCTCTTCTTCATGAACTTCTTTGACAATCTTCATTGGTTTTCCTTTTCCACCTGCATAATTGACATTAACACTTGAATTAGTACTACAAATATGAGACTTCAGTGTCTCAAACAACATTCCAGTATGTCGTGTTGAGTGTTCCTTCAATTCTTCTGTCACGAGTTCAACCTGTTTCTCTAAATTTCCTTCTAGTCTTCTTATCACCATTTCAGGATATCTCCTTGATCTTTCCTCAAGGTTTCTTGTTAACATTTCAGTATGTTGATCCAAGTTCTCTTCTAAACTTTCGAGACCCTCATACAATCTCACCTCTTCATCATCATCATTAAGAGATATTCCTTCCTTTGGCTTGCAGATAACTTCATCTACTTCTCCTGCTTCTTCAAGCATTTTCCTCTGAACAATTTTCCTGTGGCATCTTCAATTCTTATCCTTGACTCAAATAAATTGAGTTCCTTTGTCCATAAGGAAATCTTCTTTTTCTTCCACCTCATCTGTAATGAGTGCCAAATCACCTTCTTTCCTTTTAGTGGAAAGGTCCATCCTCTTTTCTGGTCTTCTAGTTCTTGTAGCAGCTTTGTCAATATCTCCAATCTTGCCTTCATGTCAGCAAGTTGCTTGTGAAGCTCCTCTTGACTCATCCTCTTCATGCCTTTTGTCTTAGCATCCTTTCCTCTATAGTGTCTTTCTTCAGAATCTCTACAATGATCTTCCATCATCTTTGTCTTCATCTTCTCTTCATGAGCTCCTCACTCCACTGCAACAAGCCTCCGCAACAACAAGTCCTCCTCCTTACTACAATCTTACCTCACTAAGCTCTCCTTACTCAGTCTTTTGGTAAGCATGGTCCTCTATATGGAACCTTATCTTGAGCAACATATTTGCTCCTTCTAGGCTTCTGCAAGCTCTCACTTTCCCTTGAGAACACTTCAGTTGTCCACTTTGTCCAATCTCTTGTTGGATTCTTTAGGTTCACTTCCACTTCAGAGTGCTTTCTTTGATCTACTTTTCCCTTTGTTTGCTACTGGAAACCTTCAATCACAGTTTATCAACTTAGTTAAAATAAAATATCATCATATATATATTTTTTTAGGATCCCTGCAGGATCATGTCCATCTGCATTTTGTATGGACTGTCTCAAATTATTTGCTTTCTGCAAATTCTTTCTTTGAGAGTAAAACTCTTCACCTCTCTGTTCTGCTATGCGTTTGGATTTAAAATCTCCCTTGAGAATGAAATTCTTAGCTCTCTCTGCTATCTTTCATCTCTGTTATCTTTGATCTCTATTTTCCTTGGCTATTTTCCCTCAGCAAATTTTCCAATGGAGTATTAATCACATCCCATCTTTGTTATCTTACCTCCTTGCTACTGTCAGCTTTTGCCTTTTCCCAAGACCTGCCAGGATTCAACTTTTAAAATGCAAACCATTTTTTGAGTTTTAACTATAATAAATCTTTTGAAATATTTTATTTATGATTCACACTCTGCATATTAAAATGTTAATATAGGATCCACCATATTTCAAAATAGAAAACACTCTCTCTTTCCTATATATATATATATATATATATATATATATATATATATATATATATATATATAGATATATAGATATAGATATATATATACAGAGAGAGAGAGAATTCATATTCTATTATTAGGTTCTTTACAATTCAAAGTAGAGCGTTAATGTGTGTGTGTGGAGAGAAAGATATAATGTTTTCTCTTTTGAAATATGAGAGGGTTCTATTAACGTTTTTATGTGAACAACATGAATCATAAATAAAATATTTCAAAATAATTTTTATAGTTAAAACATCTTATTAATGTGCTTCTCAAAACTAGAATAGACCAAGAGAGATAAGTTTTGTACTCAAACAAAGGTTTTCATTTTAAAAGATATGATCCCTCTAGACACTTGGTAGATCTGGAGTTAATATGGATCTATGTTAGTCTCAAAACTAGGATAGGTTCATGTTAGCTTTGATTTACCAATAAATAATAAAGATAAAATCTCTTGACATGCAAATCTTTCTTCAAACTTTGCACTCAAAAATAGGTTTTCATTTTAAAAGGTTTGATCCCTCTCAACCCTTGGTGGATCGTAGCTAACATGGATTTTTACATGCCATTTTTCAACTCCATATTGAGCAGTGAAGGATTCATACTTATTGCATACTAAAAATTAAATTAATTCTTTTTCATCTACAGTTGCATTCTACAACCTAGTATAAGGGAGAGCTGATACTTGTTAATGGGGCACATGGTATTATTAATCCATGGTAATGTTAATCCATGTAGTAACTTTCTATTTTTGGGCATGTGGTATTGATAAGCTTTGGTATTGGTCCATGGTATTGTAACAAAGGCCATTTAAAAATTAAGACCAAGAATATTTGTAATGTAGTCACTATGTCAACGAAATATTTTTACGAGACAAATCTACCCAAAAAGATCACTTGAGAGCCTCACTCTATTCAAAATTTTCACTCTAGTTAGAATTATATATATGAAATATATTAAAATTTCATATTAAAAGTTTTTCATATATTTATATGAAAATAAAATTATTTAATTTAAAAGAGTTAAAATTACCTTTATATTAATATATTTTTTATTATTTGATAATATCTTTGAACTTAGGCTTGTGAAAATCACATAAAGGTTCATTAATATCCTTACATAAATATAAAATCACATTTTACAAATAAAATTGTTAAATTATAAAAATTAAAATCATCTTTATATTAATATATTATTATTATTTTAATAATGCATAGTCTATAACTTATAGATAAAATGACCTTTTTTATGACATTTTTTCTTGTTAATTTTATCCAAAATCCTATAGATATTTTTAAAAACTTGAATTTATATTGTTTAATCTTTAGAATTTTAGTGATCCACAGGTTTTTTAGGGTGTTGAATCCATTTTTTCATTCAAAAATGCATTTTAAACATCAAAAAATCACATTCTTTCTTGAAATTGTTTAAAACCATTCTAGTGAGAAAGTTTATTTTGCCTATAAGTTAGACTACACCTTTTATTAATACCAGTATAGATCCATCTTATATATGGATCTAACATGAAGATCTAACATGAACCAAGAGAGATCGAATTTCTTCATGTGCAAACTTCTTTAGAGTGCAAACTAAAATTTTATTTTTGACTTTTTAATTGTATTTTTGAATGCTAAATAGAGTATATACATGACCAAATACACGTTTTAGCCATAAAATCTTATTGTTTTCATGATATATATATATATATATATATATATATATATATATATATATATATATACTTTTTTTAAAATGATATATAATATATACATAATTGACCTCAAATGATTTTACAACATGTATATAGAGACATTAAAATGGTCTTTTTCATTATTGATGTATATATAAGTATATGTCAATATGAAATCACATCAAAATATCATTTTATTGATAACACACATTGAATATTTTTTTATATACAATATAAAAATATAAATATATATAAAGTTGATATAGACATAAATTAGTTAACATAGATATTTGAATAATTTATTAATTATATTTTTGAAAAGTATAAAATTTAAATATCTTACTAACATTTTTTTATTTCTAATTATTTTACAACATACATATATTTTTTTATTATAGTCAACATTAGTTTTTATTTAAAACATAATGTTTTTAAAATGAACCGACAAACTTACACTTTCAAATTCATCATTACATAAAATATAAAATCACATTTTACCCATTGTTTCAAATATAAGCATAAATATTCTCCTCCTTCAGCTTCACATCTATTTCGAAAAATTTAAAATCGATAACTAAAAAATGAAGTCAATAACTTTGAAGAAAATATAACATCTTGAATGGAGTTCTATTACACTCTTTAGATAGATATGATTTGTATTCCAAATAAACAAAATGCTTAAAACACGTAAGGTTCAAACAATAAGCCACATCGCGCTTGTAACACGTAAGATTCAAACAATAAGCCACATTCTTATAGAAAGTTCTCTAATTTATATTTCAAAGAAATATAAAGAGAATTTATCTAAAGAATTATTTAAAAAAAAGTTTATCTAAAAAAATGTTTTTTAAGTAATTAGAGTGATTGCAAATCAATTGTATAAACAAATATAAGTCTGTATAGCGTGATGTATAATGTAAAATTCAAGGTTTGATAAGTGATGTGTTATTATAAATTTTAAATGTTTTATAATTATTATTATTATTATTATTTTATTTTTTTTCGGTGCTTGAGTTTAGTAGAAAATTTGAAGTGATCTCTTGATTTATGTTATTTAAACTGATTTTTTAACTATATATATGGATTCGACACCCTGAAAAACCTCTAATGCACTTGGATTGTGAGAGATTACCCATAATACTTATAATTTCAATAAAACCCATCACAAAAACTTCCAAAAAAACATACTAAAACAAGTGGTTTAAATAGTGTTATGTATTTTGATATTTAGCCTCGATCCATATATCTAAATAATTCAAATATTTGAAAATTTTCAAAAACAAATCTAATTACCTAAGAGTAAAATATGAAAAAATGATATGACTGGGTTTCAATAACAAAAGTGAAATAGCTGGAATGCCCTTTAAGTTTTAATGATTTCCCAAATGGTTATCTTTACATCCTAAAGAGTTCATTGCAACTAAATTTGTTTCGCCAATTCTACACAAGTTTTGTTTAATATTTCACATGAATTCGAGAGTTCATTGCAACGATATTTGTTTTGCCAATTCTACGGAAGTTTTGTTTATCTATTTCACATGAATTCAAGACGTGTGATTAGAATGCAAAAGATTATGTCCAAATCATTAATCAATCATAATCATTAATCAATCATAAACACACAGGTAGGAATTTCAAAACTCGGGCCCCAATTAAAGACATTAATGGGCCCTCGAATCCCGAAAAATTTCACACTTCATATTATTAACTTGTCTCTTAAGATTATTAACTTGTCTTGTCCTGCGGACTTAATAAACCCCACATCCGAATATGGTTGCTTGTTTAAACACCCGCTTGAATAATGGAGGTCCTTCGACCACCGATCACTATCGACACAGAATGTCTTTTTCAATGAAATTGAATTGTCTTTGATGTGCACTTCCCTTGTCATACATCTGATTTGACCTACTGATGTCCATGAAGAGCTGAATCAGATCCGATGCCTTGCAGAGTCTGATCGCTCTTATAAGAAAAGCAGAAACTAATCCACTGAGGGTTACTAAAGTGTCGATAAGAATAATGAGGACATTCAAGCCAAACTCTTTTAATATTGTCTTCTACAGTCGGCCTCTACAGTCTAATGTCTCCTTTTTGGTTATGAGATTGTAGAACTTATCTGAGATCCACATAGCAGAACAAACCAGCGTTGCTATTCAAGCTATTGATGCCAGCAACCTGCAGTACATGGACGAACATCTGTAGAAGCCTCTTACTATTCTCTGTTAAATAATTTCTTACAAATTCAGTGTCAGATAGCATTGAAGCAATCAAGTGTTGTTGCTTCAATGCTCTCTGACACGGAATTTGTAAGAAAACATTCTGATTCCTTCAATGCTCTCTGACACGGAATTTGTAAGAAAACATTCAACAGAGAATGCATCTGTTGTGCTGCCTTTAATGAAGAGCATGCACTGAGCAGTTGGAGATTTCGAAGTGCATAAAAAGATTTAGAAATGCCCATATAGTAAAATTCCGGCCTTAGACCATTCCGAAATTTTAGTGTAACGTTTTCCGTTTCCGTTCTTTCTTTACCTTTTAGGTCTCTGTAGAGAATTCAACCTCGACCATTCCAAAAGTTTAGACTAACTTTGAAGTTTCCTTAATCTCCGGGTCAATAATTTCGCTTGCGGTACGACCTCATATGAATTTCTAGAAAAGTGAATGGGAAAATTTTGGCCAAAGGTTAGATTCATTTCAACAATCAAGAAGTTTCTAGAATGAATTAAAGAGTTTGAAACTCAGGAAAATAACTAAACTCACTGTTTCTTTTCCCTCTTTCCTCGCTTCACGTTATTGAGATTATAATGATTTTCCAGTGACATGGGAAATTTCGCGGAAAGTTCAATTCAATGGAGAGATTAAATGTCGATGTTTTCACGGAAATTCTAGAATGTGTAAATGTTATGAAACGTTGAAATAAAAAATAATTTAGTTTAGAAATTCTAGAATGTGTAAATGTTCTGAAACGTTGAAATAAAAAACTGAACGTTTCATTTCCAAAGTTCCTTGAACTATGTTTTTTTCACTATCACGGCACCATTAGGGAAGCGAGACAAATGCAGATACTTACATTTTGTTTTTGAGATTATAATACGTACATTTTGTTTTTGATATTATAATACTTTTTGCAGATCGCCCACGCCACCGTGCAGGACCATTGAAAGAAAGAGGAGATAAATGCAAGATATTCAAGTATCAATTGCACATGGAAACTGTAGCTTTTATTATAATTGTGCCCTGGCCCAATATTTAAACAAAATAAAAATAAATCTGTTTTAAATAAAATATAAATGCTATATAGTAGTTAATCTCTTTTGAATATTTGTATAGTTTAAATATAGTTAAATTAAAGTGTCTGGGATTATTAAGTGTAACTTTTAGGTAATGAAAAAATAGTATAATAAGTTTGCTACTTGTAATTAAATAAATTTATTTAATAATATTATTCAACATCAACTTTATGGATGTTTATAAAGGAAATTTTTTATAATTATGTAGTAAAAAGTTTGGTGTGATAAAATCTTATTATTTTTATTTAATGAAAATTTTCATTAACTTTAAAAATATATTAAATTTGGAATGAAGCATTTTTAGATTGGGGTGTTGCGATTTTAATTTATATAAATTTTTAATTTTAATTATTTATCTGTAAAAATTTCTATATTATAATTATTTTTAATAATTTATTATAATTTAAGTATTAATTAATACTAATAAAATTATTATTTATTATTATTATTAATAAATGAGAATTAATTATTATTATCATTAAACCAAATGTACTTTAATTATTTTTTTTATTTAGTTTTAGATTGTTCATATTTTTTATTAAATTTCAAGAAAATTAATTATTAAATAATTTTTAAGTTTGAGTGAAATATTGTAAATATATTTTATAATTTATTAATGTAGGTTAATATTAACTTATTATAATATATAAATAATTAACTTGTTTTTTTCTAAATGTATTTAATTTTTAATAAAAAATTATAAATATAAAAAAAAAACAGCAATAAAAATAATTAAGTATAAATTTAATGTTTAGATATCTATATTACCAATCAAAATTAAGTGTAATTTATAGTTCTAGAAAAATAATAAAAAACAAATAAAAAAAAGCGCTATCCAAAATATGTTTTCTAAGTCGTAAACACATATTTGAAAAGTCTTAATATTTTTTCCAATTCTTATTTATGTCATTTAATTAACATCATCCCACTGGATATTAAAGTGGCAAAATTTTGTGCTGTCACGACTTATTTGATTAAGACAAAAGCAAGATGTTATAAATATTCAGTACATGTTTATGGACTTCTTTGACATGTCCCTTCTCTGAGAGGGAATCAAATTTTGAGGAATTGAATTTTTACATGTCTTTTGCATCACATTATTTATCTTATTTGTCTAATTAATCTCACGTGTGTAACTAAGAAAGAAAAAAGAAAGAAGGAAGATTCTTTTAACGTCCACGCAGCTAAATATAGTCTATGGGACAAATTGCTTGATGTATTCGACCCTTTTTATGTGAAGCCTCACAATGAATTCCCCTAGCTTCTCAACACACCCCTCGTTAAATAGATTATCCCAGGAGCTAGCTGCTAGCATATCTGTATAACTTTCCTTATTGTCTTTGAAGGTCTCACAGTCTAAAATGAAATGTTTTTTATGTTTCCAATTTTCCGTAAGAACAAAAAATGCATACTCTTTCCTCCCACACTTCTTTTGGCCTTTTCCAACGCCTTGTTTCATAACGGAGTTGATGAGAATTAGTCGTTAACTAAGCAATAAGAATTTTGTCTCTCCAAGAGAAATTGGCCTCTATGTATGCTTTAGGTTGATGACTATGAGTGGGATTAAACACTTCAATATAGTACTTTTTCTTTCTTCCTAGCTCTTTATCCGAAGTAAGCTTGTGGAAGTTATCCATAACAAAATCTGTTATCTCTTTGATGTTTATGAGACACATGTTCAAGCAACATTTACTAAACCATTTGTTATTTTGTTGCATCCAAGTCTTTTTTGTGTTGCGCAATATGTCATTAAGGACAACCTTAGGCCATCTACCCTCCTCCATTTGCTCAATTTTTTTAAAATACCTTATGAACCACACAATAGAAATCGATTCAATAGGAGTAGACCCTATTTCACTTAACAAGATAGCGTAAGGAACTGCACTTTTAATCTTGAATTTGTTTGTAATCAAACCCTTCTGAATTTTCTCAATTTGTTTCCACTACATGTCAGATGTACTGTTGGCCCATATTTCACAACCATAGAGAATCACCAGAATCACTAGAAGCCCAAAAAGAGTTTGAGTGGTTTTCCAGTTCCATAACTCTGTCTCTCTACACCTATTTTGAAAAGCATAAAATGCTAACCAACCCCCCAAAGTTCTTTTCTTTCTACAACCATCCCAGCTTAGATTTTTGTTGAAGTCAATTCCGGGGTATTTGTAATCCGCAACTTCTTCAAGAATATTGCCTTCAAAGTAGAACTTATGCTGGTTATGTTTTCTTTTTTAGAGAAAGCCACTACTTTTGTTTTGCTGATATTGAATTGCATCCCCGCACTTCAACAAAAATGCTCAAGGGATTGTAAGTGCTCTTGCAAACCAAGAGTCGATTTAGCAATCAGAATATGGTCATCTGCATACAAAAGAAGCCTTATAACAAAATTTCGCAAATAGATACCATCACCCCCTTGCGAATTTAACCACTCCTCGAGCTTGTCAATATATAAACAAAAAAGGGTATGAGACAATGGCCAACCTTTCTTGACCTCGATATCGCTTCTAAAAATACATAGTTTCAATAAAAAAACATTTTATAATATATTTTTCTGTTTGGGGTATCTCAAGTGGTGATGGTTGTGGAATGAAGTCTCACCGAATCGGAGATCTTGGGTTCGAATCTTGTACTACCCTCGCCCCATTGCGAGGTGAATAAAAAAACGCTATAATATATTTAATACTAAGTTTTAAATTTTTAAATTTTAAATTAAATTTATAATTCAAAAAATTTAACATCAAACATGATCATCATCAATAAAAAAAAGTTATTCTAGAAATTATCTATAAATTTGTTAATAATATGATTTTTTTTTTTTTTTTATGAAGTTGTTTTTCGGATGAATTAGATCATTAGGTTTTGGTTGACTTTTAATGTGGTTCATCCTCAAGACCATATTAGATGGTTCAAAATGTCAACCAAAACTTAATGATGTGATTAAAGACAATCTCATAAATCTCATAATCAATATGGATTACAAAAATATAACATCAAACAATGTGAAATTTTATGAGAAAAAGTTTTCCGGCGTAAATCACATGATAGTACATTGGTCGACGCCTTTCAAACCAACGAGTGTGGTTCATCATCAGGACAAGTTGGAGAATCAAATCAAGGTTGCATATTAAATAGGGAGAGCATATCATCCAACGAGAACCTAGCCGTTGGATGATCTGCTCTCCCTATTTAATATGCAGCCATGATCTGATTCTTCAACTTAGCCGTTGGATGATCTGCTCTCCCTATTTAATATGCAGCCATGATCTGATTTTTCAACTTGTCCTGACAATGAACCACACTCGTTGGTTCAAAGCACGTCGAGAAATGTACTATAGTTTGATTTACGCCAATTTTTTTTTTTGCTCATAAACTTGATATGGATCACAGAAGCCTGAATTCAACAATGTGAAATTTTATTATAAATAATAATGATATGAACATAAATCATATTAGCAAATAAAAATCAATAATCATTGTTTTTAATACTCATCATCTCATATCCCTTTTGATTCTTGATTTACCATGAACCAAAACATATCAAATCTCTTAAGATACAAACCTCCGTTTGAATGCAAAAATAAAATTATTATAATTTTATATTTTTATTAATTATATATTATGAAATATCATGATTATGAATATGAATCAAAATTATTATAATTTTATATGTTTATTAGTTATATATTATAAAATATCATGATTATAAATATGAATCATTATTTTTTAAATTCATTTATAATTTTTTTTAAATGGTTTATAATTTTATCAATAAAAATAAAATTATAATTATAGGGATTA
This sequence comes from Pinus tabuliformis, assembly GCA_031772625.1. Taxonomy (NCBI): domain Eukaryota; kingdom Viridiplantae; phylum Streptophyta; class Pinopsida; order Pinales; family Pinaceae; genus Pinus; species Pinus tabuliformis. The sequence goes on from CM062817.1 coordinate 1,154,858,208, forward strand.
AATTGATTTCATTAATATTTTTATTTTATTTTTAACTAATTTATTTTAATAATTCAATATATGTTTTGTTATTTTTATTTATTTATTTGGATTGAAATATAGATATTTATATTCATTTGCAAACATCTCTTCTATATTAAAATTATATCTACAAATTTACACTTTAATTATTTAATGCCATCTCTTCTATGTGAAACTTATACCTAAATGTTTAAAGACTGTAAAGAACCTCTCAATGGAACATTATAATAAAAAAATAAAAATTTAAAATTACCCTTTAAAAGTGCAACCGGTACTTTTCTTGCATTTCTGGCCGTGTAGTTAGCCGCAGATACCGCTCCCCCTACTTTCAATGGTGGCCGTGCCGTGGCCGTTTGGGCGACGTGGGAAAAGTATTATAATCCCAAAAACTAAATGTAAGTATCTGCATTTGTCTCGCTTCGTGTGCGGCATGCGGAAAGTTGTTATAATGTAAAACACATACATAGTGTAACGAAAAACTGAAATGAAAGGTACAGTTTTTTATTTTCACGATTCAAAACTTGTACAAAAGTTATACGTTTGTGAGAGTCTAAACAACATTATTACAAACGGTGAAAACATTGACATTTAATCTCTCGACTGAATTGAACTTTCCGCTAAATTTTCCACGTCGCTGGAAAATTATTGTACTCTCAAACACATAGAGTAGGGAAAGCAGGAAAGAAACGGTGAGTTCACTTATTTTGTAAGTTTCAAAACTTCTACTTTATTTCATTCTAGAAACAAATCTTAATTGTTGAAATTTCTAAATTATTACGACGTGAAAACGGAGACATTTAATCTATCCATTGAATTTAACCTTCAGCCACTTTTTTCCCCATTCACATTTCTAGATGTTCGTACTGCAAACGAAATGATTGGAGCGAAGACCAACGAAACTGAAACGTTAGACTAAACGTTTGAAATGGTCTCCATTGAATTCTCTTCGGAAACCTGAAAGGTAAAGAAAGAACGGAAACGGAAAACGTTACATTATGGAGACCACTAGGAGGAATCAGATATACAACAACAAGGGAGGGGCATCGGAAAAACGATCGCATTCAGAAGACAGAACGAAAAATTAAGTTTTCTGAAAAAGACGGACGCTTTGTTGAGGTTGATGGTTTGTTAATGTCAATGACGTCCATTCAAGCGGATGCTTGCGGGTCGAAGAAGCAACCACATATTGTATGTTGGGGTTTATTAATTCAGTTAAATAAAGTGGTGCATGACACGACACGACAGGCTAACCATTTTGGGTGTGAAATTTTCCGAGGGTGCCTCAGTTTTGAAATTGCTACCTTCTATCTTTGTGATTGAAATGATTCGGAGATCATGTCATTATATTTTGTCAGGAATAAAATGAAGACCAAATGGACAAATTTGCATTATAATTACACATCTTGAATTCATGCGAAATCGTTTAACAGACTTTAGTAGGTGAGACTTAGGGAAATTGGCGTTAATATCATCGCAATGGACTCCCATACGAAAAGATTACCATTCGGTAATAATTAAAAGAAAGGATAACCATTTAGCCATCATTAAAAGAATGTACCGTAAAAGATGGTACTGAGGGTTGGAATTTGGATTTTTTTACTCATCAAACAATTAGTGGGTAATTATTAAAAAAGTGTATGGTAAAATGATGGTATCCAAGATTAGGATTTGGATTTTTTGTTCATCAATTTTTTATTTTTATTTTTATTTTTATTTTTGGATTTTTTTTACTTTCTAGTCAATAATGTATGTTTAAAATACTGCCCTTCTAAAATAACTTTTTGATAATAAATAAATCTTTCACCAATAAAATTTTGAATAAAAAAATTCTTTCAATAATATAGTTATATTAAAAAATTCACATATTTATCATTAAAAAAATGCCCATAACATACCAATAACTTATTAAACCCTAAATTTTGTTATATTTTTATAATTAATAATGAAAATATATGTTATCTTTTAAAATATATATTTTATATCAAAATTTTGGAATAGTTAAATTCACAATCAAATTAAGATTACAATTAATTGTTAAAGATTAGAAGTACATGATTATAAGTCTTGTTCAAAAATTTATACACAATTCTTAGTAGCAAAAACCATTCAATGGGGCTTGTTGTAGCATTTTTTGGTTTTTATAAGTTAGAATCATTTAGTAAAAAAAATGAAAACATTTTCAAAAAATGTGAAGCTATGATATGGACAAAAAGAATATTGAATAAAAAATATTAGGAAATATCTTAATAATATGTCCATATAAAAGAAAATGTTAGAATAGATGCCCTAAAAAATGGAGGTTGTTGTAGCATTTTTGGTTTTGATAAGTTAGAATCAATTAGTCAAAAAATGATAACATTTTTCAAAAAATGTTAAGTTACGATATCGATACAAAGAATATTGCATAAAAAATGTTAGGAATTATCTTGATAATATGTCCATATCAAAGAAAATGTTAGAATAGATGCCCTAAAAATGGAGGCAAAAATAAAATGTTAGGTTAGAGAGAAAAGCAAAAAGAAATAAATTCTGAAAGCATGCAAGTCCAAGTGCCTTTACTTTTACTCTATTATGAAAAATAATGGTTGTGTGCAACTTGTCATAAATGCCACAACCCATGACAGTCAAACGGTTTAATTTTGACTAGTTGATGCTTTAAATTTCATGTTTATAGCTAGAGGATCAGATCTAGCCAAACTGTTTAATCTTGGCAGATCAATAGTTAAGTAGAAAATAATAAAGAGCTCATCAGTTTAATCTGAGCCCTTGGATGTTACGAGGTTAGAACTATATAGTTTGTTTTTCAAAAGAGAAAGGAAAGAAAATGGTATGCTAGCCTAAATGCACCCAATTAAGTAAAGAGAAAATGTTAGAGTAAGTAACTGGGTAGATAGAAGAAAAGTTGCAGAAGTACATTTACCATGCTTGATCACATGTTTCAATGTGTAGGAGTAGTTATGAAAGTGAAAATATATTCAGAAATTGATTTGGTTAACTTCCCTTCATCTCATTTCACCCCCCACTATATACTTACTAATTTCCTAATCATCCGTTCATTTTCTCATCCTCCCTTCATTTTCACCATTTTCCTTGGTTTCACACATTTTCCTAGCAATTTACCCTCCTTACTCATTGCTCTACCTAAAAACCTCTTTTCCCTACTGCGAAACCCATTGCCCTTTGAAAATATTAATTTCCCTCGTGATTTCCCTAAAAAACCCACATAAAACCCTTTATCCTAAAGTTTTATGTTCCCCCCGCTTTATTAATTTAACTGCTCAATTCACCATTTTCCCAACTAAACTTTTTAACCCACCTCCTTGGTGTGGTTAAATAAACCCCAGTCCCACTCCATTAACCCATTGCGATATGTTTAACCCTCACTTTATTCATTAAAATAATTACAAATCATTTGTAATTATTCCCTTGTCCCACTAATCTCTTTGCCTGCTCCCTCCATGCTTCTCGACCCCTCAATAGCCATCCGATCACCTGCTTCCAGATCTAACGATCCATAGCCATATCGCGCACTCTCGATCTCTAATATTTAAAGGCCCGAGAGCATGGAAAATTCGTGGTTTTGCTTGCGCCCCTTGTGGTTACATGTCATTCACACATTAACTCGCGTGCCCTTGGAGAAAAACCACCCCACACCAAAAGTTGTGCGATGAGCCTATGAAAACACTCCCCCATGTACGGTAAAACTATCCACTATTCACTTTGCGCCAAATTTTAAAAAGCTAACCGTTTACCTTTTTAAACGCGAAAACCCTCACTTTCGCTTTTTTCCTCTGTTTACATAGTAAAACTTGTATAACCCTCCTACACCACTCTAAGCCTCTGCAACCGATTTAACCATTGTTTACCTCTAAAAAACACTCCAGACTCCATGAATAGGCCTTTCAAATCAAATGAAGCCATTGTAGCCCTCCCTGTCAACCTCTGTTTTTCTTAACAATTGGTTTATTTTGCAAGTAATTAGCATAAGACCAGGAGACTCGATAAATGGTTTTTATAACAATTAAAAACCTGTCTGTTCCGGATTCTCGAGAAATGAATTCAAATTATTTTCCCATACAAATATAAATCATGTCTAAACCAAAGATAGAGCAGAAGGAGATCATTTACCCAGTAAATGTTAAAACAGAAAATTTACATAGTTAAAAGACAAAACAATGGAGGATGATAAAACATACAGTTAAAAGACAAATAGATGATCAATATCCAAACTACCTGATGCTGAGACATAAAAAAACTAAATGATTTGTTGTTGAAATACACAGTAAAATCTTGAAATGTATAATAAAGGTAAAAGGCACAGTAAAGGTTATTGACAATTAAACAAGGCCAAAGAATATCAGATGAAAGTGTATGAGATAAAATGTCATAAGTGAATATGACATCCAGTGTGAAGAGAAAACATCCAAGCAACTTAAAGGGCAAAAGATCAAAGACCAAATCCAACAGAACCTAAATAAAAGGGACAACAAGCAAGCAGTTCAAAAGCTGTATCTATCTTCTTATATGAAGATATTTACTTTTCCTTGAATAAATCTAATTTTGTAAAAATAGTTTAGGATATTTTCCTAGTTCTAATATTGTATAAATAACTCTCCTTATAATTTATTATGGGTTCACTGTTCACCATTGAACAGGTTGACCATTGAAAGAGACTTCACTCTTGAAGAAGCATTTGTAAACCTTTGATGTACTAGCTTTTTTGGACCCTTAATACAATGCAAAGGATTCTAAATTCAAATTTACATAGTTTGTGTTTCCTGTAAGTTTTTCCAGTGTTACACATTATGTTTTTCTTCATATTCTTATGTCTTTTAGAGATACCTAGGTAGGAATAATTATGTCTCAATCTATTCCTATAAGATTCTGAAGTGATAATCATTAAAGCAAATGAATTAATGAACTGTTTGTTTAATTAGTTCTGTCTAAATCAATAAATCATCAACATCTTGTTGTAAGCATAAGCATATTCTCTTGAACCTTATGAACATCGGTTAGAGGTTTTCATACTTATGATTGCTTAATTTTCTATCTGAAAACTATAATAATCATATTATTTTTGTTTCTGCTCACCACTATTCAAACTTTATCCTGTGTGAAGTTTTATAGCCGCCTTCTACTTTGGGATTAATATTATTTAAAAGGTTAGGCATTACAGTGTTATATATGTTTCATTCATTCGTCTTTCAAATTAAAACAAAAACCCCAAAACAATTATTTTAGATGCTCTTGCATTGATAGCTGACCACTATTATCTTAGGGGTACAACAGGGCCTACTTTGTGTCATATCTCCATGTACTTTAACATAAACCATAGTAAAAAAAAAAATTGTTACATATTACAATAGTTCTTATATGACAATTGTAAAGGAACTTACCTTTTGAACATAATATCAATCACGCATATTAGATCAATCAAATATTATTTACAAAGCTGTTTATTTCTATACAATACAATGCATATATTTCGATGCATTTACAATTGAGTCTGGGTACTAAATATTTACTATACACATGGTTTTATATGCTCATTACGGATTTAATAATATCAATTTGGTCTTCCATGAGATATGGCGGGAGCAAGACTTGTCTCCTTCATCATGCGCCCTCCAGCTATCCCTCCTGCCTCGTTCTCCTCACTGCTTCGACGGTGATCTGACCATCGCTCCAATCCGATGGACGACGACTCATTAGAAAACTTCATTGGGGACCTTGTTTCATTTTTATTGTTTAAGTCTTCGTCTATCTAGCTTTTGGGTTCTGAGACCATGGTTTCGTACTTGAGTCGTTTGAGCTGTGAAGACTTCGGTTTGGCTTCTGCGGAGGTTTCAGAATAGCTGGAGCCTCCACCCAAAAGCAACCCCTTTAGGTAATCTCTTATTCTTTCTTGTGTATTGCTTAAGCTACCTGATTTGTTGTTGTATTGTTACCTACTCACAGATTTTCTTGATGTTGGAGTGTGCAGGTTCTTCAGGTGAGGTCTCAGTGTGTCAAAGGATTTCTGAGGTGGTTTCCACCGATTTTCTAAGACCTACACACTCAGCTCTTCAATGGGTTCTCGAGTATGTTCAATGTTTTTTCTTGCGGCATCTATTGGCCGGGTAGAGAGGCATACAGGCTTGCCCTGATGGATTTCCTCAGAAGGGTTTCTAGATTCCTACTGAGTTAATCTGGTACTTCGAGTGTATGTTTATTATCTACACAAAGGGGCTCTGCTCCTGAATACTAGCTACAATAATTTTGTATTTACATTGTATGTGTATTTTTTATTTTAAGGGAACCCTTGTCGACCCTTCGAGTGACAGTTTCGGACTTTGGGGTTTATCTAGCAACCCCTTGGGAATTTAACTGGGAGTCTATAGTATTATTGACAGTGCTCGAATTATATGTCTTACTTTCTCTGGGATTTTCATCCAGTGCTTGTTTAATTATTTCATTTACTCTGGAATCTTTTCCATAATAACGAATGCTTTCAAAGATGTCTTTCAGGGCTAGCCTGACTCGTTATATAATGCTAATGAATTAGTAGTTTAAACTGGTTAATACTCATGTTTAACAGACAACTTTTGTAGCTCTCGCATCTCTCTGTTATTCTAGATATTGCAATATTCAAGCTCTGTTTTGTATATATGGTCTCTCAGTGACTTATTCCTTTCTGGTTATCTCACTTTCTAGTCTTTTCGAATTTTTCTTGTCTGAGTTTGAAATCTGTCAATCCATTATTTTTCTGTTTAAATACTTTATGCGTAATTTAGGTTGTTTCTTGCAGACATGAAGGCTTAGAACTGGGAGCCTTCCCTAGCCTATGGACATATCAGGTCCTATGGGTATGCGTTGTCTTTCTAGATTCTTTATTGGCCCTTTCTGTATTACGAAACTCCTTAAGTTTTCTTTGATGCTATAGTGTACTGCATTGCTATATGTTCTCAGTGACTTAACATATATATATATATATATATATATATATATATATATATATATATATATATATATATATATATATATATATATATATATATATATATATATATAGCTTTTAAATTTGGCAGTAAAACAGGCCTTAGCCCAGGTTTTCCTCTATAATTAATATGTGGTTTTGGTTATATCAAGGAAAATATTACATACTGTTATTATTTGTTAGAAAGATATACCGAGATTCTCTCCATAATTCTGGTTTTGCTTAGTAAATTTCTTTCCTTTCTAAGTAAGTTTGTTTTTCTAAGTTTGTACTAAATTCTTAGTTTATGCCTGAACTAGAAAAAATCTCCTTCTGTATTTTATGAAAATAGCTACTCTCCTATTTCAGGATAATACTGTACAAAATTTTAAATTTCCAAGTTTTCCTGTAGTAATATTATTTTCCTAGAATTGAACATTTACTCTATTATTTTATAATTAATAAAATTTCTCCAAGTTGTTTTACTTACCTAAGATCAGTAAATAAAGGAAAAATCCAACTGTAGGAATCACCTCTGTATTTTAACAGATTCCAATCCTCCCAACCCGGAGACTTGCCTTCAGGTCCAAGTCTCCCCCTAATCTTGCTTACAAGATCAATATCTTCTTGCAAGGCTTCACACATAGTGCCACAACTATCTGGTCACCACATGACGTAGCCTCTGTTCTGCTTGACCTCTCAACACGGATCCTCTCCCTTTTCTCCTTTGTTCTTCTCAGGTTTCCTATCTACCCTCTTGAGTCATTTCCTTGAATAATTCATAATCAGGGAAGTATTTAGGATTAGGCAACTACATACCTTAACTTTCTTGATATGAAAAGTTACAAGATTTGTTAACACTCCAAAAACAGTTCTCTTTATAATTATCAAATTTAATACTTAATTCGAATAGTAACCATAAAATCCAGTTTGTTTTTATTGCAGTAAAAAAAATAATTACAGTTTTCTAGGGATGTCACATCTCCACCCCCCTAAAATCAAACATCGTCTCGATGTTTTTTTTCTAAAAACAGACTCAGAAAAGCTCCTTTCATGAGATTCTCATCCTCCCAAGTGGCCTCATCTAGCCCATAGTGTTGCCATTTCACTTTAACCTGGGTGATAACTCATTTCCACAATGTTACTTCTCTCCAATCGAATATAACCAGAGGTTTGACCAAGAATTCTCCTTCCGGTTTGACCTACATAAGAAGAAAATTTTTGTCAGCTTTTATTATCATTAATTTCTTATTTGACTTGCTTAGAGAAAATTCTCTTACCTCTATATCATGCCAACTAATTATATGTTTAGGATCATAAACATATCTTTTTAGTACAGATAGATGGAAAACGTTGTGTATTTGAATATGGCTAGGCAAGGCTAGATGGTAAGCCACTAGACCCACCCGTGCCAAAATTTGGAATAGACCACCAAATCGCGGTGCTCATTTAGCACCACCACTCCATTTTAATGTACTCCTTTTGGCGCGTACCCTTACATACACATGATCCCCTACTTGGAATTCTCTAAAATTCCTTTTTCGATCGGTGAAGTTCTTTTGTCGATCTTGAGTGGCCCTTAAACTCCAATGAACCTTCTTAACCATTTATTCCATTTCCTGTAACATTTCGGGTACCAACATTAACTTGTCCTCATGTCCTCCCCAACTAGATGGTGTGCAACACTTACATCCGTACAAAACTTCAAACGGGCTCATTTGTAAGGAGGTATGATAGCCGTTGTTGTAAGAAAATTTGATCAGATGTAATTAATCTTCCCATTTGGAGGGTTATCACATCACATAAGTTCGTAGCATGTCCTTTACCACCTGATTCACCTACTTTGTCTACCCATCCGTCTGAGGGTGATTGGTGGTGCTGAAGTTTAATTGTGTACCTAAACCTTCAAAGAGAGCTTTCCAGAAGGTTTATGCAAATTTTACACCCCGATTCAAAATTATAGCCTTTGGTAGCTCATGTAATCTGAAAATATTCTGCATGAATATGTTGGCAATTTGTACTTCCATGTATGTGGATTGTACTGGTACGAAATGAGTTGATTTTCTTAGTTTGTCCACTACTACCATTATGGAATCATTTTTCTTTATAGATTTGGGTAATCCTGTGATGAAGTCGAGGGAGATAGTCTCCCATTTCCATTTCAGAATTGGTAATGGATGCAGTAATCTAGCAGTATGTTGGTGTTTTGTTTTTACTTTTTGACATTCCACGCAGCGAGTCAAATATTCTGCTACATTCTTTTTCATACCCGGCCAGTAGTATTCCTTGCGGAGTGCAGTAATTAATTTTTGGTATCTTGGGTGTCCTGCATAGGGACTCTTATGATATTCATCTAAAATCAAATCCTTAATGTTGTTTTGGTTAGGCACATATAATCTCTTCTTATAAATCAACATACTTGTAGGATTCATTTCATATCCTAGCTGATGTTCATGGTTGTTTGTAATTTGAGCTTGTTGTCCTAAGAACTGGTATTCTGGATCCCACTCAGCAACTTCTTTAACTAGTTCATTGAAAGTGGTCCACACCTCGCTGTAAGAAATTTCATAAAGATAATGTACCTTTCAACTTAAGGCATCAGCTACCCTATTCTCCTTTCCTTTCAAGTGTTTGATTTCAAAACCAAATCTGCTTAAAAATCCTACCCACTTGGCTTGCCTGATATTCAAAGTGGGTTGCTTAAAATAATTAGTCAGGCTGTGATGGCCAGTCATTAGAAGGAATTTCTTACCCATCAAGTAGTACCGCCACATTTTTAGTGCATGAATAACGATTGTCAATTCTAAGTCATAAGGTGATTATTTATGTTCGTGCTCCTTCAGCTTCCTACATTCATAGACGATTACTCTACCTTCTTGCATTAAAAATACCACCTACCCCTTCCTTGCTAGCGTTTGTGCACACCACATAGTCCTTATTTGGATATGATATGCTTAAAATTGGTGTAGTGGTTAGTAAATGCTTTAGTTGTTCAAAGCTCTGCTGGCGTTCGACTTTCCATTTAAATATTTTTCCCTTCATCTGTAGGGACGTAATAGGATAGGCCACCATGGAGAATCCTTCGACAAATCATCTGTAATACCCTGCCAGTCCCATGAAATATCTTATATCCGCCACGTCTTTTGGTACTAGCCATTCCATTATGGTCTTTATCTTTTTTGGGTCTACAATGATTCCATCTTCAGTAATGATGTGGCCTAAATACTGAATATGCTCTTTAAAGAAATCACACTTGCTATGTTTTGCATACAATTGGTCTTCCCTGAGAGTCTGCAACACTATCCTGAGGTGCTCTTTATGTTCCTCAACATTTCGGGAATAAATCAGTATATCATCAATAAAAATTAATACAAATTTATCTAAGTATTGATGAAATATATTGTTCATTAGACACAAAAGTTGCGGGGGCATTGGTCAACCTGAAGGGTAACACCACGAACTTGTAATGCCCATAGCGGGTCCTAAAGGCCGTTTTGGCTATGTCTTCCTCCTTGCTTTTGATCTGATGGTATCCTGATCGTAGATCAATCTTTGAAAACAAGTTGCACCCTTCACTTGATCAAATAGTTCGTCTATGCGAGTTAAAGGGTACTTGTTCTTAATTGTCATCTTGTTTAGCATATGAAAGGATTTTTGAGGTGGGTTCCACCAATTTTCTAAGACCTAAACATCCAACTCTTCAATAGGTTCTCCGGTATGTTCAATGTTATTGCTTGTGACATCTATTGGCCGGGTAGAGAGGCATACAAGCTTTCCCTGATGGATTTCCTCATAAGGGTTTCTAGATTCCTACTGAGTTAATATGGTACTTCAGGTGTATGTTTATTATTTGCATGAAGGGGCTCTTCTCTTGAATAGTAGCTATTGTAATTTTGTATTTACGATGCATGTGTATTTTTTATTTTAAGGGAACCCTTGTCGACTCTTTGGGTGATGGTATCAGACTTCAGGGTTTATCTAGCAACCCCTTGGGAATCAAACTAGAAGTCTATAGTATTATTGACAGTGCTCGAATTATATGTCTTATTTTCTTTGGAATTTCCATCCAACGCTTGTTTAATTATTTCATTTACTCTGGAATCTTTTTCATAATAATGAATGCTTTCAAAGATGTCTTTCAGGGCTAGCCCGACTCATTATATAATGCCAATGAATTATTAGTTTAAACTGGTTAATACTCATGGTTAACAGGAAACTCCTATAGCTCTTGCATCTCTCTGTTATTCTAGATATTGCAATATCCGGGCTCTGTTTTGTATATATAGTCTGTCAACAACTTATTCCTTTTTGGTTATATCACTTTCCAGTCTTTCCGAATTTTTCTTGTCTGAGTTTGAAAGCATTCAATCTGCTATTTTTCTGTTTAAATACTTTATGCATAATTTAGGTTATTGCTTGCGTACATGAAGGCTTAGAACTGGGAGCCTTCCCTAGCCTATGGACGTATCAAGTCCTACGGGTCTAGGTTGTCTTTTCTGATTCTTTATTGGCCCTTTCTGTATTATGAAACTCCTTAAGTTTTCTTTGATGCTATACTGTACTGCATTGCTATATTTTCTCAGACTTCCTAACAGATGATTAATATATATATATATATATATATAGCTTTTAAAGTTGGCAATAAAACAGGCCTCAACCCAGGTTTTCCTCTATAATAAATATGTGGTTTTGGTTATATCAAGGAAAATATTACATATTGTTCTTTTTTGTTAGAAATATATACCAAGATTCTCTCCATAATTCTGGTTTTGCTTAGTGAATTTCTTTCCTTTATAAGTAAGTTTGTTTTTCTATGTTTGCACTACATTCTTAGTTTATGCCTGAACTAGAAAAATTCTCCTTCTGTAATTTATGAAAATAGCTACTCTCCTATTTTAGGATAAGACTGTACAACATTTTAAATTTCCAAGCTTTCCTGTAGTAACAGTATTTTCTCAGAACTGTACATTTACACTATTATTTTATAATTAATAAAGTTTCACCAAGTTGTTTTACATACCTGAGATTAGTAAATAAAGGAAAAATCCAACTGTAGAAATCACCTCTATATTTTAATAGATTCCAATCCTCCTAACCTTGAGACTTGCTTTCAAGTCCAAGTCTCCCCCCGAGCTTGCTTACAAGATCAATATCTTCTTGCAAGGCTTCTCACACAGTGCCACAACTATCTGGTCACCACCAGACTTAGCCTCTTTTCTGTTTGACCTCTGAGCATGGATCCTTTCCCTTTCCTCTTATGTTCCTCTCAGGCTTCCTGTCTACCCTCTTGAGTCCTTTCCTTGGATAATTCATAACTAGGGAGGTAGTTAGGGTTAGGCAACTTCCTACCTTAACTTTCTTGATATGAAAAGTTACAAGATTTGTTAACAATCCAAAAGTAGTTTTATTTATAATTATCAAATTTAATACTTAATTCAAATAGTAACCATAAAATCCAGTTTGTTTTTACTACGGTAAAATAAAAATAATTAAGGTTTTCTGGGGACATCACACTTTGGCAATCTTGATATATTTTAAACTTAAAACAATTAAGAAAAATGATTGATTGATTTCAAATTAAAAAGTGCTTTGAGGTAGAGAACAACCAGAATGACACTCGATAATTTTACACTAATGTCATAAAACAAAGTAAAATCAAACATTATATTATATAATGATTTGTTGTAGAATGATAGTCAACAGCGGAAAATAACTCACAAGTTGGAAAGATAACTACATACACTACCCAAAAAAATAAAAATGGAGTACCTAAGTGTTACAGGGAAAAGTGTCTATATAGAACTTCTCTATCCCACTAAGGTGTGACAGCTACCTTAGAAACAAATAGAGAAAAGCTACTTTCGTTTTTCCTTTATGAATTATAGATAGAGAGGAACAAAAAGACCAACCTCTGTCTTGCGATAATCTCCTGATTTGATTCCTCTCTTCTTTGATAGTCTTTAGCTACATGCTCCCTTGCACGCCTAGCTTCACAAAGTACCTCTAAGATCACAGAAGCATAGCATTATACAAAGACATGGATCTATAATCATAAACAATCTAGGATCAGATGTAAATTGACCATAAAAATGTAGCAAGCATCAATGACACAAGAGCATGGAGGAAAACTTGAATAGCTTTTATTGATAAAACAAGAAAGAGCCAAGAGGAGTTACAACCAGTTGTTCTGACCCAGCATCAACCTCCTAGCAAAGAAACCCCTCTTCACCTCAAACAAAGCTTAGATCACCCAACAATCTGATGTTTGTCTCAAGAAACCAACATCAATTCCTTACAATATGCAAAATTCCAGCCTCTGGATCTCTGGGATGAGGGATCCATATATAGATATCTGTAATGGAGATGAGTTTGCTCATGATTTTATTAGTGTCTTCCCTCTGATAGTTCTTGCTTCCACTTGGAGATTGATGATATCTTACTCGTCCTTGGTCGAATTCAGTGAGGCAAGTGTCACAAGAGAAGATTCTGGAAGCTTCCATTGTCTCTCCACCTCGCGGAATGACACTGCCATTTGTCATTTCTCACCCATCGCACCCCACAGAAGGGATTTTTTAAATGAAACGCACCCACACAGTTTATTTAGGTGAGATGCAACGCACTTGGCCAGTGGAGCAGCTGAAATGATCCTGTTTTGACCAATTTTGAGCAGTTTTTCATGGAGAACTTCTGGGAGAAGTTGTAATATGTTGACCTTGTTCCTTTAGGGGTTAGAACAACACTTTTAGGGACTTAGGAGCCCTTGATTTATGGATATTTCATGCTTGGGGTTGTAGGGCCCAAAAATGTCTATAACAGTTGCCCCCTAAAGCATGAGGTTGTTAATCTTTTCATGTCGGGTGAAATGCTTTATTATGAGGATCCGAAGTTCTTTCAATGCTGGGAGGAGACCTGTAATAAGATACAATACAATACATTATCTTCATAGTATTTCATGATCTAGCTGAGGCGGGCATTCCCATGCTCAGCTTTATAAATTCATTTTCATGTACATAGGACAGACAATCGTCTGAGTGTAGACTGATGATTCTGATAGAGCCATCATCCTTTTGATTGGATGATTATTTGTGCGGCAATGATGTACATTTGATGTCTTTATTTCCCTGAATATTATCGCAGCCCGGATGGATGAAACTAGATCCGGCGTCTTCAATCTCGTTCGATCTTCACTCGAAGTACAAGTCGATCCATGTGAAAGTTGTTCTGGAGTCGAACATGGAAAGACATCGCCTGATTACCAGCCAATGATTTAAGCTGTTAATAGGCGCGAGAGGAATTACCGATAATGATAATGACCCTCAAGGTACTGTAGTACAATTCACGTGATGTGAATAAAGGACTTGGCGTCGAACACCACGCACAATCTTTCGGTCGAAGGCCATTGATGTAAACCTGTCGCCGGAAGTGAGAAACTTGCCATTGAGGCATGCAAGCTTCAAAGTACTGAATGGGGTGTTCCTAGATCAACTTCTTGGGTAATGAGCTGATGTCGACAAGAAGTGATCCGTCACAGGAGGGCCTTAATGAATCCCACATCAATGACACAGAACGGAGCAAATGATTTTAATGGAGGTGAAAACGATCTGGTGATATAAGGTTCAGGGTGGCAGTCATGAAAGAATGGAGTATAAATGTATGGTAGTGCGTGAGACACAGGTGAATTCTCTAAATGACTTCTCTTGAACATATCGGTGACACTAATGTGATGGATTGGTAGCATTAACCCCAAATGTGGATGGTGTGACGGGACCATGGTGATGTGACCGGTGAATGAAACAACCCAACCCGACTCGGACACAGAGTGGAAGTGTCATGTTCAAGAGCGACTTGCTACCAACAAAGTTTCTTCAAGTTTTCTTCCCAATTTTCCCCAGTCATTGCTGACCAGTACCTCTTTATTTTTTTCAAGCTTGAGGAGGATAACATATGCTTGTTCTATAATTTTCCCTTCGGGCAAACCCATCTCTATGTTTTAACGACCCTAGCGGTAGTGAAACTCATTCTCGTCTATAAACAAGTTTGTCACTATTAATCTTTTTAACGAGTTTAACGAAAAAGATAACTCAGTCCTTTTCAATTTTAGAGAGTCTGAAAAGGAACGTAAAGGTAACTTTGAAATTCCTTTTTTGTCATCCAATCCCTTAAGTCCGAAAAAGTATAAAACAATTCAAAAGGGATGAATTTTCGATACTTTTAACGAGCCGAACAAAACAAGCGCTCGATCTTTTTGTGTAATAATCTCTTAGGTCCAAAAAGATTAAAATCTAGGGGAGAGATAGCACTTCCGGTCCCTTTAACGAGCTAGAGAGGCCAATGGCTCGACAATATTTTCATATTTTACGAGTCAGTTGAGAAGAGCTTAAAGGAGACTCGTCTTTTGAGGAATGAGTGATAAAATGGGTAGCAGCTGATTCCAGGTAAGGTTTGGAATTTTCCAATCACGCTAGTGTTACAAGGATGGCTAGTGAGATCACTCTTCACAGCCGTTCCTCAAAATGGGTAAACAATCAAATGGAGGTGAATGATCGGCCAATGCAAAAGTGGAGGTGATGGTGCAAACACGACCAAGGCTTTAATGGCTGAAGTACTACATTCATGATGGTCATTTACCGGTGAATAGTTCATTTTTTAACGAGCTTAAACACGGGGGGAAACATTTGCTCATGTATTATGTTTATTTTTTAACGAGCTTGAACCTTGTTGTAACATTGCTCGATTAAGTTTGCATGCCCCTAGCATAATAATGCAAATCGAGTTGCATGCCCCCCAAGCCTCATTGCATTCAACTTGGTGGTTGGAATGAAGGTTTACCTTTGAGATTTGGAAAGCGGATTTGTTTCATTTTTTAATGAGGTTGACACAATAAAAGAACCATCCTCAAAATCCACCATATTTACAGTATTTGATAGAGAATCAAAAACTGAAGGATGATTAAGGTTGCTGGAATAATCTTCGTGGTGATTTGGAAGACGGGAGCGATGGTGGTAATCTTCCCATGGTGCCTCTCCTGTCATTGAATGAATGATTCCTTCGTCTGTTGAATGTACATGCGACAAAGGATTTGAAGAGGTGCCATATTCCTTAGACCTATCTATCCAAACACTCGATGAGCATTGATTTGGGTTTGCCCCCCAGGCCAAGAAAATTGATTACTACAATATTTCTAAAATGGCGATGATCCATGCTGACAAAATGTTTAGATATAGAAGATTTCATATTCCACTGTGGCCACTTCTGCCAGATTACTCGGAGGCGGTAGGGAAAAAGCACCCATTAAGGCAGGGTCTTTTAGGAGACCTACTCCGATATTTTGGAGTGAATGATTGCTTCCATGGATCATTGGAATGCTTCCCGTAACTTGTGAACTGTTGGGGAGAAATGTTTGTTGGTCGACGATTGTAATTCCTCCTTGGAAGGGAAATGCAATCTTCCTGAAGTAGGTTGACACAACTGCGGCCATGGCATATATCCAGGGCCTTCCCAGTAGGATGTTGTAATTGAGGTTTCTGTCAATTATTTCAACATCAATTTCTACTGTTTTACCCCCCAGTTCAACTTGCAAGTTACTTAAAATCCCGTATGGAGTGTATGATCGTCCATCAAATGCTTTTAACATTGTTGACGATCGCGACAAGGGTGGTGAGCCTAAATTTTTCCAGCAACTCATCGACATAATACATGTGGATGCCCCCTCATCAATAATTGTTCGATGAACAATTTTATTGAGGGATTTCACTTGAATAAGGAAAGCTAGTTGAGCTGGTAACTGAGGGTCATATCCTTTATGATCAAAGGCCACAAGATTGGAATCCATTGGGTCAATCCCACCTATTGCTGATAATAAAGCTTTCTCTTGGGAGAGGCAATTTTGCGGTACCTCAAGTGTCAACATAGCGGATGATGATTGGGCCAGGTCCTCTATTATATTATAATTCTGTGCTATTTTTGCACGAGGATTAAATGTCGATTTGTGTACTACTCCCTTTGGCAACTTTATCATTTGTTCAGGAATGATGGGTGGCACAACTTCGGTCAAAGTTGTTGTCGAACTGCTAGGTTGTTCATTAGCCTTGTTATTCGACAGCTGTGGATTCCCGTAATCTTTATTCCTTGTCAAAGCATCATTCTGCTTCTTTGATATAGACAACATAAGCACTTGGGATCGGGAAGAATTTTGATTAGCAACCAGTTTGGTTCCCGGGTTTGGAAACGGATCAGTCAATACTGCTGAGGTTTTTGAACTCTTAAAGAGTTTCTTAACTTCAGCTTTATGTGGACAATCTCTCGTCCAGTGATCCTCATCGCATATATTACACCCCACAGGGGGTTTCCTTTGCCCAGGAGAGTTTGTAGAAGGTTTTTCAGGAGATGACTCATCCTGCTTCTTTTTTCTCCCTTCCTTTTTCTTCTTGCCCCCTAGTTGCTTCAGTTGTTTGCCCTTCTCGGTTGACACGGCATTTACTTCTGAGGCAAGAAGTTCCTCATTTGCATTTTGACTAGAAATCTTACGGGCCTTTTTAGATGTAGCCTTTGTCGATTTCGTTTCTGTTGCGCCAATCACGCCATCGCCTGAATGAAAGTCATTTTTTGATTTAGGAGGAGGTGGAACGGAAAATTCTGGTCTGGGATTTTATCATAGAGAGTGCCAGACTGAGTATAAATCAAGTCTAAATATTGCGCACGAGCAATAACTTGCTATTTAGTGACGACTCCTCCCTTTGCCACATCTTCTATAATGGAAAGTAATAATGACTTAATAAACCATTCAGCTAAAAGCTGATCAGGAACGTACGTATTTACCATTCTACGACGACGTCGCCACTCATGAATATGATCGGATATGTGAGTGGCCGTTGTCTGTTTGAAATTGGTAAGAAGCTCTGTTCCTATTTCGTACCTTATTGGTAACTGAAAATGGGTTAAAAAGGTTGTGGCTAGGGTGCTGAAGTTATCGAATGAATCTCTAGGAAATTCGATATACCATTTTGCTGCTGGACCAGTTAACGTTCGCTGAAAAAGGCGAAGCCTAATCGAATCATCATTTAGAGTGTTAGATGAACACCATAGATGAAAGGTCATCACATGATTCGACGGGTCTTCACCCGGATTTCCATTAAATCTAGGAATATCTGACGGAAGTTTATGCGGAATCGCCAACCACCAAGGGGCATAAGCAATTGGATCATTTGTGAGCCGGTTTAGATCTGGTAATTCTAGAGTTGCTACAAAGGGCAACTGTTGATTCAAGTTAGGCGAAGCATACCCAGGATAAGATGGAATCGCCTGAGCAGTGGGTCTTTGCATACCAGCATAATGTATTTGATGCTGGCAACTTTGACAAGGTTGATGGGCATAACCATTATAATATGGTTGTTGATAACCACTTTGGAAATGCAGTTGCCCATTACTTACAAAGACTCGTTGCTCAGGTCCTTGATATGATTGCTGGAATGGTAGTTGTTGACATTGAATCAGCCATGGTTGTTGGACCATTTGATGTTGCTCAATATTGGATGATTGACCAAGATGAGGAGTCATAGTACTTGTTTGAGCCTGAGTCGCTCCAGATAAGGAGGCACTAACCTGAGGTTGTGATTGAGTCGTTGAGACAAGAGGCTGTTGTATTGCAACCTGAGAAACTTGAGGTTGACATACAACAGGTAGCGCTTGTACTTGCGATGCAGTCACCATAGCAGGTATAGTGGGAATATTCAACGCAGGGTGGACTGGTTGCATTGAATATACAACCCTTGGTGGCTGAGGCAGTATTGGTACCCAACTGCTGGATGTAATTCCAGTTTGACCTGAACTTTGTTGTAAACTCCCATATGGTTGTTCTCCAGGAGGGAACAATGAAAAAGCATACTGACCTCCATATGGTGGAAATCTAGTACTTAAAGGGTAAATTGGACTTTGAAGACACATTGGATCAATTTTTTGAGTTTCAACATAAGAAATACCAGATGGTAATCCGGATGAAGAAATAGGAACTAACCATGTCGTCGAAACAGTCCCTGATTGGACTCCGGCTTGTTGTTGATAACTTTCCAGGACAGATGGTATACCGACGAACATTGTTGGAGTAGCAGCAGGAGGTTCTGCTGCTGCTGTGTTGGATGACATAGTCCTAGATGTCGACGGTTGTTCAGATATATCTAGTCTATCTAAAAGATTTCCTAGCGATTCTACAAGAACTTGCGATGAAGGGAGACTAATTTCGAAGACGAACGAGGGAAAGGTGATGA
Source organism: Pinus tabuliformis (assembly GCA_031772625.1). Taxonomy (NCBI): domain Eukaryota; kingdom Viridiplantae; phylum Streptophyta; class Pinopsida; order Pinales; family Pinaceae; genus Pinus; species Pinus tabuliformis. The sequence continues at coordinate 1,154,877,447 of CM062817.1, forward strand.
TTATTCCATTTAAAATAAATTTTAGACGCTTTGACACAACTTGTTTTTTCAATTTTTAAGAGTCGAGAAAAAACAAAAGATGACTCTAGTCTCCTTCGATTTTTAATGAGCCTGAAGTGACAAGTGCTCAGATGGACCTTTTCTGTTAAAGAGTCTGAAAACGAAGGAAAGGGACTGCTCTGGAAATCTAGGTACAGGGATTACCAAACCAATCGCAAAACTACAGAATACTTTTTACGGTACGACAGTCAATCTTCCCGAATGTTGTGTTCAGTGCATTGTGATCGATAGGGCGGCAGACATGGCTTCCTATGGATAAAGGATTAAGCCTATTTGGGTCTCCCAAAATATACTTGATGGTACGTGGGAGCACAAGTCCGTACTGGTACTTATCGTCTCAAAGTGGAGGAATCACCCAACCATAAGTGATAACAATAGTTACCAGGCTTTACGACACCGGAATACGTCTCTAGCCTAGACTTCTAAATGTTGTGCGTTAAGTTCCAAAGCGTTGTTAGATTCATTGAATTTATTTTAAGTTGATCTTGTTTATGAAGTTTGCCTTTCAAGTTCACCGCGAGATGTAGATGTAATTCCTAAAATGCAATCTAAGATGATAAACAAACATTTTATCTTCTTTGTGCAATGAAAATCCTAGCTACTAAGGAAAAGAAAGACAGAATCTTTTCACAAGGAGCAAAGAGCACACTCTAAATGCACTTTCCTAAATCAAGCCAATCAGACTGTCTATATGCAAATGCACATGCATGTATTTGTTTTCGACTTTCTTAGTATATGAATGCTAAAAAGAAAGTTGACGCACAAATCTGAATTTCTTTTCAAGCGACAAATATCAACAAGTTTCTTTTCGAAATAAAAAATGGAGACGATCACAACACCTTACGATTTTGAAATGAATACTTTTCCTTGACACTAGAAAATTACAAATTCAGACCAAAAGCAATAGTAACAGGATAATCGACCATCAACAGCAATCAAACTCTTTCCTACGATTGAAATCGACACTTGCAACAGTTTCAAATCAAAGGACGACAGTACGATTATGCTACTTTTGCAAAGGAGAACTGTAAATGACTCAACAAACACACAAAAACATCTACAGTTCTTTTGTACAAAGGAGGCGGAATAACAGCAAGGAAAAGGGGTTTCAAACAGACATATACTGATCACAGGAAGCAAAATTCAGGAATAGAATAGGAAAGAATGAATCAGAGAAACCAAAACTACACAGGGCCTAGTTTGATCAGCACACTTGTAACACAGAGAATTTGAAATGCAGCGCAGCTTTTCCACTCGGGAAGTGCGCTGAAGTTCAAATTCTCTAAACAGTACCTGCGCTGGGCCAGAAACGAGACTCTGTTTGGGTTCTGGGTCACAGTTTGCAGTTCAGTTCTTGGGTTTTGGCCGAGCAAAAAGCAAATGGTAATGCAGCAATCAGGGGTAGATCTAAGGAGGATCTAAGAGCTATCACAAGGGAAATCAGATAGTTTGTGAATCATTTGCTTAACTCATAAACAGATCCAATAGATGGATTGAAATAGCAGTTATCTACTTTGCATTTGTTATGGCAAATGCAGTTCGAATGCTACTTGCAAGTTTATGAAACAAACAACAAAGAATGATAAACAAACAAACTAATTATCTCCCCAGTGGAGTCGCCATTTTGTTACAGGGAAAAATGTCTATATAGAACTGCTCTATCCCACTAAGGTGTGACAACTACCTTAGAAACAAACAGAGAAAAGCTACTTTCATTTTTCCTTTATGAATTATAGATAGAGAGGAACAGAAAGACCAACCTCTGTCTTGTGCTAATCTCCTGATTTGATTCCTCTCTTCTTTGATAGTCTTTAGCTACCTGCTCCCTTGCATGCCCAGCTTCACAAAGTACCTGTAAGATCACAGAAGCATAGCACTATACAAAGACATGGATCTATAATCATAAACAATCTAGGATCAGATGTAAATTGACCATACAAATGTAGTAAGCATCAATGACACAAGAGCATGGAGGAAAACTTGAATAGCTTTTATTGATAAAACAAGAAAGAGCCAAGAGAAGTTACAACCAGTTGTTCTGACCCAGCATCAACCTCCCAGCAAAGAAACCCCTCTTCACCTCAAACAAAGCTTAGATCACCCAATAATCTGATGTTTGTCTCAAGAAACCAACAACAATTCCTTATAATATGCAAAATTCCAGCCTCTGGATCTCTGGGATGAGGGATCCATATATAGATATCTGTAATGGAGATGAGTCAGCTCATGATTTGTTTAGTGTATTCCCTCTGATAGTTCTTGCTTCCACTTGGAGACTGATGATCTCTTACTCATCCTTGGTCGAATTCAGTGAGGCAAGTGTCACAGGAGAAGATTCTGGAAGCTTCCATTGCCTCTCCACCTCGCGGAATGACACTACCATTTGTCATTTCTCGCCCATCGCACCCCACAGAAGGGATTTTTGAAGTGCAACGCACCCACACAGTGTATTTAGGTGAGATGCAACGCACTTGGCCAGTGGAGCAGCTGAAATGATCCTGTTTTGACCAATTTTGAGCAGTTTTTCATGGAGAACTTCTGGGAGAAGCTGTAATCTATTGACCTTGTTCCTTTAGGGGTTAGAACAACACTTTTAGGGACTTAGGAGCCCTTGATTTATGGAAATTTCATGCTTGGGGTTGTAGGGCCCAAAAATGTCTATAACACTAAGTTTTTTTCCGCTAGCCATTTTGTAAAGGTTGCAAAGTGTGCCAACATTATGGAATTCTCACATTGGAGTGGCCAGGTTTTTTCATTTAAATTTTGTTTTGGAATTTCATTGCAATTTTCAATGGTGTAATGCCCCCCATCCAACCATGAATGTATTAAGGCCTTGCTGAGATGGAGGAGACTGCCTCCAAGGTTTCCCAGCCAAACAAGTAAGCCCACATGGAGTGCAATGATTTTAGTGTAAGACAAATCGATGGAGGAGACCTTGATTTTACAAGGCACAACAATTTTGGTATACACGTCCCATCGATGATCACATGCTCTTCGTGTGGAGTCTAATTTGTCCCCTATGCATTTTCTTTATGGAGTTGGGCACATTCAAGCATGATTGGGAAATAAATCAGTCAATTTCACTTACACTACTCCATTGATACACTAGTTGAAGATCATAAATTCTCCAACAAAATGTGCCAAACCGATTTCCATCATACATTTTAGTAGACGAGAGAGGTGCAAGTATAGGCAACATTGATGTCCTCCTACTCCGAGTCTTACTCCATGGATGGATGTGACACCATGAGAGGCCCCAGTCCAAATAAAACACAACTTCATATAGAGTATTAAGAACATTTTCGGAAAATAATAATCCATCAAAAATAGCTTTGTAAATTTAAAAACACATCAAGGAAGACAGTGATGCTAAATTTTAGGCGAAAATTTTAAACCAAGCCCATCAAATTCCAACCCTGATGGTATCTATCATTAAAAAAGTTAAGGGACATTCTAATTTTATTTTTTAATTGAGATTGGGTGACAAATTTTGGAAAAAAATTGATTCTCTTCTCATTTAAAATGAATTTTTAAATGAACAAATGGATTTAGTAATTCTGAAAATGTATGTAATATTCACAATTGAAATTGTGGTTATAATGATTTTCTATAATTGATGGGAAAATATATTTTTAGAAAGGAAAAAAATAAAAAATTAAACTATTGTAAACATAAATGCATTTATACCAACATTGTTGTGTAAATTAATATTTATCATTTGAAAAAATAATATATTAAATCATTTTATTTTGTTGTCTCGACTCATTGGGAATTTGAACTTTGAATTTCATGATTTATATAGTATTTTATTGCCATCACCAACTGAGATGTCCCTCATGGGCCAATATATTAAACACTAATACTTAAATGATTGTCCAATTATACACTTTATTGTTAGTACAATATATAACTAGGGTAGCCATATAAATTAAATGGATGCTAAATGTGAATAAGCATCCATTCAAAAGAAACATTAAAATGCTTACTTTATGATACATCTCACATTGTCAAGATAAAAAAAAAAAAAAACATATAAATTATCTAAATTATAAAAATTATTATTATTAATGATTATTATAAAATAAATTAATATATAAGTTAAAATATACATAAAAACATATAAAAATATTTTTAACTATGGACATTCACTCTCACTTTACTATATAAAATATTCAAGTGTAAATACTTTGTGTTACAATACTATGGGCCCATACCATGGGTTATAGATACACCATGCCTATAAACCTACAACTCATTTGGTCTGGAATTTGTGATATAAAGCATTTTTTAATTAATCAATTTAATAAAAATAAATAGATTCAATGATCCAAAAAATTTATGGGATATTTGGACTATAAACATTTACCATTCAAAACATGGTTTTAAAAAATATCTATAGTTTATTGGAAATATATTATGAAGAAGGCAAAAAGTAAAAGGGATAATTATGGAAAAAATAAAATGCATTTACACCAATATTGTTGTAAATTAATACTTATTATTTGAAAAATAAATATATTAAATATTTATGATTGTTCTATTATATACGTTATCGTTGGTACAATATTTAATTAGTCAAGCCATATGAATTAAATGGTTGCTAAATGTCTATAGGTATTGATCCATGATAAATATTAAAACAACCACTTCATCATACATATCAAATTGTTAGATAAGAAAAATGTAATAGCTTAACACAAAAAAAATATCTTTTTTCACACCCCAAATATCGAGGTCATTAACTATGGTTATGCGAATGTTGAAGATTTAATGAAGATCATTCCTCCATATCCGCGGTAATCTTTCGCATTGGTTAGACCCCCATTGGCATATTTCATCAATAATAGCAACACTTTAATGATGGAGGTGTGGACCGAGGGTGGAGCTAACACCTACAACTTAGACACTAAATCACTCACTAAGTTCACTAAATACTCTCGACAGAACAGTCTGGAGCCTTGGTCACCTAGTCGATCTACCACCGCAGGATCAGGGTTTGAGGATCCAATGGTCCTCATGCTCTAGGGCTATTCGTGTGACATACTTTCGGCTTCCCGCTATGTGTGATTTCCATTTGGTTCTTTGCAAAACCTTGTAGCTCAGCTCTACAACCTCACAAGGTTTTGGAGGAAAATAATGGTGTCGGCCTGATCTCCACATCCCAACGGGGTCTGGCAAGCATCTAGGTAATGTATCCAAGAGTCTCCTCCCGCCAATTTCCTTCATATGCTTTCGTTTCCAAATTAAAATGACTACTCCTAATCATATGGTTCTTTGGCATGCAGGTAGTTCCTTTGTCTGTTGTTTTTGCACAACCCATAAAGGATGAGACAGGGAAAATTGTGCTCTCTTAGAAATAAGATCCTATACAACTACAAGATTGTTTTTCAAATTTTTTTCTTACTGTAAAGAACCACTAACAATTGTAATAGGGCTTCTAGATGTTCATCGCTTCTTTTCACCCAGAGCTCATCCTACACAGGTAACGATGAAACCCTTGAACATTTTTTTACTTATATCAATAGTTTGTTCTTGTTTTCCTACAAGATTTAATCCCGTCGTTTATGCATTCACAGGTAAGGTCTCGAAAACAAATTTCCGAAGGATTTCAAAGTTTTGAGGGTCTTCCTTATACTGGTTGTGGTCTTCTGGTTACATGTTGGTTTTATCACCAAGTCTTCTGGTGACTTATAGGTTAATGAATACCTTCAAACCTCAGTTAAATGTGAAAGTGTTCTGCCTTCTTGTATTTAATTTAGTTTCTCTGGTTTAGAAGCAAACCCCATGTCGAGGCTTGACTAATGTTAAATTTATAGCTTCTATGAAAGGAACTGTATGAGGGTTTATGATTTGCTTTGAATAATCAGAGATGGGATGACTTTGTGAACATATTTGACTTAGATAATTAAGGGTTTAAACCCGGTTTTGATATTTCCATTATGTAACCGATTTATAATTTGAAAAATTCTATACACGAGATTCTATTTTCTTGTTTGGCCATCTTCCATCGCTATTCTGGTTATTAAGAGTCACAATGCTCTTAGCTTAACATATTTAGAAACTAGTCATAAGCGTGGGTGGTTGGCTCTCGTTTTTCCTTCGGAAAGTGACCGAGAGCCACGAAGAACCCTCACAATTTGGTTAATGATTTTGTACAGTTAATGATAAGTTTGGTTTGATCTGGTTGTGAAATGGCTTGTGGTAACTGTCGCATGATGAAATATCATCTTCTTGTTTGCTTCTGGCAGTCTATAGTAAAGTTTATAATTGTAGAGTGAATACATTTCAGGCTTGATCTCTATGTGCTCTATGTATTCTAAAATGTGTTTCATGGTTCGATTATAACTGTAGTATTTTCTCTAAAGGCCATAGAGTGTTCTTCTTTTAATTTCTCTAATTCGCTATTATATTATTGTCTTGAAAGGGTTTTGGGTTATTTTCTTTGAACTGTTTAAATCTATAGGCATTTCTTTCATTATGATTCATTGATGTATATATAAACAACAAAATATAACTAACAATATAAATGAAAGAATATATATCTAGCCATATAAAACAACATAATATATCTAGCAATCAGTTATGATGATAACTATCCATTATTGAATAAAAGTAACCTTTTTAGTTAATGATTACTAATCACAAAATGTACTACTTATATGTTTCTTCTTTGTTTATAACTGTGTAAGTACTTCCCCTTCTTGGAAGGTCTCTCCACCCAACCACGGATCTGGAAATTATGTCCAGATTCCCCTCGGAGCTCTTCCTACTCCTGATAACCAATAAGCATATTATAGTCTGGTATCTTGGGCATCAGAACTATGGGCCAACCTCAAATCACATACCATTTTGACTGTAATCCACAGTTTTCCCACTAGTTACTTTTGTCGAGCTCAAGGAAAATCTGGACAACATATTTCCTACTTCCTTTTCCTTTGTATTTTTCAAACCCCTTAGGATTCTCCCTCTTTTCCCTTTTGAGTGAACATACGAGCAATTCTTTGTAACTGTCTTATGAGTTATTAACTGTTTCTCTCAGTTATTTGACAAACTATTTAAATTCTTAATTAATAAGTAACAAGATATGTGATGGCTTCTCAGCCTTAATTCTTTAACATACTGAGTTAAACAAAGTAAAATATTGAAGTAATAAGTAAAACTTGGTAAAATAGTAAATGTTCATGCATCATAGGGTGTTACAGCTTCCACCCCTTGGGAGGAACACCATCCCTAGTGTGCTTTTAAGAAAATAGTGTCGGATAGGCTTTCTGCATAGTTTCCTCTTCTTCCCAGGTAGCCTCTTTTGGGCCAAAGTGCTTCTACTACACTTTAACTTGGGTGATGGCTCGTTTCCGCAAGATGGTTTCTCTACGATTGAGAATACTAATAGGCTCATCCAGAAACTCTCCCTTTGGTTCGACTTGCACAAATTACAATTTGCGGTGAAAAATTTACAAAACAACAATTCATATGTTGCCTATTCTATTCGTTTATTACGTGTATAATTTCCCAGTTAATTATATGTTGAGGATTGTACAGATATTGTTTTAACAAGGAAAAATGGAAAACATTGTGGACCTAGATATGGCCTAGGAGTGGTATCTTTTATGCCACTGGTCGAATCCGTTACAAGATTTAAAATGGTCCACAGTACCGGGGTGCTAACTTAGCATAACCCTTCCACTGTAAGGTACTTTTTCGAGGTTTGACTTTTAGGTATACATGATCCCCCCAACTGGAATTCCTTATGTTATCTTTTCTTATCTGCATAAACCTTTTTCCTATCCTGAGCAGCTTTTAAATTCAAATGGACCTTTTTAATTGTATCCTCCATTTCAGCTAACATGTCAGGACCCAATGTTAGTCTGTTAACATGGCTATTCTAATCTATGGGTACTCTGCACTTTCTCTCATACATTACCTCAAAAGGGCTCATGCCTAGTGATTCATGATATCTGTTATTGTAGGCGAACTCTACCAAGTGGAGGTAGTCCTCACATTTATGCAGTTGTTGCATCACAAACATCCTCAACATGTCCTGCAGGATTTGATTCACTTGCTCTATTTGGCCATCTATCTGTGGATGGTAAGCAATATTGAATTGGATATGGGTACTTGACCTAGAGAAGAAGGTTTTCCAAAATGTGGATGTAAAATTTACATCTTTGTTAGAAATTACCACCCTGGGTATCTCGTGCAACCGGAAGATTTCCCTCATAAATATGTTTGCGATTTTCATAGTTTTGTAGGTGGATTTTACGGGTATGAAATGAGCAGTTTTTCTTAGCTTGTCCGCCACCACCATAATTCAGCCATGTTGTTTCTTAGTGCGAGGTAAACCAGTGATGAAATTAGAGTGATCATCTCCCATTGCCATTCAGGAATGGGTAATTGTTGCAATAGACTAGTGGGATGCTGATGTTCTGCCTTCACTAGTTGGCACTCCATAAGTTTGGATAGGTACTCAGCAACATCCTTCCTTAAACCTGGCCAGAAATAACTTTTTCTGATGGAAGAAAACAATTTATGGTATCCTGGGTGAGCGGCATAAGGCTTCCTATGAAACTCATCCAATAACAATTGTTTGACAGAATTCTGATTAGGAACATATATTCTATTTTTGAATGGTAACATTTGTCTGGATTTATACCATAATTAGATTGTTTCCCCTTCTCTTGAGCTTCCAATGCTTGCTGCCAAATGAAGGCATATTCTAGGTCTTTGAGAGATGCTTCTTTGATGATGTCAGGAAGGTTAGATCGTACTTGACAAACATTTACTTCATAGATGCAATGTAATTTCCTGCTTAACACGTCAGCCACTCGATTTTCCTTCCCCTTAAGGTGCTTCATTTCAAATTCGATTTCACTCAAGAACGCAATCCATCTGGCCTGTCAAGCATTTAAAATAGATTGGTTAAAGAAGTTTGTAAGGCTGTTATGATCTGTTAATAAGAAAAATTTATTTCCTAGTAGGTAGTGTCACCACATTTTAAGCACATGTACCACCGTTGTCAACTCAAGATCATATGTAGAGTACCATTGTTCATAATATTTCAATTTTCATGATTCATAGGATATAACCTTCCCTTCCTACATCAATACCCCGCTGACACCCTCCTTACTTGCATCTGTGCAAACCACAAAAGATTTTTCTGGATCTTCTACTTTTAGCACACGTGCAGTAGTAAGTAACTGTTTTAACTGCTCAAAACATTTCTGACATTGAGTTGTCCATCGGAAGGTACACCCCTTTTCTGTAATGAGGTCATAGGAAAAGCTATTTTCAAAAAATTTGTAATGAATCGACGGTAGTCGCCGGCTAATCCCAAAGAGAAGCTAATATTAGAAAAAAAAAATTGGGGTGGTCCATTCCATAATGGTTTTGATATTTTATGGATCCACCGCTATTCCTTCTGCTGATATAACATGACCCAGCTAATGTATTTGACTTTTGAAAAAATCGTGCTTTCTATACTTAGCGTATAACTGATTATCCCATAGAATCTGCGTTACTATTCTCAAGTGATTTTCATGCTCCTCCTAATTATTAGAATAAATTAGTATGTCATCAATAAAAACCATTACAAACTTATCTAAAAATGGCTGAAAAATACTGTGCATCACACTCATGAAAATAGCTAGAGCATTTCTAAGGCCAAAAGGAAATACCATGAAGTCGTAATGGTCGTAACAAGTTTGAAATGCAGTTTTGCAAAAATCTTCTTCCTTTATCCTTATTTGGTGGTAGTCAGACCTTAGGTCAATTTTTGAGAACACACTGGACCCCTTCACTTGATCAAATAAATCATCAATATGTGGTAAAGGGTATTTGTTTTTGATAGTCAGTTTATTTAGCTCACAATAATCAATGCATAGCCTTAAGGTTCCGTCCTTCTTTCGAACAAATAGAATAGGGGCTTCCCAAGGGGATACACTGGGGCGAATGTACCCTTTATCAGGAAGTTCCTAAAGCTGCATTTTGAGTTCTGTTAGCTCATGGATTCTCATGCGGTAAGGAGCTCTCAAAACAGGAGCTTCTCAATGTATTAATTTAATTGTGAAATCAATATCACGCTTAGGTGGCAATCCAGGAATGGATTCAGGAAACACATCAACGAAATCTTGAATCACAGGACTATTTACCAAAGAAGTCATTTTACTCTTGGAATTGTTGTATCCTACTTGGATAGCATAAATATGACAACCCTTCCTAATACATCTTCCCAACTGCTTAGCAGTAATAGGACATAACTTAATATTTTTCTTGATTCCTTGTATTTCCTTTCTCTGTCCTGAATCCGTGAGATAACTTACAAATTTCTTTGTACAATTGACTAGGGACCAATGCCCTTCCAACCCATCCATCCCTATTAGTACATCATATGAACCTAAAGGGAGTACATTCGGGTCAACATGGATGGATTGTCCTGAAACTGTTATAGGGCAGTGTTTTGTCTTCACAAATACCCTTCTTTTTGTTCCTAGGGCTAGTTGAACTAACCAAGGTTTATTAAACTTACTGCTTTGCAGCTGACATTTCTCTACCACTTTAGGACTAATATAGCTTAGGCTAGCACCCAGATCAAACAAAATAGAAACAGGTTGATCCACAACCATACCTTCACACTTAATCATGGTGGGTTGGTATGCTGCTTGATGATCGTCCAAAGCAGCATTAATTATAGGCATACTCCTTGCTACATCTCCAATTGTGGAGGCTTCTTGCATATTTGAAAGTTGTTCTATTCTAGCCTTGTGTGGGAAACTTTTGTAGTAATGGAATTCTCCACATCCCCAACATTGTAGAGGTTGTTTTGGCTGCTGGTCATTAGCAGGTTTACCAACTCCCTCTGACTGTCTATTCTTGGTGTAGGTTGGAACCTTTGACTGGTTCCTTGGAAATTTACTGAAAGTTGTTTGTTCTATATTCCTTCCATTAGTGATCTTTGTCTGTATGCATAGCGGTAAATTTCTCCCTCTCCTGCCTATTTCTCCTTTGGACCCCTCACTCTTTTGTTTCATTTACTGATAATAGGTACGAGCTTTTCACACCGCATCATTCATTGTTCTAGGATAATCAACTTCTAGTTTTTCCTTCATAAAGATTGGTAAACTACTAATAAATCACTGAATCTTGTCCTTTTCTTCCTGCATATATGGGACATATCGTAATAGGGAAGTAAATCGTTTCACATATTCATCCATGGTCAAGGTTCCCAACCTTAAATCATGGAACTCCTTTTCTTTTTCATCATAGTAACGCTCAGTTAAATATTTATCCTTGAAATGCTTCTGAAATTCTTGCCACGTAACTTGTTCTTCGTCAATTTTTCTCACAGTCTTGATTTCTTCCCACTAGAGGGTGGCCTTACCCCTTAATTGATAAACTGCCAGCCATGCTTTAAGTTTTTCAGTATAGTCATAAATTTGAAAGTACTTTCTCATGTCAATTAGCCATGCTTCAGCTGCTTCTTCAGATTCTCCTTCAAAGAGTGATGGTTTTATCTTTTTGAACTCACCTTGTAATTCCACCTTCTGTCTTTTTGTCTTTCTTTGGTCGGAAACATTATCTGAACATCCCTCTTCATCTTCCTTGTGTCCTTCTCCTAACTATGCATTATCTTCACCATGATGGGCTGTTGGGGTTTTCTCCCTATCCTTAGCACTGGGATCTGGTCCTCGTTGATTCTGACGGTTAGACATAATTTTAAGGATCCTTTCTTGTTCCCGCCTCAGTCGTTCGTTATCCATTCTCAGTTTTGTCATCTCCGCATGTAATTATTAAATGGTTTCAAGTAGGGCCAACATTGCCTTGATGAGATTCTTCTCCGAGCTGTATCCATATGTCCGGGTTGGCCTCTACATAACTTGCTTCCGGTTGGTTCGATAGTCTAGGACTCCTATGAATTTCTTCTCTTTAGGTGCTGATCTCTATCTCTGAGTTCACATTCACACATACTCAGTTGTTTATTATTATTATAATTATTATAATTATTATTATTATATATATATATATGTATGTATGTATGCATATTTATCTATCCGAGAAGTCTTAGTGTGTGAGCCTGGGCTCTAATACCATTTCTAACAGCTTAATGCACATAAAAAATTTATTTTGTGTCACACACTATTAACTATATTGCTGGTAAATATCGAGGTAATTAACTATGGTTATGCAAATGTTTAAGATTTAATAAAAATCGGTCCTACATATCAGTGGTAATATTTTGCATTGGTTAGACCCCCGTTGAAATATTTCATTGATTATAGTAGCACTTTACTGATGGAGGTGTGGATCGAGGGTGGAGCTGAGACCTGCAGCTCAAACATTAAATAACTGACTAAGTTCACTAAATACTCTCAACAGAACATTCTGGAGCCTTGGTCACCTGGTTGATATACCACTGTAGGATCATTGTTTAGGGATCCAATGGTCCTCATGCTCCAAGGTTATTCGTGTGACATACTTCAGGCTTCCTGATATGTGCAATTTCCATATGGTACTTTGCAAAACCTTGTAGCTTGGCTCTACAACCTGACAAGGGTTTGAAGGAAAATAATGGTGTTAGCTTGATCTCCTCATCCTAACAGGGTCTGGCAAGCATCTAGGTAATATATCCAAGAGTCTCCTCCCAGTAATTTCCTTCAGATGCTTCTGTTTCCATATTAGAATGATTTCTCCTAATCATCTGGGTCTTTGGCACACAGGTAGTTCCTTTGTTTGTTGTTTATGCACACTCCAGAAAGGATGAGACATGGAAAGCTGCACTCTCTTAAAGGTAAGATCCTATACAACTACATGATTTTTTATTTTTTATTTTGTTCTGACGGTAAGGGCCACTAACAATTTTAATAGGCCTTCGAGATGTTCGTCACTTCTTTTCACCCGAAGCTCCTCCTACACAGGTAACGATGAAACCCTTGAATTTTGTTTTACTTATATTAATCGTTTGTTCTTGTTTTCCTACAAGATTTAATCCTGACGTTTATGCATTTGCAGGTAAGGTCTCAACAACACATTTATGAAGGATTTCAGAGTTTGGAGGGTCTTCCTTATACTAGTTTCCATCTTTTGGTTACAGGTTGGTTTTATCACCAAGCCTTCTGGCAACTTACGGGCTAATGAATACCTTCAAACTTCAGTTAACTATGAAATCGTTCCACCTTATTGTATTTAATTTAGTTTCTCTGGTTTATAAGAAAACCCCATGCTGAGGCTTGGCTAATGTTAAATTTATAAATGGTATGAAGGGAACTGTATGAGGGTTTATGCTTTTGTTTTAAATTATCAAAGATGGGATGGCTCTATGAACTGATTTGACTTAAACTATTAAGGGTTTAAACCCGGTTTTGATATTTCCATTCTGTATCTGAGTTATAATTCGAAGCATTCTATACACGAGATTCTATTTTCTTCCTTGGTTATATTCCAACACTATTATAGTTATTAAGAGTCACAGAGCTCTCAACTTAAGAGATTTAGAAACTAGTCTCAAGTGTGGGTGGTTGGCTCTCAAATTTTCCTTCGGAAAGCGACCGAGAGCCACGAAGAACCATCGTGATTCGTTTAATGATTTTGTACAGTTAATGATAAGTCTGGTTTGATCTGGTTGTGAAATGGCTTGCGGTAACTATCCCATGATGAAATATCGTCTTCTTGTTTACATCTGGTGTTCTATAGAAAAGTTTATAATTGTAGAGTGAATACCTTTCGGGCTTGATCTCTGTGTGCTCTATGTATTCTAAAATGTGTTTCATGGTTCGATTATAAATGTAGTATTTTCTTTAAAAGGCATAGACTGTTCTTCTTTTAATTTCACTAATTCCCTGATATATTGTTGTCCCGAAAGGGTTTTGGGTTATTTTCTTAGAATTGTTTAAAGATATAGGCATTACTTTCATTATAATTCATCGACGTATATATAAACAACAGAATATAACTAACAGTATAAACAATAGAATATATATCTAGCCATATAAAACAACAGAATATATCTAGTAATAAGTTCTGATGGTAACTATCCAATATTGAATAAAATTAACCCTTTTTAGTTCATTATTACTAAGCACATAATGCACTACTTATCTATTTCTCCTTTGTATATAACTTTGTAAGTACTTCCCTTTCTTGGAAGGTCTCTCCACCAGACACATATGTGGCAATTATGTCCAGATTCCCCCTCCGAGCTCTTCCTACTCCTGACAGTCAATAATTTTGTTACAGTCTAATATCTTGGGCATCAAGACTATGGTCCAGCCTCAAGTAACATATAATTTTGACTATAATCCACAACTTTCCCACTGGTTAATTTCGTCCAACTAAAGGAAAATCTAGGCAGCATAATTCTTGCTTCCTCTTCCTCTGTATTTTTCCAACTCCTTAGGATTCTCCCTCTTTTCCCTTTCGAGGGAACAAATGAGCAGCTGTTTGTAACTTTCTCAGGAGTTATTAACTATTTCTTTTAGTTCTTTGACAAATTGTTTAAATTCTTAATTAATAAGTAGCACGATATGTTATGGCTTCTCAGCCTTAATTCTTTAACAGTCTATGTTAAACAAAGTAAAAGATTGAAGTAATAAGTAAATCTTGGTAACAAAGTAAATGTTCGTGCAACATAGGGTGTGAAAAAAAATCTCATAAAAATTAACAAACTATTGCTATTATTATTATTAAATGAATTAATATATCTCAATTGGTGATTACTTTATTATACAGTATAATTTAAACAATGAGTTTCAAGGTTCAAATCCTCCAACAATATATATATATATATATATATATATATAGATATATATAGATATACATATACATATACATATACTAAACATTTGGATATTACTCATAATTAGAAGGAAAGAAAGGACATAACTATTTTTGAGATAAATCTGGATCTTTGATTCGTGATTATTATTAAGAATATTAAAGAACATTTCATGAACATTAAATCCCTTCTTTCCACCTAATAATTTGTAACCCTCATCCATACCGTAGTTAAAAAAAATTTGCATCACAAGATAATTGAACATAACATAACCGACACTCAAGCTACACCATTATTGTAAAATTTATCACAATTAAATTTATATGAGGGTTAAATTAATTAGATCATATATCCTTATTTGATCCCTTAACTTCTATACAACACTTTGATTACATTTCATTTTCGACCCAAGGAAGTTTTTATTATGGTGAAGTTATCCCAAATCCTCGCTTGAGTTTTCATTTGGAAGTCGCTCCAGAGTATGGCATCGCTCTGCAACCTGGGTCAGTTTGTTGCTTACTAAGAAAAACATTGCTTCAACCTCGGTGCCACAGGAATAAGTTCACCGCATGCTAATATCTTAACCATTGGAACTTCTTAGTTTGATTGTTTTCCTTACTCTTAGAATTTTCTGAAGTTTATTTTGTCACCACGATATAGAATCAACATATGTTCAAATGTGGAGTCACGACATCGCCTTCTAAAGATAAGTTAGCACTCATGACGTTAGCCAAAATTACTTGCTTTTATTTTGTTTGGTTGAAGCTAAGAGGGACTTCTCCTTGTTCGCAAGTTCCAACTGGTTCGAAAATCACTCACACTTTCCCTCAGGTATACTAAATGTGATTTCATCGAAGCTTCGTTCAACCTTGCTTTTAATGAATGCATTTTTATGAATCATTTCCCTCCGGTTTATGATGGGTGTAGCTATAACCCTCCAACACTTTATGGTTAGTTATTATTTGCATGCCTCCTGTACTTGCAAAGGAAACTAAAATAACAATTTCTTACCAGGTAATTTCAGAAAACCCCTGAGGGTTCTATATCAAGATATTGCTTCTGCTCGCCTTTTCAGCTTTCATAATTGACACAGATTTAGGGTTCGGTTATGCCGACAGGCTCTTTTGAATTTGGATGATTTTTGTTGTGGCTTCCCATAGGGACCTATACTGTAAAGTTAATATAGGGACTTAATGCCAGATTTCTTATTCACGGTAATTCTAATTTATTTCCATGGATCCTATATTTTCTGTGAAATCATTTCTCTAAGAACATTATGAAGCATGTACACTTCTATTAGTGGTTGAGAGCTTCAGGTTAAAGATTAGGTTTAATTTAAGATTATCAATTATGCCAACACCTGGTAGCAATATTTTCCTCAAATGTTAAGCACATTTCATTAACATTTTTCTATTGTATTGTGTATCATAATTCTTTGGATATAATGTTAAGGGTTTGTTGAGCCTCATACTTTGCTCTATCAATGTTATAATATTTCAGCTGCATAAGGGTTTGATTATATATGTATGGATATAAGTCTATTCCCTTTTATTTAATCCAACTTTCACTATTGAGCACTAAATCTAAATGGAATCGATTATATATGTATGGATATAAGTCTATTCCCTTTTATTTAATCCAACTTTCACTATTGAGCACTAAATCTAAATGGGATTCCAGTTATGTTACTACTACATAATTTTCTAGTTGATATACTGCATCCTGTGCAATGTATTATGGCTTGAAGTTTTATATGTTATATGTTCTTGTAAAATTTTTGGTTATCTTACTTGTTTAAAAATGATTGAAGGCTTCCACCATCATTTAATTCTGCCTTTAATGGCTTTCTAATATGTAACACAAAATCCTTACTGGCCCTTGTTGTTTTAGGTATCGGACTATTTGGGCTTCGAGTTACTGTTTGAGGACCAAACTAACTAGTACTGCCAGCATAATTTGGTATTGTTTCCTCTTCAAACCATATCCTCGTAAGGTAATAGTTTTAATTCCACCTACAACCATTCGAATTGTCCTTATTTTACAGGAATGTTCAAGAGCAATGACCATGTTGGGATGACCAACCATTTTAGGATCAAACCTTATGCAAATATTTCTGAAAGTTTCTTGGTTCCAATAATGAAGGGGAAAGTAAGGAAACTTTACTCTAGAGGGATAACATTGGGAGCTTGATTCCTAGGACTGAATTAGTGCTCTAATGATCCACATAGAATCCCTAATTTCCTATAAAAAAATTCTCATTCATGAATATCATATCATGAAAATATTTTCCACTATGGTATTATTAAATGGTAATATGCCTTTTTCTCAAAAAGGAAGGTGAAATGTCCATGCCCATAAAAGAAAACAAAGGGTTAAACATCAACAAGAAGTCTCTAGTTTTTATAAATTCGTATATTCAAATATTTTTGGGGGCACATACTAATAAAATACCGAATTAAACTATGAAATACAAGCTTGAGAACAATTGAATGAGATTGGAAGGAATGCCCTATTATCTTAGAATTTTTTTTCTATTTCTTAACAAAATAGATTTCCTTGGCCCTTGTGGTTTGCGAGCTTGAGCTAGAAATCAAATATGAGGTTAGGTTTGGCAAGGTGCTGTAGAGCCAACTATGTAGAATTTTCTTTTCATTGTTGTTAGCAAAATTTAAAAATTTCAATTAATAATTATTAAAAATAAATAAATAATTCCAAATTTTAATATAATTATTAATCTATCCATGATTATAATGTTTATAAGGTTTTGGTCCATTTTAAAACCATGAATTAAAAGTTAATGTTTTGAAAATTATTTGGGATTGAATAAGTTATATATATGGGCTTTGAGGCTTTGCAAAATCTAGCCATAGACATGAGTTATATGCTGTGATCTAACAAAAAAAGAGCTAAGAAAGAAGGAAACTCTACCGAGAGAGGAAAAACGAGAGGTCCTTTTACCTGCTACAAAACACTATTACATATGTAACCAATAGTGAGGTACAAAGAAAGTAAGAGCAAAATGCAGATAGAAATGAAATCATGGAACAACATAGCCATGACAAGAACTACATTGGAAAGCGAGCGAAACAAATTAGCATCCTAACAGAATGCTTTGTAATAATCTCTAGAAGGTAGTTGTAATTAATTAAAGTTTAAGCCAATTACACGTGTAATGTCTTGATTTCTCTTGCTTGGCATTGAAGACATCATTTAAGACCTGCATAGGCTCCATGGAGGAGAGATTATGGGAGTTATAGGCTCCATGGAGGAGAGATTATGGGAGTTATAGTGAATAATATATTTTTTATTTTATGTTTTTAAGTATTTGATTTATAAATTAGTTATTTTTAATTAAAGTAGTTACCAGATACACCGTTGGATATAGGCATAATAAAGAATTAAATGGAGACTATCGACATTACAGGCGGTATAATTAATGTTGTTAGAAAAAATTATAATTTAATTAGAATGAAAATAGATGATCACTATGCCATTCCTATGAAACAAAGTGGCTTGAGCATATGTTAGAGTTGGGAAAATTCATTTAAGAACATAGTTTTAAGATTGATTTAGTCAAATTTGATTGCTTATTTTAAATTTCATTCTTTTCCAATATGATGTGAGGTGGAGTGTTGATTTTTTTTTGTTATACAATGAATTGTGAATTTGTTTATTTACCTATATTTTCTGTTGTCGGAAATGAAGTTTCCCACTAGTGTTCAAATATCGATGCAAATATTAATCAGGTAAGAAAGTTGTGCAACAAGTTTTAAAATTTTATTGCAATAATTTTCTAATCTCTCAATATTTAAGAAAAGTTTAACATTAAACAAAAATGTACAAATTCACAGTTACCTAATTATCTTTTTTGCTGAAGCAAGAGTCGATCCTTCTACTTCGTTAAGTAAGAAAATAATTTACATAAAGTAAAATCATCCACAAAGATCTGTGGACCCCTAAAAAATTAAGATCTAACTGCCAAAGGCAAGAATGCTCAACCTTACATCATGAAAACTAAACCCTTATAATACCCAAAAATTTGGGCAAAAGACAAAGATACGCACCAAAATCACATGACAAGCCTCTGTTAATCTTGAACTTCCAATCTCCTCCCTACATCCAATAGCTGAGGATGATATCGCACAACACAGTCATTCGGTGGTTAACGACCTAGCCCCACCAAACTACACAATCGTTCCCGACCGTTGATCTGCCCCACGAGATCCGACGGTTGGGAATGATATCGCGCGGTGCTAAAGCACCGAACAATAGCGTGCGATGAGGGTGGTATTTGCTCTGGCCCTCCTGCCACGTGTAATTAGCTGAGTGGAATCGCACCAAAATAGCGAATACCACATCCTGCTTGAGAGCAATGCGATCACCCGAAAACTGCCAGGGGAGCGGTTTTGCGTCCCAAAAAGGAGAATCTAGGGATTTCTGGCCGCCGGAAAGACTGGAATCCCTCACGATGAAATCTTTCCGCCTTAACCTGAAACAATGAACTGTGTCAGTCCTTCCCCCTGTTTGACCAACCGAAAAACTGAGCTCACCTAGCCACTGACATACACGATGAATCTTAGCCGTTGATCCACCGTGCATGATCCGACGGTCGAGGATCATATCGCGCAGATCAATACATACAATGATGGCAGTAAACTAAACCACTCTTCGGCCACGTGTAAGACGAAAAGTGGGATTGCTCCCAAATCTTAGAAACAACTTTCCTCCGAGAGGCCCCCGATACATTGAAAACCATTCTGTGGGTGGATTAGCGTCCTTGTATGGAGAATCAAGAATATTCCAGCCACCACTAGAGCCCATATTCCAGCTGCTCACACCTTCTCATTTGCACCCAATTGTGAGCCCATGTGAAGTAAAACCCCAACCCTCCGGCCAACTACCCAGGCAGCAAAAACTACCGAGAACCCATGAAAGAACAAAAATAGTAAAAACTTGTAACTCATAACAAAATCAAATTAACAGGATAGAGCTGCCATGGTATTTTTATGATACACCTTCATGTCATTTTCGGCTTGGTAGGAGCACTGTTCCTTGAGATCATCCTGAGGCAACCCTTGCCAACCCATCATGACCCTGTTATTGGTACACTTCACTCCTTGATTAGTTAGTAGATCCACCAATTTGTTGGCCTTCCTCTGCACATGATTAAAACTTACCGTACGTAGGCCTCTAAGGTGGAGCTGGATCCTTTGAAAGACCTGGATCAGCCTCCAATGTTTTGAAACCTTCTCTGGCTCTGAGCCCCAACCAATTCTTTTGACTGTGTTGATGATTAACTCAAAGTCAGCTTCAATAATCACATTTAGCCGATTATCCTACACGAGGATTTTTAAGCACTGCTCCATAGCCATGGATTCTACCATGTTATTTGTGGCTCTACCCAGATGGCCATGGAAAATGGAA
This sequence comes from Pinus tabuliformis, assembly GCA_031772625.1. NCBI lineage: Eukaryota > Viridiplantae > Streptophyta > Pinopsida > Pinales > Pinaceae > Pinus > Pinus tabuliformis. Next base: position 1,154,897,695 of record CM062817.1, read on the forward strand.
AGAATATTATCGGTTTCATCCCTTAACACCCCTCCAAAGCCTGTCGTACCCGGGTTGCCTTTTGAGGCCCCATCTATGTTATATTTCAGAAAGCCCATAGGGGTAGGATGCCAGAAGTCCTGCTCAGTATCCATTAACTTAACTGTTCTTCTCATGCCCTGTGGAACAAGCCCCTCCATGCCCAACTGTCTTACAATCCTCATATCAGCATCTGTGGGTGGATTCTTAGGGGGATTTCGCACAATGGTACCAACCGTTTCCTTGAGTTGAGCCAAGGTCTGCTCAAAAAGACATTGGAAGGGTCTTTTTTCATTTTGGAAATTTCTCTTGTTCCTTTCTTTCTAGACATTCCAAATAATAGAGCTGGGTGTAAGAGCCCAAGCTGAGCTAAGAATTTCATGATCTGAAAAATTTCGCCTCCAATTGGTTAGGGTGTTGATGATACTCCCTTTATCCCTGTTAGTCTTTTGGAAGATGTTGGCGAAAGAATCCCACAAATTAGAGGTGAAGAAACAATTATTGAGGAGGTGTTCCATGGTTTCCTCTTGGGCCTCACAGAGCTGACATTTGGAAGGCCCCAGAACCCCCCTTTTCCTTATGTTATCCCATGTCAAGATTTTCTTATGATAAACTAGCCACATAAAGAGTTTAATCTTCATCCAGCCTTGATGTCTGTCCCTCTCTTGAGGTCCAAAAATTCCTCTTTTACCAGTATTGGTTCTTGTTTCCACTTATCTTCCAAAAATATGCCAGATCCCTCGCTCTGATTTCCCAGAAGCTATTCTTTTGTACTAAGCCTTTGTTCTCCCAAGCCTTATTCCAGATGTATGAGCCCTTTATATTTCCAAACATCCTTATATGATCGTTAATTTTCCAAGAGTTGGCATATTTTTCTATCCAGCTACTAGCCCACTAAGCCATTGGTTCTTTGTCCCATCTCCACCATAATTTAGCTCCTAAAGCCCTGCTTAGAACCTCTGGATCATCCAAACCTAGACCTCCATGATTTTTGAGTTTGAAAATCTTTTCCCAAGCAACCAAGGCCCATTTCATTTTTGCCCCCCCCCCCCTTACCCGAGAGGAAGTCTCTTTGAATGGTTCTGAATTGTTGTAAGACTCCTTTTGGTGCTGGGAGTGCTGAGAGCATGAAAACTGGTATAGATTGGAGAACAACCTTTGTAAGCACCAACCTGCCAACCAAGTTTAAGGATCTGATGGTCCAATTCTTGATTTTATCCTGCATCTTATTAATCACTGGCTCCCATATACTCTTATCTAGAGGTTTAGTAGTTAGAGGGACTCCCAAATATTTAAAGGTAGAAAATCCCTTTGAAAGCCTAGAATCTTGGAGATATTCCTTTGAATAGCAATATTGGTATTAAAGAAAAAGATCTTAGATTTGTAAATATTAACCTCCATACCTGTGGTCGTGGCAAAGTCACTTAGAAGTTGTTTGTATGCTAAAGCTTCTTTGACTGTACAGATTCCCTGCAGCATGGTATCATCCACAAATTATTGATGATTCAAGGTCTGTCCATTCTCAGAAATTTGTAGACCCTCTATTTTTCCTTCTTCTTTTGCCTGCTTAATCGCTCTACCAAGTCCTTCCATCATGAGTATAAAGAGAAAGGGAGAGAGAGGATCTCCCTACCTGAGGCCTCTTGAGGGAATAAAAATCTCGGAGGGAGAACCATTTACCAAAATTGAAAAGCTGGAAGAAATTACTAGAGCCACGACCCATCTAACCCAATTATGATCAAACCCAAAAGCAATAAGAACCCTCCTTATATAGGTCCAGCTCAGCTTATCAAAGGCTTTGGCTAGGTCCAGTTGCATGATCATTCTAGCCTTCTTGTTTCTAGTCAGAGAGTGCACCACCTCTTGTGCTTGAATGATTTTGTTGAGAATTTTTCTGCCTTCCACATAACCATTGTTCCCCAGACACAAGAATGGGGAGAAGAGGTTTGAGTCTATTGGCCACAACCTTGGATATGATCTTGTAAACCACATTCCACAATGCTATGGGTCTAAACTTATCCAGAGTTATGGAGATATCCTGTTTATGGATCAGAGAGATGAAGGAGGTGTTGAGTGCCTTCAGAATAGTTCTATTCCTCCTATAATCTTCTATTACATTCAAAATATCCTGTTTTACAATATTCCAACAAGATTTAAAGAAATCCACATTAAAACCATCAGGGCCTGGCGCTTTACCATTCTGTATTTCCTTGAGGACTTCACTGATTTCCTCTTCAGTTATTGGCCTATTAAGGTTGAAATTATCCTCTCTGGACACTAGTCTTGGTATATGTCTTGTTAGTTCCTAGATGAAAGGCTCCCTTTTTGGATTGGTTTCCTTTACAATCCCACGAAAGTGCTGAACTAACATAGCATCAATTTCTTCATGGGTGCTAAGCAGTTGCCCTCCCTTATCCTTGATTGAAGAGATTCTATTATGAGCTCTGTTTGCCAAGGTTGATCTGTGGAAAAATCTGGTGTTTCGTTCTCCTTCTTTTAACCATTGCACTCTAGATTTTTGTCTCCAATATATCTCTTCTTGTTTACAAAGGTTCTCCCAATCTTGTTGGAGTATGGTGGCTCTGTCATTGCTGACTTTATCAAAGCCATCTTTGATAAGGGATTGGTTGAGAATCTGCAATTTGTTTTCTATAGCTTTTTTTCCTTCAAAAATATTGCCAAATTCATTCTTGTTCCAATCTTTTAGCCTGAGCTTGATATGTTTTAGTCTTTTGTGAAGAAGAAACATACTTGTACCCTGAATATGTAAATCTTCAAACCACCAACTTGAAATATTTCTGATGAAATTTGGATGGGTGAGCCAGATATTCTCAAATCTAAAAGGTCTATTCCTGGGAGTACCAATACCTCTGATCTCCAGTTGAATTGGCCAGTGATCGGATCCTCCATAGGGGAGAATCCTTTCTTCCATTCCTTTATCATTGAGCATAAGGTCCTCAGAGATGATAAATCTATCTAACTTTGAGGAAAAAAGGGACTCTCCGCCTCTTCTATTGTTCCAAGTAAAAATACCATTACTTGAAACAATGTCAACCAACTTCATAGTATCCATAAAAGAATGAAAAGCTAAGGAAGCTTTGTTTAGAGATTCGGTTCCCCCTTTTTTCTCCGATAGTGATTTGATCATGTTGAAGTCCCCACCCATAATCCATGGTATCTCTACATATCTTTCTTTTAGCTCCATAAGAGAATCTAGAAACCTAAGTTTGTCACCCATTCTTTGAGGGCCATAAACATTTGTGACCAAATAGGTCTCATGATCCCCCACAGGTTGAATAACCAATGATAAGTAATTTCTAGAAGCTTCAACATCTATGATACCAATCTTTAGGTGATTCCAAAGAGTAAGAATGCCACATGTTGTGTTTTTTGCCTTAACTTCTAGAAACTCAAATCGATTGAGCCATTTCCTATAATGTTCTTTTATTCTCTGAATGGAACATTTAGTTTCCTGGATAAAAATAATATCTAGAGCTTCTTGTTTCATTCTGTTACTAAGTAATCTTTACTTCCTTTTACTACCTAGACCCCTAATGTTCCAAGAAGTGAAATTCATCATTAAATATTTGTGAAAGAGTAACTGGTTAGGTCTTTCATCTTACATAAATCTATCATTAGCTTTCCACATTCCATCAGCAGTTCATTCTTCTTTTTTCTGCCTATTTTCTTTCCTAGAGCTCTAGGTGCTAACCCTAGGGCGTTTTTTAAAGATTTCACACCTTCGTTACCCTATTTTTCCCTATTACCTCACTTGTCCACCCCTTTAGCCTAGGTTTTCCATAGGTATAGCTATTGTACTCTAGAGAAATCATCTTGAGGTAATGAGTCTAACCCTCCCGTGGTTCCCTATTTTAAGAACCCTTCCAAATCTAAATGCTCTCTATCGAGAATCTCCTGCAGTTCATGGTCCTCCATTTCCATCTTGCTTTGTGTCATTTCCTGGTCCATATCGAATTCTACATCGCTCATCATAGCCTCTTTCGGTGTATTATTGTTCTTTGTTTAGTCTTTGTCTTCCTCTATCTCCTTCTCCTTTGGACCTCTCTCCATTCCCTGATCTCCTTTTGTCATCTCCTCTTCCTCCTCGAGAACTTGGAACCTATTCAGCTTAACTTGAGGCCCTTATGCTTGATGTTGCAATCCCCTTTTGCCTCCTTTTTATCTATGGCTCACTTTTTGAAAGATTTCTGTATCTTTCATTGTGGAAGCTTTGCTCTTATTCTCTATTTTACTGAGAGGGAAATCCCTGAAAAGGTGTCCATACTCAGGGCATCTGTGACATCTAAATGGAATATGTTCAAAATCTACTGTTTGCACCCATTCTTCATCAAAAACATCTAATATCACCTCATCTGGTAGAGCTCTGGAGAGATCCATTTCTACAGAGATTCATGCAAAGGAAGTGCATTTTCCTTTTCTAGTGGCTTCAAAAGCTTTGAAAAAACGTCCTAATTTATTACCTATGGCTATTAACGATTCTGCTTGCCAGTAATCAAGAGGAATGGAGTAAAGTCTTAACCAAACCAGAACGGATGTGAAAGTCTCCCGCTCTGGGACAAAATTCATCATCCACGGCCTCATATAGAGGCCAACAGCTGCGTAGAAGTAGGGCCCTCCTTCAAACACTCTGTCTTTATCCTCAATATTTGTGAAGACCACAGTAAAGAATCCTTTTGACCCAAGATGTAGGTCGATGCTCCCTTTTGGTTTCCAATGGTATTTAATCTATGTCTGTAAAGAATTTTCAGTGGGCCATACTCCCATGAATTTACAAATGATAGAATAAGTCTGCATGTGGTCCTTGTGTTCCAACAGAGCAGGATCATTTAGAACTACTCTGGGATTGACCTCAGTTTTGGGTTAACAAGGTCCTTTCTACGCCTTGGTTTTTGCTCCCTTTTACTTGCTTTTCCCCCCTTTTCTTTTTTGCATTTATTCTCCCGATCTTTGACTCCCTCTTGCTCTTCTTCCCTGCTTTTTGTTCCTTCTTCAGCAAGGCCTTTGCCCTCTTCCATTGGCTTCTTACCTTGGTTGGCAACAACCTACTTGTAGCAGGGAGTGGAGCTCCCTCCTCCCCACCCTTCCATGGAGTTCAACCCCTGCTACAAACTTTCAACCCTAGCTGTTTGTCGCGCCAAAAACGATATCCACAATTTTCCTTTCATTCAAAGCACACTCAACCTACCAAAAACTAAAACAATAAGGTAAAAACAAAAAATATGAATCTACCCTCCCAATTACCTAATTATCAATAATACCGTTGTGTTCCTCAATTATTAGTAATCCCGGTGTGTCGAGAAGAATAATGTTGGTAATTTTAAAATGATCTGTTAAAGAAGAAACCTTTGTGTTGTTATCCAATAGAGAAAAAAAAATTATCATACAAGTAATCAGTTGTGAAGTACTTGGCATGTGACCTAGTATAACAAATCATACGAGATAAGTATCCTTGTTACCGTGTCATTATGTAAGAGCAATAAAATTTGGTTCTATGTCAATTGAAGGCTAATGTTTCAAAAATATTTTTTAAAGAATAAAATAATAGTAAATCACTAATGAGTTGATATTAAAAAATATACATCCAAAGGAATGGTGGTATATCGAGCTTGAAAGAATTATAATCTTTCTTCTTGATTATGGTGTATAGGTAATATTGGAATGGTTAAAGATTACATTGTGAACCTTCAATCATTTTTTGAATTATGAAACTATACATTACCCCTTTTTTGAATTATGAAACAATACATTACATTACACCTTTAATTGAAAAGTTGGTCATGAAATTTGTTGTGACATTGGCTTTTTTTTTGTTGGGTTCATCATATATTGTCATATCTTTAATGTTTCACAATTTTTATTTACTTATGAAGTGCATCACTTTTTCAAAGTTAGCACATGATGTTTGTTGTGATGTTGGTTTCAATTTTTTGGGTTCATTATATATTTTAATGTCTTTAATTTTTTAGATTCTTTATTTACTTATGAAGTGTATCACTTTGTCTACATTTATAAGAGTTTTATAATTAATGTTTATTTATATTGAAAATTGAAATCCAAAGTTTAATTAAAAGGGGAAATATTTTAAATTTAGTTATGTTGAAAATTTTATTAAAAGGGGAAACATTTTAAATTGAGTTATGTTGAACTTTAGTAGGTCAATAATAAAGATCTAATGGGTCAATCATTAAGAGGTTTCCTAACTTTTCAAGTTTCAAAACGACTTGCTCGACAACATGACTTAAGGTTAGTGCATAGTTATAATGGTCTTATATAATGTATTATTGGTAGTATAAAACCAAAATAATAGAAATACTTGAAGTTGGTCAGATGGTTTGCTTGATAAATGGAACCCCAGAGCCACCTTAGAAGCCAACTATGTATGCCACTACAATTGACATTTTTTAAGAAATTCTTGGTCCTCCATAATTGTCACCTCGAGAAGGAATATTAGAGGTTGTGGTTGTAGAAAACTAAAATAATATTAGAGTTTATGGTAGTATAAAACTAGAATAATAGGAGTCCATTAAGTTGAAGTGATGGTTTGCTTGATAGATGGACCCCTAAAGGAACCTTGCAAGCTAACTACATGCACCACAAGAATTGGCATTTTTAAGAACTTATTGTTCCATTTTTGTCTCTTAGAGAAGGAATATTAGAGGTTGTCTTTATTTATTCAAAATTCTTACCTCATATAACTTTATTTTTGAATCAAATCTATCACAAATCTAGGATATGATTCTCATCATTACTATTAGATTTCAAACCGCCTTGATTAAAGGGAAGATCAATTCATTTTCTAGTTATATTTGTCCCTTTTGAAAAGGCCACATAGAATATCTATTAGACTCCTGATTATTTGTCTTTATCATTACGTTCCTTCATTATATCCCTATTTTATTTCATCCATACTTTATTAGAAGCTTGAATTTGACCTTTTTCATTGTCTCGTATGTCTTGATATTGTTCAGCAACTGAACCCATATGGAAAATTAATTGATTTTAACAAGGAATTTTTGGGAGAGGAACACTTCTTGTTCTTCTACATCCTCCTTATTCTCATTGCATTGCAAAGTAGGAATATCAACTAATAGGGGCATATCCACGTTATCCTTTTCTTGGATGATGGAGGGGATTTCTTTGGGACGTTATTTAAGCGAATTAGTTTTAACATCCCCATTTTCGTTCATATGCTCAAAGAAAAACATATATATTCCCATGAGAGGATGAATCATTATTTTTTTTGAAAGAGGAACATTGAGCTTCTCGATGATACATAATTTTTTTGGAGAGGGAAGAGCTTTTATACCCCTACAATTTATTTTGTAACCTTTTCTAGTGGCATTTTGATGAGTTGGCCCTCTTCTTTCATTTTGGTTATCACCGTTGTTGCCCATATTATATAAATTTTTTAAATCCTCAATATTCTTTCAAATCTTAGTTAAATTCCCATATTCATTACATGGTTTGTAGTTTAATGACAAGTGATAATAACCCACTTCTTGTATTAAAGAGCAATTGTATAACTACATATCAAATGTTATCAATAAAATCTTAAAACCTTATCCAAGTCAACTTCCACACAAATCCAATAAAAGGAAAACATTCCCTTTCATGGTTTAAACCAACCAATGCATTTTCCTAGAGAATTCCAATATATATGAAAGTTTCATATTTTCAATGGTGCAAGGGAAAGTAAGGCAACCTGGGTCTAGTGGGATAGCATTGGGCACTTCATTATTAGGATTGAAATTAGGGCTCTAAGGATCCATGCACAATCCTTGAGCTCCCATAAAATATATCTCACTACGAAATGCCATATCATGAAAATATTTTCCACTATGGAATTACTAAATGTTGATATTCCTTCTTCTCGAGAAGGAGGGTGAAATGTCCACGTCCATAGAAGCAAACAGGGGATTTAACATTAATAATGAATCTTGAGTTTTTATCAATTTATAGATTCAAAGATTTTGGGGAAGGCCATATACTAATAAATTATCAAATTAAACTCTAATCTACAACCTTGAGAATTATTGAATGATATTGGAAGGCATGTCCTTCTATCTAAGAAATTTTGTCTATTTGTTGACAAAATCGATTTCCTTAGTCTTTGGGACTTGTGAGCAACCAACCACCAAGGAATTAAATGAAGAAATATGAATATTAAGGGTTGGCAATAGAGGGGCATACCTTCACGAGCTAGAAGCCATAAAAAAATCATATCCACCCTTGGGTTTGGTAAAGAGCTACAAAGCCAACTATGCAAGAATTTCTTTTCTTTCTTGTTATCAAAATCTACAAATTTCAATTAAAGGTAGTTGAAAGAAAATTAAATAATTTGAAATGTTGATATAATTATTAATCTAGACATGACTATAATGTTTAAGGTTTTGGATTTTCTTTTTAAAACAATGAATTAAGAGTTTATGTTTTAATTTTTTTTGGATTGGATAAGAAATTTACATATATAATTAACTATTTAAAATTTATCATATTAAATAATTTTATATTCAAAAAAATAAATATAAAAATACTTACTTCCAGAAATTAAATGAATAATACAATTGTTTTTTAAATTAAGAAAACAATAAATTAAATTTATATTTATATTTATTATAAATAATCAATATGCTTCTCTACATAATTATAATTTGAATAAGAATTGTGTATTTAAAATTCCCTAATTTGTATTTAGGGAAAAAAAACACAAAATGAAAACACGTGGATGATATTTTTAATAAAAACATTATAAATTTGAAGAAATTGATGATGTTAATAAAAATTGAACATGCAGAAGATATCATTTCAACATATAAAAATTTGTTCGTGAATAACTTCACCTATATAAAAACTTATGTGAAAACATGTATAATGTATAGATTAGTGCATATTACCTTTTTGTAAGTACAAGCCCTATATTACAGAAGCACCCAATCTACAGACATATGAGCTCTGACGCTTTGAAAAATCTAGTGATGAACATGAGCTATAGGTTGTGATCTAGAGAAAAAGATGTAAGAGGGAGGAGAACTATGTCTGAAGAGGAGAAACTAGAGGTCCTTCTACCTACTACAAAACACTATTACATATGGAACCAAGAGCGAGATACATAAAAACCTAAAGCATAATGTAGATAGAGATGGAAGCATAGGAGCGGCGTAGCCATGATAAGAACTACATTGTAAATGAAGCGAAACAAATTAGCATCTAGGAGGGTCTTCCTCGACAATGGGACAAGGCTTGTTGTATTCAACATTGTTTGGAATGGCTTGCACCATTGGAGGACACTAGTTGGAAAATTCTAGTTATGTTGAGTGTTGCTAGAGAGATGAGACACCTTGACTAGTGAAGTGGTCTCTTCAACTTAAGCTACAAGAGGGACCCTTTCCATTGTGAGCAAACTTATATTCACTATAGGTCTTATGATGCCTAACAAGCAACTATGATGTATGTTGAGCGATGTGTCTTCCCATGCTAGGGAGAGTGAGGGGGGAGACTGCAATTATGTCTCTCGAAGGTGATATTGTTCCTTAAAGTTGGATGCCCATAATTCTCCCCACACATCAATAGGCCGCCTTCACATGGTGTAGGTGGAATTCCATGTCTAAGAAATTTCCTTCATTCAGGATTTTCACGTCCTCTTGGTCTCTAAAATGATGAACAAGGATATTTCTCAAGACCCAAAGATGGTATCATGTCACCTTGAATTCTTTTACCTCCATGTCAGCTACTATTCGACAAAAGAAGTGTCAGATGTTGTAATCAAAATGGTCATCTCCCTACCCATGCCAAGGTGGGAGGGGAGGTGTCAGGCCCATGAGTCATGTGTGTGACGTGCGACGAGTTGGGGTGACGCACCCTCGATTAAACGTGACAAGTCGGGGAGCGACGAATCATGTGCGATGAACATGCGACGATGGGACGAGTTGGGGATCGACGAGCTAGCGGAGGGTCGAAATACTGAAGAGTTGGAAAAATGGCTATGGAAAATTGCGATGGCGAGCCTATACAGTGCACGGTTGGGTAGGTGGACCTGACAAGCCAGTGTATGGGGGCGAGCCGATGTGAAGATAGATGCAATGACCGAATTGAGAGGTCGGCCTAGGTAGGCTGACCCACCTTCGTCCTTGAGGAAAGCATATGAGTATGGAGGATGCGCTTGAGGAATAAGGCATCATCCAACACAAGGTTCAAACATCTAAGGCGAGTTCTAGCAAAGGTTAGACGATCTAAGGAAGGGCGAATGACGAAGGGTGAGGTGCAGGTGGGCTATGGACCATAGCACTGAGCCGAGGTAGAAAATAGAGACAAGTTTTGGGTGGCAGGTCACAGGTGGGGCATCTCTGCCTGGCGGGCGAACTCCTGAGGGCATTGATGCATGGTGGGGCACATTTGCCTGACAAGCGAACCACTAAGGGTGTCACTGCATGGAGGGGCGACCCTGCTTAAATAGACGAGTTACAATAGTTGGACAACAGTGAAATAGCTCTATGGTGTGGGTGAGTCTCGAGAGCTGGGGCGAGTTGTGGACAGGCGCCGGAGGGGAGACATGCTTTGGACAAGTTCCAAACGCGCTATGGAGGTGAACTAGTTGTGCGACAGACGATTGTGGAGGGCGACTCCAGTGGGCGCCTCTACTCGACGAGCTGCGGGTGACCCAACCTAGAAGGGGTGGGAGCTCCTGCGTGAGGGAAAGTTGCACGAACAATGTGGGCCGACCTGAACAATAGTTGGGCACTGCTGAACGGTGCAGGTCGAATTATGGTATTTCGACAAAACTATAGAGAGGAAACTTGGGGTTCCTTCACAAATGTTGTACTTGTATATTTACTTGTAAAAGATTATTATTATCATTATTTGGGCGGAATCTAACTAGGTAGTTTCCCCTCCCATTAAAGATTGTATATGTTATGCATATTTTTATAAATGATGATGACGAATGTAATTCTGTTGTGTTAAAAATATGAATGCTTAGTAAATGTTGGAAAATAATCCAAGTGTTGAATGTTAGGCATAGTCCATACTTGACAATATTGGTGAAACGAAATTGGGTAATGGTGTCGCACCTGCCTATGTGCGGTTGAAAGACTACCATCAGGATAGGGGTGTGATAGATGGTATCAGAGGCCTTGATTTTCAGAAGGGCTTTGTTGAAGACTTGAAGAAAAGATGATCCCACTATCACTTCGTGACAGATGGTATCAAACCGCTGATTCAGAGAACAAGTTGAAGATGATCTCATTACACTTCATGACAACGATTAGAGGCTTGATTTAGAAAATCAAGGTTTCAGAAGTGAACTGTTACTACTACACTTCCTGACACGTTTAGTAGAGGTGAAGAATTGTTCTTGGGCCAAGATGAATGAAGAGACATGGAAAGTTGGGAAGAATGCCAAGGGAGGCTCTTTTTGACCTGATACATGTTGAAGCTGATGAAAGAAGGGAACCCACGGATTCAAGATGAACTTGAAGTCTTGGAAAGAAATTTTGAAGACGAACTTCTTCGACTTGGTTGGGCAATGAAGCAGGATGTAGCTGCAGATTCCGATGATGAAGAAGAGGAAGTCGTGATGTATGAAGATTTTGGAGATGTGAAAACGATGGAGGAAGAACTTGAGGCACTTCCAATTGCTCAAGTTGAACCATGATTGCACATATTGTTGACATTGATGGATGAGGATACTCACATGGACGATGAAGTAAGTACTACTTTTACTTGTGTTTCATTAGGGCTTTTGGAGGATGGGCCATATATTGAAGGTAAAATACAATTTCCGATGCGATGGACAACCTTACCATGGATGTCTATGATGAGACCTTGTGTGGAGAAGTAAGGAACATTGATTGTTGCAGGGCTTGTTGGAGCAATTTGTGACCTCATGGTAGGGGGTGCAAATGCTGGTGACAAGGGAGGGACATTATGATCATTGCGGAGGATGGGTCATGCTTTAGCCATATGGAAAATTGGCTAAGTGCACGACATGAATCATGGACAGATTGGTGAAACGGAACACACTTGGGTTTTGATGATACTTGGGTGGACTTCTTCGTGGCTAAGACCAAGAGGCAACTTTGGTGGACCCTTTAGTGGGGGAGCTATGATGGAAGGGACTTATGTGACATGATATGTGATATGATTTGACTTGATGATATATGTGGTTTGAGTGATCGAGGGCACTAAACTTGATTGAGAACTAGGATGAGATGACCGTTGTTGTGATGGGTGTACTTAGTTAGACAACATGGGCAGCTTGAGTCATGGAGATTGAGTTGGATAGATGGAGCATGGCAAACACTATGCATGGACATTATGCAAGTGCACTTGTGGAGATGTCACTTATGGGAATCCAATGAGGAGTGCCAAGGCAGTGATTTTGTGCGGATGGATTTGTTGGTGCGACATGGAGACATTTTACTTATGAGCCGATGGAGATGTTGTGCACTTTTGTACAATAAGGCTATGGACCAGTTGGATTTGTGAGCAATGCATGAGAGAATTCCTACCGCATGGAGAGCTTAGGCATATTGGAGGGACCTTTGAGGTCGAGACATGTATGCTTGCTAAGATGTTGGATGGAGATGATTCATGGAGCTCATGATGACATGAGATTGTTATAGCCATTGGAGACTTTATAGTATAATAGGCTTGGAGGATATGATGCATTGAGGAGTTGGGGTCAGTGGTGTATCTGAATTTGATGCAGTATGGGGTGCATACTATGAGAACATTTATGGGTGTGTTTGAGAGAGTGATTGATCAGGGTGATCGAGATGAGACACTTTGGAGTTGATGGAGTTACAACGATGATGATACCTTGGTGGAAACACTTGGGCATGGGTTGAGCTGAGACTTGACCACTTTTGATACATGGAGGCTATTGGTTTATGACCATGGAGAACACATGGATGATGAGATAAGTGTATACTTGTTTCTTTGAAACACTTGAGGTATGGCATATTACAAATGTGATGGAGGTTGCTCCATGGACCTGGATGTGGAACATTGAGAGTCAGTTTGATGACAGGATCTTTTCATTTTGAGGAGATGGATCTTACACACATATATGGATGATGATGATTGGATATATGTGATTGATTGACATGAAACACATTGACACCAAAATCATGGACAACATGTTACGGATGAGATGGATATTACTTCATGGACCTGGGCATGGATTACTTACATTTTGATGGAGATGGGATGGATTCTTGATCAAGTTGATGTTGTGATGGGATGCTGAGAGAAACGACTAATGATGGCATGAGGATGTGCATTTTCATTATTTGAACGTGACAGTTAGACTGATCACCCGCCTAGTTCGAGTCATGGAAGCTAGCAGTTTACTGAGAGATGTTAGAGTTGGGTTGAAGTATGATGGCAACAGTTCACATGGAAACGATACATGACGAGGTTGACATGTTATAAGTTGCAGTGATAGCATGTAGCTTCAGTTGGAGGAACCAACCTTCCACGGTGGGGAAGCATGTGGAGATTGCGATAGATGTGGTTGATGATCATGGATTGAGGAGACTTTCCTATTCATGCAGGCATGAACCTTGATGATTTGTGTGATGGCAGAGAAGAGGTGGGAAACATGGACATTTTGGAGTTTGATCTAGCGACACTTTGCGATTTCGTATGATGGTGTTGTCGAGGATGACAATCATTTAGAGTGAGGGAGTATGTCACGCCCATGAGTCGTACATGAGACGTGCGACGAGTTGGGGCAACGCGCCCTCAGTTAAACGCGATGAGTCGTGTGCTACGATATGCGACGATCAGACGAGTCGTGTGTGACAAACATCCGATGATGGGATGAGTTGGCCTGCGACGAGCCAGCGGAGGGTCGAAAAACTGAAGAGTTGAAAACATGGGTAAGTATGGAATATTGTGATGGTGAGCTTATACAGTGCAGAGTTGGGTAGGTGGACTCGACGAGCTAGTATATGGGGCCAACCTAATGTGAAGGTGGGTCCAATGGCTGCATTGAGATGTCAAACTGGGTAGGTCAAACCACCTTCATCCTTGAGGAAAACGTATAAGTATGGAGGATGCACTTGAGGAAGAAGGCATCATCCAACATAAGCTTCAAACATCCAAGGCGAGTTCTAGCGAAGAGTGGACGAGCTAAGGAAGGGTGAACGATGAAGGGTGAGGTGCAGGTGGGCTATGGACTGTAGTGTCGAGTTGAGGAAGAAAATAGAGACAAGTTTAGAGTGGCAGGTCAGAGGTGGGGCATGTCTTCTTGGTGAGCGAACTGTTGAGGGCGTCACTGTACGGTGGGGCACTTCTTCCCGACGGGTGAACCGCTGAGCACATCGCTGCACGAAGGGGTGACCCTGCCCGAAAAGATGAGTTACGATAGTTGGACAACAATGAAACAGGTCTGCGGTGCGGGTGAGTGCCATGAGCTAGGGTGAGTTGTGGATAGGTGCCAAAGGGACAAGATGCCATGGACAAGTGTCGAACGAGCTGCGGAGGTGAACCGATTGTGCGACGGACGATTGTAGAGGGTGACCTGGGTGGGTGCCTCTACCTGACAAGCTGCGAGGGACCTGACCCGACAAGGGTAGGTGCTCCTGCCCGAGGGCAAGATGCACGAACAACGTGCGCTGACCTGAATGATAGTTGTGCACTATTGAATAGTGCAAGTCGAATTATGGTATTTTGACAAAATTGTAGAGAGGAAACTTGGGGTTCCCTCACAATGGCTGTACTTATATATTTACTTGTAAAAGATTATTATTATCATTATTTGGGCAGACTCTAACCAGGGAGTTTCTACTCCCATTAAAGATTTTATCTGATGTGCATATGTTTATAAATAATGATGATGAATATAATTCCGCTGTGTTAAAAAGATTAATTCTTTGTAAAAGTTGAAAAATAATCAAAGTGTTGAATGTTAGGCGTAGTCCGTACTTGAGAGTATTGGTGAAAAGAAATCAAGTAGCGGTGTCGCACCTACCTATGTACGATTGAAAGACTACCTTTAGGATAGGGGAATGCAATGAGGTCTTCCTCTTCCACAACCTCCTCTATGTGGGCATCCCTGCTCATCCACCATGGTTTCTCTAGAATGATTCTTCCAACTGCTTGGTTGATTTCTCGCGGAAGAACTTGGTGTCCAACTCCTTGTCTAAGTTTCAAATTCCCTTCTACTCTTTACCAAAACAACTAATTGTTGCGATGGAGAGTTTCTTCTCAATTTAAGTTGTAAGTCCTTTTGCTAGGAAGGAAGATGAACGTACCATCTTGTCGATCACCATAAATGTTTCTATAGGGTGGGATTTCCAC
The DNA here is from genome assembly GCA_031772625.1 of Pinus tabuliformis. Taxonomy (NCBI): domain Eukaryota; kingdom Viridiplantae; phylum Streptophyta; class Pinopsida; order Pinales; family Pinaceae; genus Pinus; species Pinus tabuliformis. The sequence continues at coordinate 1,154,913,037 of CM062817.1, forward strand.
CACCTCCCTTTGCCAATCCCAAAGTGTTATGGAAGGTGAGCCAAAGGCCATATTTGTGTGAGCTTGGGGGAGGATTCACCCAAGCCAACCCACCTTTATCCTTGAGGAAAGCGTATAAGTATGGAGGACACACTTGAGGAAGAAGTCATCATCCAACACAAGGTTCAAACATCCAAGGCGAGTTCTAGCGAAGGGTGGACGAGCTAGGGAGGGGAGAACGATGAAGGGTGAGGTGCAGGAGGGTTGTGGACCATAGCACCAAGATGAGGAAGAAAAAAGAGACAAGTTTCAAGTGGCAAGTCGCAGGTGGGCCACGTCTGCCCGACTGGCGAACCGCTGAGGGCATCGCTGCACAGAGGGGCGACCTTGCTTGAACAAACGAGTTACAATCATTTGACAACAGTTAAATAGGTCTGCGGTGCGGGTGAGTGCCGAGAGCTAGGGGGAGTTGCAGACAGGGGGAGGAGTGGCGACACGCCATGGACAAGTGTCGAACGAGCTGCAAACGTGAACTGGTTGTGTGACACACGATTGCGGAGGGCGACCCCGGTGGACGCCTCTGCCCGACGAACTGCGACCAACCCAACCTGACAGGGTTGGGAGCTCCTGCCCAAGGGCAAGCTGCACGAACAACATGGGTTGGCCTGAATGATAGTAGGGCACTGTTGAACGATGTAGGTCGAATTATGGTATTTCGACAGAATTTTAGAGAGGAAACTTGGTGTTCCCTCACAAAGGCTCTACTTGTATATTTACTTGCAAGAGATTATTATTATCATTATTTGGGCAAATTTAAACACGGAGTTGCCCCTCCATTAAAGATTGTGTCCGTTGTGCATATGTTTATAAATGATGATGATGAATGTAATTTCATTGTGTTAAAAAGATGAATGCTCAGTAAAAGTTGAAAAATAATCTAAGTGTTGAATGTTAGGCGTAATTCGTACTTGAAATTATTGATGAAAAGGAATCAGGTAGAAATGCCGCACCTGCCTATGTGTGGTTGAAAGACTACCGTCAAAATAAAAACATGACATGAGGTCTCCCTCTGCCACAACCTCTTCTATATAAGCATCCCTACTCATGCACCATAATTTCTCTAAAATGATTCTTCCAACTCTTTGGTTGATTTCTAATGGAAGAACTTGGTGCCCAACTCCTTGTATGAATTTTTAACGCCCTTCTACTCTTAACCATAACAATTAATTGTCGCGATCGATCCCTACTCATGCACCATAATTTCTCTAAAATGATTCTTCCAACTCTTTGGTTGATTTCTAATGGAAGAACTTGGTGCCCAACTCCTTGTATGAATTTTTAACGCCCTTCTACTCTTAACCATAACAATTAATTGTCAGCGATCGCGATGGAGAATTTCCTCTCAATTTACGGTCTAGGTCCTCTTGCTAGGAACACAGAGGAAGGAAAATGAACGCACCATCTTGTCGATCACCATAGATGTTATTATAGAGTGGAATTTCCACCACCTCCGTTTCCCAATTCCGAAGTGCTCTGGAAGGTGAGCTGAAGGCCATGTTTGTGTGAGCTTGGGGGAGGATTCATGCAGTTAGTTAATGCTGGTGATTTGTCGTCCTTCACGCAGACTCCACTAGAGAGATTAATTCATATTATTAACATGCAATATAAATATATATATCATTTTGTTTCTATCATTTCTATACACATGTTTACTTCCTAGATGTGTTGATCTTGATAGCGTTTATCGATGACAGATTCGTAAAGTTAGTTAACGTTGGTGATTTGTTATTAATAAATAAGATCCACGAGAGAATAACGCATATTATTAACATGCATTAAATAGGTATATTATCTGGTTTTTATTATTTCTATATACATGTTTACTTGCTAGATATGTTGAATAAGAATTTTTTCTATGCGCTGAGTCAAATGATTAATCTGTATAAGTAAATATTAACATAGTCAAATGATTAACTTGTGACAAAAATGTTACTTATATAAAATTGTTTATAGAATTTATTCTTTTATAGAAAAAAATTGGACAAATAATTTAATAAATTTTATATATAGTCGTTATCAAGTATTTTTCAAAATGAAATATTATAATACTTGAATTTTTATCTATTATTAAATGTAATAACAAAAGTACATAGTTTTAGTAAAAAAATATTTTATAATATATTAAATATTTATTTTTAAAGTGCATATTATTTAAAGTTGTGCATATTTCTTAAAATTTAATATTTTAAAATAAAAATAAAAATTAAATTTTTTGATTAATTTAAACCTTTCATAGGGTTAGAATTAAAATAAATATTACATATTAACCCAAAAAAATATTCTACAAATTATCTATAAATTTGTTAATGATATGAAGTACATAGTTTTAGTAAAAAATATTTTATAATATATTAAATATTTATTTTTAAAGTGCATATTATTTAAAGTTGTGCATATTTTTTAAAGTTTAATATTTTAAAATAAAAATATAATTTAAATTTCTGATTAATTTAAACCTTTCATAGAGTTAGATTTAAAATAGATATTACATATTAACAAAAAATAATTCTACAAATTATCTATAAATTTGTTAACGATATGAATTTTTATGATAAATAATAATGTTATTAACATAAATTATATTAGCGAATAAGTAATTATTATTATTGTTTTTAATATCTATTTTAATTTCAGATATCTCAGATATTTATAAGGATCAAATTTCTCAAGATGTAAATATATAGAAATATTTTTGTTTTAAATTTTATTAAAATATTATAATATATATAGTTACTAACATGTTTTATAAATTCTTAAGTTAATTTTTTAAGATATGTTGTATATATGTGTGAAAGAGAGATTATTAATTAAATTTAAATATAAATTTACACCAAATTGGTGTATGAGGCTCCTTGTTTGTGGGACAAGGGATCTACCTAAGCACATTATTAATTAAATTTAAATATAGATTTACACCAAATTGGTGTATGAGGCTCCTTGTTTGTGGGACAAGGGATCTACCTAAGCACATTATTAATTAAATTTAAATATAGATTTACACCAAATTGGTGTATGAGGCTCCTTGTTTGTGGGACAAGGGACCTACCTAAGCACAACCAATCTATGAAAGCATACATACTCTAACCCCTATGGTTTTGAACCTGTGACCCCATGTAAGGAAACACATGCTCTTAACCATTAGGCCCACTCAAACTATATATATATGGGAATCAACAATTGCACTAGTTTCATACTTGCGTGATTAACCCTTAGGTGCCTATATATACCCCTTACGTAGACGCACGGGCTTTTCATATATATATATATACATATATATATTAAAAATACTTTTATTTTTAATTATATTTTTATTAATTTTTTATATGTTTATTAATTATATATTATGAAATATTATGTTGATGAATATCAATCATTATTATTTAAATTAATTTATAACTTTTTTGAAATAGTTTTTTTGATAATTTTATTAACGAAAACAAAATTACAATACAATGAATTGAATTTATTTCATTTATTATTTTTATTGCTTTTTTAATTGATTCAATATTATTCTTTATTATTATTTTTTGTTTTCTTAATGTTTCTTTCATTTCTCCTATATTAAATAGTGACAATACAACATATCTCTTATATTGAGTTGACATTTAAATGTTTAGACATTTACAAATATCTCTTATATATAGAACTTAATCTAAATGTTTCCACTCATTTAGTAACACTACATCTCCTCTATACTAAAATAACTGTAAGGAACCGCTCAATACAATTAAATTATAATAATAATGAAAGAATTATAACTACGATGTGACAAGAAAACCCGAGTTTCATCATGAAAATGAAATGTAAATATTTTACAAAATATATTAAAAGGGTTGATTTGGAAGGGACATACATTCGAGAGCATAGGAGGTTTCTTGCTTGGGATGTAAGAGGTTTGCTTGCTGTAGGAAATTTGAACTATTTTGACAGCCATTAAAAGTTGGTTGGTGTGTTTTTTTTATGGAATGATTTTTGAATTTATTGGGACTGAAAGAGAAGTACAAGGATCATGTTGTATTGGAAGGCATTGCAAGACAACGAGAATAGGAAATTCAATCCTTGTACATAAAAGTAAGCAACAAAGGAAAATAAATGGGTTCAATAATTCATTTAGGAAGATCCATCAATTCGAGCAAAATTCGGTAGAGAATAGAATCGAAGAGAGGAGAAGCGAAAGAATTTGTTAAAGAGAAGAGAAGACATCGATAACATTTTGGTTGGCATGAATGACATGAAAATTGTCTCTCATTGGTGAGTAATAATGCCTCTCAAGTTCTTGTAAATCCATAAGGTGGATATGGTCTTTGTTTGGATTCCATGTTTCCTTGGATGGAGAAGAATCCTCTGGATTCCTTTTATGTTTTGGGTTGAGGACGTAAGCCTGTATATTCTCTGTATGTATTGATTGGCTGCCATTAGGTAGATGGAGGGTCGAGGCAACTAGAATATGGATTCCCTTGTGCACTATACACTGCTGAGTGGGTAGTGGGTGGAGGAAAGATGTCCTTTGGATTCCCTATTTCAACTTGAAATTAGTGTTTCAATCCTTTGAGCAAGCCCCTTCGTCCCTCGAACCTGGATCAGGGGTGAAAAATGCAAGTGAGCTTCACTACAGTTGTCTATGTTTGGGTGGAAATTCCTTTTCCGAGAACCATTTTCCCAAGATATTATAAAATAAGTGTTCTTATTCATTTTCACTGTTAATGAATGCGTGTTTATATTTCTATATTGAAATGGTGCTTATAAATTTGATTAACATGTGTTTGCATTTCAAGATTGAAATGTTGTGATATGTGAAATATGTGGGGGAATGTATTAACATTTTAATGTGGAGAGTGTGAATCATAAATAAATATTTATTAGTGTGTTTCTCAAAACATCCATCTTAACTATCTACCAAGGTCCAAGAGGGATCAAATCTATCGATGAACAAACATTTCCTCAAGCGTTGCACTCAAAAAGATGTTGACTCTTGAAAAAAATTTATAAATAGTTATTTTTTATATTATTATTAATTAAATGTAAATATGAAGTTCTCAAATATAATGGTTATAAATATGGATCATTATTCTTATTTATGTGGTTAGATGGATCTTAATTTATAAGTATTATTTCTATATTTATCTATATTTCACATTTTTATATTTAAAAATATTTTTATTTTTAAATATATGTTTATTAATTATATGTCATAAAATATGATAGTCATGAATGTGAATTATTATTATTTAAATTTATTTTAATATAATGTATATTATTTATTTTTGAAAAGAATTGTTTGTAATTTTATTAATAAAAAAAAAAACAAAAAAATTATACTATAATAAATTGAATTTAATAGATTTATTATTTTTATTATTATTATTATTTCATATAACACTTTATTTTATGGACAATATAACATCCCAGACATTTAAATGTTTACACTCATTTACAACTAGTGAAACATCTCCACCATACTAGGCTTTAGATTTCCTCTAGAACCAATAATAACTCTTTATAACAATAACTAATTTAGAAACATAATTGTATTTAATTTTATTATTCTTCAATTTGTACTCTTCAAAGATAGAATGTGATTATATAAGATTCATTTTCAAAACACGTTGAAACAAATTCATAAAGGTAGGTATTAGTTTACCATTAAATTAAAAATAAATGAGTTATTATTTATAATTCATTATTTTATTTCATAAATTTAATCTAATAAATATTCAATTATATATATATATATATATAAACACACACACAAAGCTTTGGGTGCACTCTTAAGGTATTCTTTGTTATAAGTCACTAGTTCAAATCTCTCATGGATGTTAGTTTAAAAAAAAATGTATATAATTTGATTTATATTTTTTTTAGTGATTAGTAGAATTAGTAATTATAGAGGTCTCATGCTCTTATGAGATCTATTTCTACCCTCATGACATGGGGTCCATTTCGACTACTTCTACATAACCAATAGGTGCAACACACATGCAAGTAACTTGGATATAGGTAAGTCAAGTCTATCTCGGTGCAACAACACATTTGCCCCTAGGGAAAATTTTAAGAACCCCTCCTAAATTTATAAATATAATAAATGGGTGAATCTCTATGGTATATAGGAAAAGTGGAAGGTGATTTTATCAATAATATAATATGTATATATAATTTTTTGGCGAATCTCTCACCAGGCATGGCGAATATTTACTCAATTATAAAATCTTGTAAGATCTTGGTGAGTTTTCACTAAATAATAAAACTTTGTAAAGTCCTAGTGAATCTTAGCATAGGCTACATGCTGGTTTAATTCCCCCATTTAAATAGGCTACATTCCAGGTGAATACCATGGGTCAATACCATGTGCCATTTTGGTGAATACCATGGGTCAATACCATGTGCCATTTTTATTTTTATTAATTCTAATATTAGGGTTAATAATGGTTTTTTGCATGGTATTAATAACAATATAGTCCATGGTATTTGTCCCATAGTATTTTGGCCATAGGTTTCACCTAAATATAAGGTGACTTATGGAGTAAATATAAAAAATGTTTTATTTGTTTACCATACCTCTCGTTTATTTATATTTTTATTAATTTACCATACCTCTTTTACAAATATGGTATTTGGCCCATAGGATTCACTTAAATAAAACCTCTTTCTTGAGCCTTCATAAATAGAACGAGGGTTATGGAGTAAATATAAAAAGAGGTTTTATTTGTTTATGATACGTCTAGTTTATTTATATTTTTATTTATTTACCATACCTTTTGAGTAAGTATAAAAAGTCATTTTATTTATTTACCATACCTTCACTTTACTTATATTTTTATTTGTTTACACCCTTACATGTATATAAGGTGACTTATGGAGTAAATATAAAAAATGTTTTACTTATTTACCATACCTTTCATTTATTTATATTTTATTAATTTACCATACCTCTTTTATAAATATGGTATTTGGCCCATAGGATTCGCTTAAATAAAACCTATTCTTGAAAATGGGCGAATGGATTCACTTAAATAAACCCTATTCTTGAAAATGGGCCAATGGAAGGTTGTAAGTCCTAATTTCAAGGGCTAAATTTACCTTTTCTACCCTCTCCCTTAAAATAAGGTGGGCTATTTGAGGTGATTTGTAAAAATGTACTATGATACAAAATATTCACCCACTAAAAATTTAAAACCCCTTAATTTGGCCAAAGGGCGAACATTCGCCCCTAAAATTATCCTTGTTTGCCCCTATTTATACCATTACTACTATAACCATTAAGTGCACCACACATGTATGCTTGATATGGGTAATTGGAGTCTATCTAGGTGTAACTACACATTTGAAGCTACCTTAAGATAAGGCAACCTTGTATTTGTGTGACAAAGAGTTGATTCCATTCTCTACCACTCTAATCACTAGATGCATCACTTAATTCCATTTTCTATCATTATAATTACCAAGTGCACCACAGTTTTCATTCACATCAATAGAAATAAATTAAGTCTTCTTGGGTGCAAACACATGAAAAGATTCTCCCTTTCCACCACTATATCTAACCCCTTTAAACCAACTAATTTATAATCATCAAAATATTAAATTTAACTAATTTAAAACATATATTAAAAACAAATTTAAAATATAATGTACGACCACAATTTATAAATTAGAATATAAATATATTAATTAAAAAAAAATTAAGTCTAAATAATTCACTTTAAATTTAAAATACATAAAATATAAATACTATTATAACGTAGATAAATTAGAAATAAATATGCTAACATAGATCTATCATAACTCTCGATTTACCTAGCATCGAGGATTCAATTTTTAAAATGCAAACTCCTTTTTGAGTTTTAACTATAATAGATCTTTTGAAATATTTTATTTATGATTCACACTTTCCATATTAAAATGTTAATACATGATCCATGATATTTCAAAGTAGAAAACACTCTCTCTCTCTCTGATATATATATATATATATATATATATATATATATATATATATATATATATATATATATATATATATATATATATATATCTATATATATCTATATCTATATCTATATCTATATCTATATCTATATCTATATATATATATATATATATATATATATATATATATATATATATATATATCGATCTGAGAGAGAGAGTAAGTGAGAAAATTCTTGCTCTATTATTAGGTTCTTTATAATTCAAAGTAGTTTGTGTATGTGGAGAGAAAGATAGAATGTTTTCCTTTTTGAAATATGAGAGGCTTCTATTAATTTTTTTATGTGGACATCATGAATCAAAAATAAAATATTTCAAAATATTTTTTTATAGTAAAAACATCTTATTAGTGTGCTTCTCAAAACTAGGATAGGCCAAGAGGGATAAGTTTTGTACTCAAAAAGAGGTTTTCATTTTAAAATATTTGATCCCTCTAGACACCTGGTAGATCTAGAATTAAGATGAATCTATGTTATTCTCAAAACTAGGATAGATTGATCTTAGCTCTGCACTCAAAAATATGTTTTCATTTTATAATATGATCAAATCTCTTGACATGCAAGCCTTTCCTCAAACTTTGCACTCAAAAATAGATTTGCATTTTAAAAAGTTTGATCCCTCACAAAGGTTGGTGGATTGTAGCTAACATGGAATTTTACATGTCATTTGTCTACTCCATATTGAGCAATGAAGGATTCGTATTCACTGCATACTAAAAATAATTTATTATTTTCATCTAGAGTTGCATTCTACAACCTAGTGTAAGGGAGAGGTGATACTTATTAATTGGGCACATGGTATTATTAATTCATGATATTCTTTGGGCATGTGGTATTATTAATCCATGGTAATGTTAATCCATGTAGTAACTTTCTATTTTTTTGCATGTGGTATTGATAAGCCTTGGTATTGGACCATGATATTGTAACATAGACTATTTAAAAATTAAGACCAAGAATATTTGTGTTGGGATTACTATGTCAACAACATATTTTTACTAGACAGGTCTACCTGAATATTTTTATAATTCATTATTTTATTTCATAAATTTATATATATATATATATATATATATATATATATATATATATATATATATTTCTTATGTTTTAAATTAAATTATATTTAAGTTTGCAAAGTTTTAGATTTATGATGAATGGGTGCACTCTTAAGGTACTCTTTGTTATAAGTCAGTGGTACAAATCCCTCATAGATGTTAGTTTATCTATATATATATATATATATATATATATATATATATATATATATATATATAATTTGATCTATATTTTTTTAGTGATTAGTGGAATTAGTAATTCCGAAGGTTTGGTGCTCTTATGGGGTTTATTTTTACCCTCATAATGTGAGGTCCATTTCTACTACTACTACCATAACCAATAGGTGCAACACACATGCAAGTAACCCGGATATAGGTAAGTCAAGTTTCTCTAGGTTCAACCACACATTTGACCATATTTATACCACTAGGTGCACAATGCTTGTAATCTAGAAATGGGTAAGTGGAGTCTATCTAGGTGTAACCACACATTTGACCACTACCTCAAGATAAGGATACCTTGTATTTGTGTGACATGGGTTGATTCCATTATCTACCACTATAATCGCTAGGTACATCATTTAATTCCATTTTCTATCATTATAATTACCAAGTGGACCAAATAGTTCTATATAATCATTAGGTGCAACACACTTGTCATTCACATCAATAAAAATAAATTGAGTTTCCTTAGGTGAAAAAACATGTTTTGACTCTTATCTTAAGGTAATTGAACCTTATCCATCAGTGAAAAACTTCTCCTTTTCCACCACTATATATAACCCATTTAAACTAACTAATTTATATCATAAAAATATTAAATTTAAAATGAATATTTAAAATAAATTTAAAATATAATATACTACCACAATTTATAAATTAGAATATAAATATATTAATTAAAAATAAATTTAACTTTAAATAATTCTCCTTAAATTTAAAATACATATAATATAAATAGTATTATAAATAATCAACATAGATAAATTAGAATATAAATATGCTAGCATAGATCCGTATTAACTCCGATCTACCAAACATGGAGAAAGATAGAATGTTTTCTTTTTTGAAATATGAGAGGGTTCTATTAAGTTTTTATGTGGAAAACATGAATCATAAATAAAATATTTCAAAATATTTTTTATAGTTAAAACATCTTATTAATGTGCTTCTCAAAATTAGGATAGACCAAGAGAGATAAGTTTCTTACTCAAAAAGAGGTTTTCATTTTAAAAGATATGATCCCTCTAGGCACTTGTTAGATCTGGAGTTAACATGAATCTATGTTATTCTCAAAACTAGGATAGATTCATGTTAGCTCTGATTTACCAATAGATAATAAAGATAAAATCTCTTGACATGCAAACCTTTCTTCAAACTTTGCACTCAAAAATAGGTTTTCATTATAAAAGGTTTGATCCCTCTCAACCATTGGTGGATTGTAGCTAACATGGATTTTTACATGCCATTTGTCAACTCCATATTTAGCAGTGAAGGGTTCATACTTATTGCATACTAAAAAGTAAATTAATTTTTTCATCTACAGTTGCATTCTACAACCTAGTATAAGGGAGAGTTGATACTTATTAATTGGGCATAGGGTATTATTAATTCATGATATTATTTGGGCATGTGGTATTATTAATCCATGGTAATGTTAATCCATGTAGTAACTTTCTATTTTTGGGCATGTGGTATTGATAAACTTTGGTATTGGCCCATGGTATTGTAACAAAGACTATGTAAAAATTAAGACCAAGAATATTTGTAATGTAGTCACTATGTCAACAAAATATTTTTACTACCCAGAAAGATCATTTGAGAGCCTCACTCCTTTCAAAATTTTCACTCTAGTTAGAATTATATATATGAAATATATTAAAATTTCATATTAAATGTTTTTATTATATATTTATATGAAAATAAAATTATTTAATTAAAAAAAGTTAAAATTACCTTTATATTAATATATTTTTTACTATTTGATAATATCTTCGAATTTAGGCTTGTGAAAATCACATAAATGTTCATTATTATCCTTACATAAATATAAAATCACATTTTACAAATAAAATTATTAAATTATAAAAATTAAAATCATCTTTATATTAATATATTTTTATTATTTTATTAATGTGTAGTTTATAACTTATAGAAAAAATGATCTTTTTGTCATAACTCCATTTTCGCATTAAAAGTAAAAGTAAAACCATGTAATTTTTTTTACAGTTAATTGTACCATTAACTGACCATGATGAATTACATATCGTTAACCTTAATCGGATTTCCAAATTAGATGAACATTGTTTATACAAAATGAGTCTAGTTTTACATTGTACTGTTAAGGTTGACATTTATAAACTCTCTCAGTCCGTTATGGTCCTACTACGTTCACTCTCACCGCAATGGGACAACTCAACTCATGCATTGATATTACCACCACCAGTCCTTGGATATTTAATACCTTTGCTATGCTGATTAAATGGACAATATAGCTGAGTCAGGTTTCCTCAGGATTCTCCATCTCATCGATAGTGTAGACATAGGTTTGCTGATCGCACGGCTGGAGTCGCTTTGGGTGGCTTGTTAGGCTCTCATGCAGGGTTTGAGGGTCATTTGCTACCCTTTTACCTTGGCTCTCTGCTCGGCTTCTCTGCTTTGCCTGTGGGTAGCTTGTTCTGGGGATTGTTCACATGGTGCATTCAACATGTTGCAACGACGGTCGAGGTGTTCTTGACCAAGGTTAATATGTATTCCTACCCATTGCCAGGTGAGAGATTGTTTTACTCTGTGGCTATCACGTTTTGATATCTTTATAAATGTTCCTGTCTAGGTTCACTAATACAAGTACTTTAAACCCTTTGCAGATTGGGTGGCGATGATTCCGTGGCACACTCTATTATGAAAGTGAGGCGGCATCTTACCTGGCTTGGCGTTCAACAAATTTCTCGGTAAGTTCTTAGCTTCTCTGGCTATCTTGTTCTGTAAGGAGAAAGGTTCACAAGTTTAAGCCATGGTTTTGTTTTTGTTATTCCAGGAATTGAATTTTCTTATCTCCGACCTGAGACTGTATGGAAATTCCCTTATTGAACTTCTTGTCGGCTTTCTTGTGACTAGGAGAAGGGTTTTCTTTTCTCTATGGCGTGGCTGTAATTGTTGTTAGTTCAAAGAGTCTTGGGCGAGCAAAGGCCTCGGCACTATATTAAACCATTAGTTTTATGCTCTGTTCTTTTGTAAAGCAGGAGTATCTTAATGTTATTACGTCGGAAACTCTGTGGCTTTCAGTTTTATTGTAATATGTCGGCTCATTCGCTCTACCTTGATATATCTCTATTTTGTTTGCTACTTTATATTTATGGTCTACTAATCTCCTTTTGTATGAACTGGCTTTATGTAAAATTGTTCGTTTAAGCACAGAGGCTATTTCTTTTTGATAGGGATATGTTTATTTCTGGTTGTATTATACTATACTTCATGTAAAGGATGTTTTATTTTGTGTTGATCGTTTAATTAATTTATGCATAGAAATTACCACCGTGGCTACTTCTAGACTTGAGTTTTGGATTTGAATGTGTAGTTCAATTATCACTTAGCAGGAATGATTAACGCTATAGGTCTTTTCCATGATAGCCATGATTCTGGAGCCCCCTCGGAATCTAGGTGTGATCGTGGTGTTGTTGTCGTCTTGGCTTTTTACTTAAGGTTTTGCTTACTATTTAAGGGTTATTTACCTAAGGCTCTATATCCCATTTGGGTGGCCTCTGTCTACGTTACTGCTTCCTTTGCGACTACAAGGTACACAGGATTTCGTTATAATGTTTTTTATTTTCTTTCTCTGGTCTTGATCATGTCGAATTGTTTCACACATTTTTTTTTGCTCCTATCTGCTGGCAACAAAAGCTATTTAATAAGCTTATATGGTTGGTTCTGGGTGCACACAGGGCCTCCTATTTACATGGGTTCCTATGTTAACAACTCTCATTACACAAGTTGTTCATCGTTTAAAAGAAAGTGCTCTGTCACACAGGTTTTATTCAGGTTTTTCATTTAAGTATGCACATGTTACCAGAATGAGTCCTCCTTCACATAACATTCTCTTAAATTAATTTGTACTTGCTCTATATCCCATGGAACTCTTAAGTTTTGTTTATAAGTGTAATATTTATGCTCAGTAATTTCTTAGGGTTTCTGTTCAACATGGAATTTTCTACGCTTAATTGCCTGTATAGACACAAATAATTCAACTGGTGTTGTCTGGACACGACTAGCTCATTCGGGCTGGTTAGTACTACCTTGGTTGGTTTCAAGACTAAGGTTATTTTATTTTGTATAGATAATTTTATCAGTTTTCTGTGATGACACCTTTCCATCCAGGTATCTATTGTAAAAATTAACAATCTCATAGAATTTGATAACATAGCCATACTAGTCAAATTATAGAGTGGAATCCTTCTTCCTTTATAGCATTTCCAATTTTTTTTAACAAACAGAACATTCCTTATAAAAATGTATTTGTCATAATTCTGCTTGCCAGTATTTCCTGTGCAATCAAATCTCAGAGCACTGTCACCTTTTATTCTCTGCTTGTTTTCCTCCCGACCATGAGATTTGTCTTCGCGACCAAATCCCCCCCAAGCCTATTTTAAAGACTATTCTCTTCAGTAAATCTTTCGCATTCAGTGCCAATGCTATCTAGTCCTAACTAGACGTAGCATTTTTCCCTTTTTCCGTCTATCCTAACAGCACGATTCCTCTCCCCCCCCCCCCTTGACCTTGGGGTGTTTCCAGTTAGGGGAGGCAGTTAGGGTTTCTCTCTTTTCGTCAATTGCCTCCTTCCAACTTCTTAATGAGAAGTTACAAAATCTAATATTACTCAATCATTTCATAAATTCAGAATAAACAATATTATTAATCTAAACAAAAACTAACAATATTGTCCAGTTTGTTTTCTTACAGTGGTAAATAAAATATTTACAGCTTTTCTAGGGACATTACATCTTCCCTCCCGGAAATCAAACATCGTCCCGATGTTTTCCAACCTCAAACAGCTTTAGATAAGCCTCTTTCATGATCTGCTCATCCTCCGAGGTGGCCTCATCTGGCCCGAAGTGCTGCCATTGCACTTTAAGCTCGGTGATGACTCGTTTCCGCAGAATTACCTCTCTTCGCTCAAGTATACTCAGCGGCTCGACCATGAATTCTCCTTTTGGGTCGACCAGAAAAAACAAAGTTAAAGTTAGTTTTTCCTTTTTCATCTTAATTAAAAGGCCTACTGAAAATTCTTCTTTACGTGTATATCCTGCCAACTGACTATGTGCCTGGGGTCATAAACGTAAATTTTTAATACTGACACATGAAAGACATTGTGGACCCAGATATGGCTTGGTAGAGCGAGCTGGTATGCCACTGGCCCAACTCTTGCCAAAAATTGAAACGGTCCACAAAATCGAGGTGCCAGCTTGGTGCACCCACTCCATTATAATGTACTCCTTTTTGCCTGAATCCTTATGCACACATAGTCCCCTACTTGATACTCCTTAAAATTTCTCTTCCTATTGGCAAAAATTTTTTGCCTATCTTGGGTTGCCTTCAAATGGGATCGCACCTTATTGACCATTTCCTCCATCTATTTTAAAATTTTGGGTCCTAGCATTAATTTATCCCCTAGTCCCCACCAACTGGAAGGTGTGTGGCATTTCCGACCGTACAAAAATTCGAATGGACTCATCTAGAAGGAAGTAGGTAACTGTTTTTATACGCAAACTCAACCAAATGCAAATAGTCCTCCAACCTAGAAGGTTGCTACATCACATATGCCCTCATCATATCTTCTACCACTTGATTTAAGCGTTCGGTTTGTCCATCTGTTTGAGGATGATATGCAGTGCTAAAGTTTAACTGAGTTCCTAAAACATCAAATAGAGTTTTCTAGAAGACTAAAGTAAATTTCACATCACGATTAGAAATTATAGTTTTTGGTAACCCATGCAGTCTGAAAATATTTTTCATAAAAATATGGGCAATCTGTATTGCCCTGTAAGTGGATTGCACTCATATAAAATGTGGTGATTTTCTGTAACAACCCATCTAATTGACCCATTAATAAAAATGTTAAACTTTATAATATATGAATATATCTATATATATATACATTAAACTTTATGATATATAGTTAGACTTTACAAATATCATTTAATAAAAATATATATAGCATTAAATGATTATAACATATTTTGAAATGTTATAAGTAGATATACATCATTAAATATTTATAGCAGATACTTGATAAAATGTTATAAGTAAAAAACATTTAATGTTTGTAAAATATATTAAATAAAATATTATAAGGAATATCTTTAAAGTTATACTATGTATTAAAGAAAAGTCATGCATATACATATATATAAGCTAAAGTTATGAACTTATGCCATAACGTGCCAACAGGGATATCAAACAAAATATATATATATCACATATAATGGGTCGTATAAATATCTGAACTAATAAAGACTACCCGACCTACTGAAAATTGATGGCAAGAAATATCGCAGAGAGACTTCAATGCTGAGGGGCGGTGGCTGCAAGTGGGAGGGCGGCCACCGCCAGGCAGGGGGGGATATTTATAGCAGCAGCCTGACCCGGGAGCGGGGGAGGAAAAACGAGAGGAGGATTGAGGATTGATCAGCAAAAAAAACCAGGAGAAGTAACCTTGAAATGGCAGAGTCTTGAGTGATCTGAGTTCTGGGCACGGAGGGACAGAGAGCCTCTGTGGAGAGCTTCTCTGGATTGAGCAACCAGGTTGCTCTGTCTGGTAGGGTGGTATTGGCCATCCCGAAATTGGATCGAATCAGCCAGCAGTTCAGGATTTCCAGTTCAGCAGCAAACCCGGAAGACAGCCAGCAGTTCAGGTAGGTGCAGCTTCAGTTTTATGCATTATTGTTTTTCAAATTCATAAGTGATTCTATACCTGCTGAAATTCGAATCTAGGGTACTACATTTTCTTAATTTGTCCACCACCACCATGATGGAATCATTGTTTCTTTTTGACCTGGGTAAACCTGTTATGAAGTCCATAGAAATGGTTTCCCATTTCCACTCCGGAATTGGTAGTGGTTGCAACAACCCAGCAGGGTGCTGATGTTCTGCCTTAATTTGATGGCATTCTAGGCAACGCGCCAAATATTTTTCTACATATATTTTCATGCCCGGCCAATAATAGTTTTTTTGAAGTGCAGTAATCAGCTTCTGATACCCCGGATGTCCAGCATAAGGAATTCTATGAAATTGATCTAAAATCAAGCATTTAATGTCATTTTGATCGGGAATGTACAATTTGTTTTTATATTTCAGCAGGCCAGCAACATCCTTAGTGTAACCTTGCTGATTTTCTTTGCTGGTTACATTTTGAACTTGCTGTCCTATTTGCTGATATGTTGGATCTTGTTCTGTTGCCTTTTTAATCATTTCATCGAAGATAGTACACCCCTCGTTGCTAGAAATTTCATAGAGACATTGCACCTTCAGGCTCAAAGCGTCCACTACTCGGCTTTCCTTCCCTTTCGGATGCTTAATCTAGAAATCAAAACTACTAAGAAAATCTACCCACCGTGCCTGTCTAGAATTTAGGGTAGGTTGACTAAAATAATTAGTCAAGCTGTGATGGTCCATCATTAAAAGAAACTTTTAACCCATTAGGTAGTTGCATGAATAAAAGCTGCTAACTCCAAATCGTAAGCAGAATATTTATGTTCATTTTCCTTTAATTTTATGGATTCATAGGCAATTACCTTGCCTTCTTGCATCAGGACCCCTCCTACCCCTTCCTTACTCGCATCTGTGCACACCGCATAGTCCTCACTTGGATCTGCTATGCTTAATATAGGTGCTGTGGTGAGCAAATGCTTGAGCTATTAAAAACGTTTCTTGCATTTTGCAGTCCATTTAAAAGTTTTTCCTTTCTTTTGTAAGGAGGTGATAGGATAGGTCACCCTAAAGAATCCTTCAATGAATCGTCTGTAATAACCAGCTAACCCCATAAAAGATCTTATATCCGCTACGTCCTTCGGTATCGGCCATTCCATTATGGTCTTTATCTTCTCGGGGTCCACCGCAATTCCATCCATAGTGATAATATATCCTAAGTATTGAATCGGTTCCTTAAAGAAGTAACATTTGTTGTATTTGGCATATAATTGATGGTTCTGGAGGGTTTGCATCAGCAGTATAAGGTGTTCCTTATGCTCCTCAATATTCCGAGAATATACCAGTATATCGTCAATAAATATTAATACAAACTTATCTAAATACCTGTTAGTGTCAGTCTTTGCAGCCTTCCTCCAGTGATCAAACATGCTCTTACAAAGTGATTTTAAGGTGTCAAGATCAAATTTTGTCATTTCAGTGAGTTTTCAAACAAAATTTGGTCACTAGGTATTAGGTCTAGGGTTTTCTTTTACTCCTTTCAAAGTTGTCCAAATGTCGTTCCATGTCACCATACAGCTGAGTGTACCATCATTCATAGGGTTGTCACCATCATGTCAGGTTCCAATGGGTCATTTTACACCTGGTTCATGCTTCAGTTGTACCTAGGTAAGGTTCATTTCGCTCTCCTAGGGTTTTGAAGGTAATTTCCCTTGGATGGTCAAATCATTAGTAAGACTTGTATCCTGATGTTCATACACCTTCCCCTATCCATAATGTACCTTATTAAACACTTCCCATTACTAAAATCCCCCAAATTCCTCATTTTCGCACAAACCCTAATTTCTTGCTACAATTTGGCAATTTTCCAAGCTAGGTATGTGTTTTGCCCTTTTGAACCCCTTCCCTTCACTCAATCTCTGAAATTCCACTTTCCCCTACTTCCTAACATCCCTCCCCACCTCCAAAATTTCTCAAGAATTTAGAAGCCCCTTATCCCCTTCATTTCGATTCATTTCGACAAATCCCTTGTTCCACACATCGGGATAGGTTTCACTCCAATGATGTTTCTGAGAAATAAAGGATGAATTTTGGTAAACTGAGAGATTTTTTGTCCACAATAGGCCAATAAAGAAAAACCTCCTTCACTTTTTACACATATTTCATGGTTTTAAAGAAATGTCAAAAATATCGTTGCCTCAGGAGAATTGAATGCACCTCTGAGTGACCTTAGTAAAATCAAGATTTCTCCTAGCGTGGTTGGCCAAATGACTTTCTTGATGAGTCAAATGATAACTAAACGAAAATATATTTCCAATGAGCTATCATGAGCTCAATTTGGAGCTGAGGAACACCTTCAAAAGTTGACTGCAACAGCACTCTGCCTTGAGGCAGCCTCATTTTGCACATTTTGACCAGTCTTGGGAGATTTGATTTTTGATAGGTAAAATGAACTCCAAATTGAAAAATTCAAGTTGGTTTGGAAATTTTACTCAAAGAAATTTCGAAAAGGTTATCTTGCACCCAATTTGAACATCGGGAAGGCCCTCAAAACGGGTCTGAAAAAAGGCACTACACACAAAAAATTTTAACACAGGGTTTTTTGCTCTATGCACCATGCCACATGGCACTCACTTTTGCTAGAGGCCTCCAAATCCAAAAAAAATTGTATTTCTAGATTTTTCATGCAAAATTACACTATCCTACCTATGTCCAAGAAATTTGGGCAGGTTTTGAGCCTTCAAAAAGGTCAACAACACTCAAAAAATGACCTTGCTGCCCCTATTTTGACACACAGGAAGCAGTGTTGGAAGAATGGACTTTTGGAGGGGCACATGGAGGCCAAATTGAAAACTTCCACTTGGGTTGGAAAGTAGACATGTAGGGCTTTCCAACGCACTATCATCAGCACAATTTGGACTTCGGGAAGTACCTCACAACGAGCTCCAAAGTGGAGCAACGCATAGAGAATTTGGGCGCGGTGCATAGAGAAATTTGGCCTCATTTTCACTCTTCAACTCAGAAATTCGCCCAATTTTGACTAGTTTTACTTTGTGATGTAACTATTGATCTACCATGATGTAATATTGGCACATTTTTACTTGTTCTAGAGGATTCATTCACTAAAAAGTGAAAATTAAATGAATGGATCAGTTTCCTAGCATATAGAGGCAAGTTGTTTGATTGCCTAGATTTCAGTTCCTTATTTAGAATTGGTTCAAACAGCTCCTAGAATGATGAGCACAACCCCTAGAGGCATGGGAAGGATTTAGGCTTGTCTATATCATGTAATTTCTCAGTCATTTTCAGGGTTGGAAACTTGGGATTGCTTGGCACTCCATTGTACATTTGATTTCTACATTTTTGGCAAAGGAAAGACCAGGGTTTTGCAGCACTTGTTGGGATCCTTATGGCTCTGTGTTTTGATGGTGTTTTTCTTCATGTAATTGTAAGTTCATTGATGTTCTATGTATGCCATTTCCCTTCACTTTTCTTCTGAAATTAAATAAATCAAGTGACAAAGGTAGAATTCATGTGGCTTGCTGTGCTCTGCCTTAATTTTTTTTCAGTTTTATATGTTTTCATCTGTTTGGAGAGGATTCTTGGTACCCTCTTTCCCTCTTCAGATCCTCAACGGTCTTTTCCATCCATTCATTTAATCTAAAGAATCAAAACTATTGCCTACCTTACCCCAACCGGAAATCTGCAAAAATTTGGCCTCATCCCCAGACCCAAATTTGCCTTTCCCTTTTTCCAACAAAAAACCCTCAAAAAATCAAATCAAATCCTTGCGCTTCATACCTAGCCTAAGATCATTTGTTAAATCAGTCATCTCAAGCTCCATCGATTATCTTTTGCTGAGATTGACCCGGAGAGAGCCCTCTCCTGTCCTCATAGGGCTAGCTACGAGGCTAAGCATGGTTTGATGTGGACCTAGAATCTTACCTTTTCAGCCTGAGGTAAATCTAGGCTCTAACATAGTGGCGACCATACTGGGGAAGAAAGTTTATTTTCATTGTTTGTCTTCGTAGACTACAGACGAAGCCTAAAGTTAGCCAGGTAGCCTTTGAAACGCTCTTGCTTTGCATTAGCGAAAGTAGATGAAAGCTGCTTCAGTCAATCTCTGGTCTAGTTTATAAATTGAACATCTGATCTAAACGATCACCCCAGTACACGTATCAAGTTAGATCTGATTTTTGATGGTGGACAATGATCAGACATAAGAAGGCTGAAATCATTCACCTAGTGACTCCAACTCAATCTAGAGATTCCACTGGAGGACTAACTCTTTCTCTGAGAAAATGGAAGGATCTTACACAAAGTTCGGGTATCCAAAGTGGAATGGTATTCTAGATCTAGTCTGCTTTCTTGTAAATTACTTCTTTGTTGTTCTTGAAGCTGTCCTAAAAGTTTTTCAGAATTTGTTGTATGTAAAGGTGATCAAAATATTCAATCGACCTATTCAAAAAGTGTAAATACTGAGTTTCCCTTTGATCCTGGCCTCCTTACTTTTCCCACATCTTATGATGACTCTCTTCAGAGTGATCAGCCTAAAGAAAACAAAACTAATCCCATAGCTCTTCTATATACTCCTACACCTTTTATAGTCCCAGATAGGTATAAACATCTTGTTTTACCTTCTGTACTCCATGCTTTCCTTGCAAATTATTATCTATATTTGCAAAAATTTGACGGTGAATGTAAGAATGTCAACGCTGAGCACCATGTGCATAATGTTGAGATTTTTTTAGACCTTTTTGAAGTTGACGATGAAGATGTTAGTATTAGGCTTTTTCCTCTTTCTTTGCAAGGCAAAGTGAAGAGTTGGTTAGAAGCCCTACCTGATGCGAGCCATCTCATATTTCCAGTAGTTCAGCAAAGTTTTCCTCAACAGTTGGGTGATTGGACACAACCTTTTCTTGATTATAGAAGAGTATAACCAGCTGAAAAGACAACCAGGGGAGACAATACAACAATTTTCAGCCAGATTTAATCAAGTTTATTATTCGATGCCGGTTGATATAAGACCTCCTCCTAGATCCGCTCTCTTGCACTAACAGGAAGCCTTTGATCCAGAAATGGAGTTTCAGCTGAGAGAAAGGAATGCCGCAATACTTGAAGAGATGCAGAATGGTGCAGTAAATGTAGAGGATCATTTGCTGATCCGAAGGGAAAAGTTGAAGGAAGAAGAGATGAAAAACATAGATCCGGAGGAATCGACATCTTTAGAGGTAAAGCTTGACATTTTCGTAAGTGCAGTGGAAGAGATGATGCAAAGGATCACCACAAGGAATGAGTATAATGTTCAAACCCATGTCTCGTTGATTGAAGAAGAACAAGTTGTTGATCCAAAACATCTTCTTTCTTATCCTAGTTGTCATAGATCTGATAATGATTGTCTTATAGATCATATTGGAGAAGAGAGATCTGTTGATATGACATGTATGCTTGATGATGTGTTTTATACTGACGATTTGCCTCAGTTTGATCAGTATGATGATGATGATTATGTTCTCCAAACAGAAGCTAATCTTGCAAAGAAATAAGCAGCTAGTTTGTGGGAGGAGGAAGTTTACTTTCAACAGTTCGAGTACAGTGATCAACCAATGCATATCAGCTATGACAATGACGAGGAAAGTGCAACAAATTTTGAAGTAAGTGAAGGATCTTTGTCTTTTTTTTTATTCATTTCAGTTCATCACAGACAATTTTCATGCAATCAGAAATCAACTGTCAACAAGTCTTGATCTGGACCATCTTGAAGGCAATAAAAACCTTGTTCAAGACTTCTCATATTCATATTTCCAGCCCCCAAATGCCATTGATTGTCAAGTTGCACATGAATACATGGAAGCTGGCACATATGATCAAATGATACTAGAAGATTCCCTACCTTTATGTTTTGAATCATTTCAGTTTTTGAAGGGTAAATTGCATAGTAAATCTTGAAATGAGCAGCATGTAGGAAATCAACAATCTCTCAGTTTTAATGTTGAGGATGAAGGTCAGATTACAGATGAAGGTGTGGCAGCCGAAATACATAATTTAATGATGCAAGAGGATTATGTACCCTTTTGTTTCGAAGAATTTCAGTTTATAAGGTAGAATATTCGTAATATCTCTAAAGAAAAAGATCAACAGCCAGTAGGATGTCATACAATTTTAATGGATACATCGCAGTAGTCTTCTCAAATTTTTGATGATCCTATTGCTCGTGTGTTGGATGATGTTTGCTGTAAAAGTTCTTCTCCATCAGCTAACCATGTGACAGAAGAAAATGTTGATAATAATCTTACTCAAAAGTCGCCTTCGTTGTCGTGTTTAACAGATTGTTAATTGCATAGCCCATACCAAGGTTTGCTGTCATGGTTTGTCTATATCATGTAATTTCTCAGTCATTTTCAGGGTTGGACACTTGGGATTGCTTGACACTGCATTGTACATTTGATTTTTGCATTTTTGCCAAAGGAAAGACTAGGGTTTTGCAGCACTTGTTGGGATCCTTGTGGCTCTGTGTTTTGATGGTGTTTTTCTTCATGTAATTGTAAATTCATTGATGTTTTATGTATGCCATTTCCCTTCACTTTGCTTCTGGAATTAAACAAATCGAGTGACAAAGGTAGAATTCATGTGGCTTGTTGTGCTCTACCTTAAAATTTGTTTAGTTTTATATGTTTTCATCTGTTTGGAGAGGATTCTTGGTACCCTCTTTCCCTCTTTAGCTCCTCAACTGTCTTTTCCATCCATTCATTTAATCTAAAGCATCAAAACTACTGCCTACCTCGACCCAACCAGAACTCTGCAAAAATTTGGCCTCATCCCCGAACCCAAATTTGCCTTTCCCTTTTTCCAACAAAAAACCCTCAAAAAATAAAATCAAATCCTTGCACTTCATAGCTAGCCTAAGATCAGTTGTTAAATCAGTCATCTCAAGCCCCATCGATTATCTTTTGCTGAGATTGACTCGGAGAGAGACCTCTCATGTCCTCATAGGGCTAGCTACGAGGCTGAGCGTGGTTTGATGTGGACCTAGAATCTTACCTTTTCAGCGTGAGGTAAATCTAGGCTCTAACAATACCGATGAAATATGTTGTTCATAAAACACATGAAAGTCACAGGAGCTTTTGTTAACCCAAAGGGTAGTACCACAAACTCATAATGTACATAGCGGGTTTTAAAAGTAGTCTTGGCTATATCCTCCTCTCTGATCCTACTCTGATGATATCCGGATTGTAAATCAATTTTTGAAAACACAGTTGCCCCTTTTACTTGGTCAAATAGTTCGTCAATCCGGGGCAATGGATACTTGTTCTTAATTGTTAACTTATTTAATAGTAGGTTGTCCGTGCACATTCGAAGGGTTCCATCCTTTTTTTTGTCGAAAAACACAGGGGCTCCCTAAGGCGACACACAGGGGCAGATGTAGTTTTTGTCTAGCAGTTCTTGTAGTTGCATTTTCAGTTCTATACGTTCTGGTGTGCTCATACGATATGGGTCTCGGGACACCAGTGCTGCCCCTGGTATCAATTCAATAGTAAAATTGATGTCCCTTTTGGGTGGCAGTCCGGGTATCTCTTCTAGGAACACATCTGCAAATTCTTGCACAACTGGAATATTTTACAAGGTGGCTGTCTTTTCCTTTCAGTTGGCATAACCAACCTGAATAGCATAAATTGGACAACCCTTCTTGATACACTTTTCCAGTTGAGAAGCGGTTATTGGCTGAATCTATACAGGCCTTGGGATGCCTTGCATCTCCCGTCCTTCTACCAACTTAGTCTTGTAGTACATAGTTTTTGTCTTACAGTTTATAATGGACCAACGCTTTTCCAGCCAATCCATGCCTATCAACACATCATATGATCCAAGGGGTAGTATGTTTAGATATGCTATTAAAGGTTGTCTTGCTATTTCCAGAGGGAAGTTATTAACATTGGCCAACACTCGTCTCTTTGCCCCTGTTGCCAGCTGTACTAGCGAGAGGTTTTTAAACATGACAGACTGTAAACTACATTGTTCCACAACCTTAGGACTAACATAACTTAATGTAGCTCCAGGATCAATTAAAACAGACATGGTACGATTAAAAAGCTTACCTTCAAATTCTACCATAGTCGGTTGGTAATCTGCCTGATGATCTTCGAGAGCAGCATTAATTTTTTGAATGCTCCGGGCTACATCACCTACAGTTGATGCTTCATGGATTTGTGACACCTGATCAGTGCCTTTTCGATGAGGAAAGTTTTTGATGTAATGAGGTCTCAAACACCCCGAGCATTAAATTGGGGGCCTTGATGTTCCCTCGTGATCGAGTCTACTAGCTTGCTCGCTAATTCTTGATTCAGATGGTGGCTTAATTCTGAACTTGTTTTTAGGTAGATTTTTTTTGTTTTGCCCTTTGGGAAACCCCTTGCCAGTGCTGCCCCAATTTCCTTTATTGCTTGGTGCAATCTTACTCTTCTTGTCTGTCCAATTCCTGCCCCAAAATTTCACCTTTTTGCTTTCTTTGCTGGCAGCATATCCTAGCCTTTTGTATAACCTCATCCATTGTTTTCGGGTTATCAAACTCAATTCTTTCCCTCATCTCCACGGGTAAACTACTGACGAACCACTCTACCTTAGCCTTTTCCTCGCTTATGTAGGGTAAATATCGTAGCAAAGAAGTAAATCAGGTGATAAACTCATCCATCGTTTGCTTTCCAAGCCGCAGGTCTTGAAATTTCTTCGCTTTCTCATCGTAAAATTGTTCCATCATATATCTCTCGTTGGAATATTTCTAGAACTTTTCCCAAGTTATACTTTTCTCGCTCACCCTACGTACAATCTTGAGCTCCTCCCAACACAAAGTGGCCTTCCCCTGCAATCAGAAGATAGCCAGCTGGGCCCTTAGATTATGATCGTACTCATATAATTGAAAGTATTTGTTCATGTTAATAAGCCAGGCTTCTACTTCTTATTCCAACTCTCCATTGAAGTGTGGCGGTTTTATCTTCTGAAACTCTCCTTGCAATTCTATCCGCTGTCTTTTTTATGTTGGGTGCACAGAGGCATTATCTAACTTCTCCTCTCAATTTTCTTCCCCACCACCTATTCCTTCACGCTCTATATGATAATCTTGTTCTTCATACATGCGTTCCTGTTCAGGGCTGGGAATGGTTTGACACTAGTTCTGCTTATCAGATAGGCGTTTCATAATTTTTTCCCGTTCCAGAGTTAATATTGCATTATCCTCCATAGGCGGGCCATCTCACTATTTAATTCCTGAACTATTTCCAGTATTGCAAGATTTGTACTGTGAGCTTCCTCTCCCAACTGCACCCATATTTCTGGGTTAGTTTCCGGAAATGTTGTGGGCCCTAGGCCAGCCATATTCCTGTGTGACACCCCATCTGTTCCTCTTATAGACTGCGGTTATCTAGTTCCTCTGTACTTAGCACATTATTAAATCAATCAACAGTTAGAATTTCAAAAAAAAATATCAATAGCTAATTTACAGTTTATTTGCCAAAGATCACAATTTTGTAACCTTGGATTTGATGCAACATGTCATATCTCCATTTTCTCATTAAAAGTAAAAGTAAAACCATGTAATTTTTTTTTACAGATAATTGTACCATCAACCAACCATGATGAATTACATATCTTTAACCTTAATCAGATTTCCAAATTACATGAACATTGTTTATACAAAATGAGTCTAGTTTTACGGTTGTACTATTAAGGTTGACATTTATGAACTCTGTCAGTTCATTATGGTCCTAATACGTTTGCTCTCACCGCAATGGGAAAACTTAGCTCATGCATCGAGCTTACCACCACTCGTCCTTTGATATTTAATTCCTCTGCCATGTCAGTTTAATGGATAACGCAGCTAAGTCAGTTTTCCTCAAGATTCTCCATCTCATCGACGGTGTAGACACAGTTTTGTTGATCACATGGCCGGAGTCGCTTCGGGTGGCTTTTCAGGCTCTCATGGAGGGTTTGAGGGTCATTTGCTACCCTTTTGCCTTGGCGCTCTGCCCGGCTTCTCTGCTCCACCTGTGGGTAGCCTGTTCTGGGGATTGTTCACATGGTGCATTCAGCATGTTGCAGCGGTGGTCGAGGGGTTCTAGACCAAGTTTAATATGTATTCCTACCCGTTTCCAGGTGAGAGATTGTTTTACCCTGTGGCTATCACGTTTTGATATCTTTATAAATGTTCCTGTATGGATTTCCTAATACAAGTACTTGAAACCCTTTGCAGATTGGGTGGCAATGATTCCGTGGCACACTCTGTTATGAAAGTGAGGCGGCATCTTACTTGGCTTGGCGTTCAACAAATTTCTGAGTAAGTTCTTAGCTTCTCCGACTATCTTGTTCTGTAAGGAGAAGGGTTCAGAAGTTTAAGCCACGGTTTTGTTTTTGTTATTCCAGGAATTGAATTTTCTTATCTCCAACCTGGGACTGTATGGAAATTCCCTTATTGGGCTTCTTACTGGCTTTCTTGTCGCCAGGCGGAGGGTTTTCTTTTCTCTATGGCATGGCTATAATTGTTGTTAGTTCAGTCAGTCCTGGGTGAGCAAAGGCCTCGACCCTGTATTAAACCATTAGTTTTATGCTATGTTCTTTTGTAAAGCAGAAGTCTCTTAATGCTATTATGTCATCAACTCTATGGCTTTTAGTTTTATTGTAATATGTCAACTCATTCACTCTACCTTGATATATTTCTATTTTGTCTGCTACTTTATATTTATGGTCAGTTAATCTCCTTTTGTATGAACTGGCTTTATGGAAAATTGTTTGTTTAAGCACAAAGGCTATTTCTTTCTGATAGAGATATGTTTATTTCCGGTTGTATTATACTATACTTCATGTAAAGGATGTTCTATTTTGTGTTGATCGTTTAATTAAGTTATGCATAGCAATTACCGCCGTGGCTATTTCTAGACTTGAGTTTTGGATTTGAATGTGTAGTTCAATTATCGCTTAGCAGAAATGATTAACCCTATAGGTCTTTTCCGCAATAGCCATGATTCTGGAGCCCCCCAGAATCTAGGCACGATCGCAGTGTTGTTGTCTACTTGGGTTTTTACTTAGGGTTTTTCTTACTATTTAAGGGTTATTTACCTGAGGCTCTATAACCCGTTTGGGTGGCATCTGTCTGCGTTACCGATTCCTTTCCGATTTCTAAGGTATGCCCTATTGTGGTACACAGGATTTCGTTATACTATTTTTTCTTTTCTTTCTCTAGTCTCGAGCATGCCGAATTGTTTCACACATTTTTTTGTGCTCCTATCTGCTGGCAGCACTAGCTATTTAATAAGCTTATGTGGTTTGTTCTGGGTGCACACAGGGCCTCCTATTTACATGGGTTCCTATGTTAACAACACTCATTACACAGGTTATTCATCGTTTAAAAGAAAGTGCTCTGTCACACAGGTTATATTCAGGTTTTCATTTAAGTATGCATAGGTTACCGCAATGAGTCCTCCTTCACACAACATTCTCTTAAATTAATTTGTATTTGCTCTATATCCCATGGAACTCTTAAGTTTTGTTTATAAGTGTAATCTTTATGTTCAGTAATTTCTTAGAGTTTCTGTTTAGCATGGAATTTTCTATGATTAACTGCCTGTGCAGACACTAATAGTTCAACTGGTGTTTTCTGGACACGACTAGCATGTTCGGGTTGGTTAGTACTACCTTGGTTGGTTTCAAGACTAAGGTTATTTTATTTTGTACAGATAATTTTATCAGTTTTCGGTGATGACACCTTTCCATCTAGGTATCTATTGTAAAAATTAACAATCTCATAGAATCTGATAACATAGCTATACTAGTCAAATTATAGAGTGGGAGCCCGCTCCCTCTACAACATTTCTAGTTTTTTAACAAACACAACATTCCTTATAAAAATGTATTTGTCATAATTCTTCTTACCTGTATTTCCTGTGCAATCAAATCTCAGAGCACTGTCACCTTTTATTCTCTGCTTGTCTTCCTCCCGACCATGAGATTCGTCTTCGCGACCAAATCTCCCCCCAAGCCTGTTTGCAAGACTACTGTCTTCAACAAATCTTTCGCACTCAGTGCCAATTCTATCTGGTCCTCACCAGACGTAGCATTTTTCCCTTTTTTCCATCTATCCCAACAGCACTATTTTTTTTCCTCCCCCCACCCCCTTTTCCTTGGGGTGTTTCCAGTTAGGGGAGGCAGTTAGGGTTTCTTTCTTTTTGGCAACTGCCTCTTTCCAACTTCTTAATGAGAAGTTACAAAATCTGATATTACTCAATCATTTCCTAAATTCAGAATTAACAATATTATTAATCTAAACAGAAAATAACAATATTGTCCAGTTCATTTTCTTACAGTGGTAAATAAAATATTTACAGCTTTTTTTGGGGACATTACACTTTTTTTATGACATTTTTTTCTTGTTAGTTTTATCCAAAATCCTATAGATAATTTTAAAAACTTGAGTTTGTATTGTTTAATCTTTAGATTTTTAGTGATCCAGGTGTTTTTGAGGGTGTTGAATCCATTTTTGCATTCAAAAATGCAAACATCAAAAAATCACATTCTTTCTTAAAATTGTTTAGAACCATTCTAGTGAGAATGTTTATTTTGCCTATAAGTTAGGCTACACCTTTTATTAATACCAGTATAGATCCATCTTACATATGGATCTAACATGAAGATCTAACATGAACCATGAGAGATCAAATTTCTTCATGTGCAAACTTTTTTAGAGTGCAAAATAAAATTTTGTTTTACATTTTTTAATTGTATTTTTGAATGTTAAATAGAGTACATACATGACAAAATACACGTTTTAGCCATAAAATCATATTGTTTTCATGACATATACATGTTTTTTCTAAAATGATATATAATATGTACATAATTGACCTCGAATGATTTTACAACATGTATATAGATACATTAAAATGGTTTTTTTATTATTAATGTATATAAGTATATGTTAATATGAAATCACATCAAAATATCATTTTATTGATAACCGCACATTAAATATACAACATCAAAATATAAATATATATAAAATCAATATGGACATAAATTAGTTAACATAGATATTCAAATAGTTTATTTAATTCTATAAATAAAATATTTTTGAAAAGTATAAGATTTAAATATATTACTAGCATCTTTTTTTATTTCTAATTATTTTAAAATATATTTATTTTTTATTATAGTCAACCTTTTTTTATTTAAAACATAATGTTTTTGTTTAAAAAGAAGATGGATAAACAAATTTACACATCTCCTTATAACTAAAAAATGAAATAAATAACTTTGAAAAAAATATAAGGAGTTCTATTACACTCTTTAGATAGATATGGTTTGTATTCCAAATAAACAAAATGCTTAAAACACGTAAGGTTCAAACAATAACCCACAACACGCTTGTAATACGTAAGATTCAAACAATAAGCCACATTCTTATAGAAAGTTCTCTAATTTATATTTCAAAGAAATATAAAGAGAATTTATCTAAAGAATTATCTAGAATAATGATTTTTAAGTAATTAGATTGATTGCAAATCAATTGTATAAACAAATATAAGTCTGTATAGCGTGATGTATAATGTAAAATTCAAGGTTTGATAAGTGATGTGTTATTATAAATTTTAACTGTTTTATAATTATTATTATTTTTTTAAATTACATTATATTAAAATATTTATGAGAAATAAATATAATTAATTTTGGTATAAGGGTTATTTATTATATTATATTAATAGGTGTGCATATTTTAAAATAACTTTTTTAGAATTTTAAGTTTATTCTAAATAATTATTAAGTGGATGGTAGGGATTTAAATATAGAGTTGTTTTTATTGTGATATTTGGATTTTTCAGCACTTGAATTTAGTAAAAAAAATTGAAGTGATTTCTTGATCTATGTTATTTAATTTGATTTTTTGACTGTATATGGATTCAACACCCTGAAAAACCTCTGAGACACTTAAATTGTGCTGGATTACTCATAATACTTGTAATTTCAATAAAACCCACAGTAAAAACTTCCAAAAAATCATAATAATATATATTTTGATATTTAGCCTCTATCCATATATCCCGTAAATAATTCAAATATTTGAAAATTTTCAAAAACAAATCTAATTACCTAATAATAAAATATGAAAAAATGCTATGAATGGGTTTCAATAACAAAAGTGAAATAGCTGAAATGCCCTTTAATTTTTAATGATTTCCCAAATGGTTATCTTTACATCGTAAAGAGTTCATTGCAACTAAATTTGTTTCGCCAATTCTACACATGTTTTGTCTAACTATTTCACATGAATTCGAGAGTTCATTGCAACGATATTTGTTTCGCCAATTCTACAGAAGTTTTGTTTAACTGTTTCACATGAATTCAAGACGTCTGATTAGAATGCAAAAGATTATGTCCAAATTTTTAATCGATAATAAACACACAGGTAGGAATTTCAAAACTCCGGCACCAATTAAAGACATTAATGGGCCCTCGAATCCCGGAAAATTTCACAGGTAAGATTATTTGCGGACTTAATAAACCTCACATCCTAATATGATTGCTTGTTCAACCCGCTTGAATAATGGACGTTCTTCAACCAAACATCACTATCGACACAGAATGCCTTTTTCAAGGAAATTGAATTGTCTTTGATGTGCACCTCCCTTGTCATACATCTGATTTGACCTACTGATGTCCATGAAGAGCTGAATCCGATTCGATGCCTCGCAGAGTCTGATGGCTCTTATAAGAAAAGCAGAAACTAATCCACTGAGGCGTACTAAAGTGTCGATAAGAACCATGAGGACATTCAAGCCAAACTCTTTTAATATTGTCTTCTACAGTCCGCCTCTACAGTCTAATGTCTCCTTTTTGGTTATGAGATTGTACAACTTATTTGAGATCCACAGAGCAGAACAAACCAGAGTTGCTATTCAAGCTATTGATGCCTGCAACCTGCAGTACATGGACGAACATCTGTAGAAGCTTCTTACTATTCTCTGTTAAATAATTTCTTACAAATTCAGTGTCAGATAGCATTGAAGCAATCAAGTGTTGTGTTTGTGAAGAAACCAACGAAAAATTGGACAGTCTACGAGCAGCAGTAACGACGGTATCGTTGTAAGAGTAAATGATTTTGTTTAGAAAGCCCCGGCAGGTCTCGTTATCTGAAAACATTGCAACTGCTGCAATGGAGAGTATGAGCTCCACTCCTATATGTCATTAGATTTTAGATCTATGTCAAAACTGCAGCAACAAAATATTCATTCAGTCAACTAGTCATGCCATTGGAAAATTAATTATATAACATCAACGTAACACAAAGGATCCATTCAGCTAATGTTACCATGCCATTGATAAAATTTCTCAGACCGAACCTGTTGATATTGTTTACAGTCTGTCGAATCACCGATTCATATGACTCCCTGGCTTTTACTCTTACAACGATACAGTCGTTAGGGCAGCTCTTAGAATGTCCAGCTTTTCCATGGTTTCTTCACAGACACAACATCTGATTCCTTCAATGCTCTCTGACACGGAATTTGTAAGAAAACATTCAACAGAGAATGGATCTGTTGTGCTGCCTTTAATGAAGAGCATGCACTGAGAAGTTGGAGAATTCGAAGTGCATAAAAAGATTTAGAAATACCAATAGAGTAAAATTCCGGCCTCAGACCATTCCGAAATTTTAGCGTAACGTTTTCCGTTTCCGTTCTTTCTTTACCTTTTAGGTCTCTGTAGAGAATTCAACCTGGACCATTCCAAAAGGTTTAGACTAACTTTTTCCGTTTCCATTTTTTCTTTGAAGTTTCGTTCATCTTCGGGTCAATAATTTCCCTTGCAGTACGACTGCGTATGAATTTCTAGAAAAGTGAATGGGAAAAATTTTGGCCGAATGTTAGATTCATTTCAACAAATCAAGAAGTTCTAGAATGAATTAAAGAGTTTGAAACTTCAGAAAATAACTAAACACACAGTTTCTTTTCCTCTTTCATTGGTTTACGTTATTGAGATTATAATGATTTTCCGGTGACATGGGAAATTTCGCGGAAAGTACAACTCAATGGAGAGATTAAATGTCAATGTTTTCACGGTTTGTAATAATTTAGTTTAGAATAATGGAGAGATTTAATGTCAATGTTTTCACGGTTTGTAATAATTTAGTTTAGAAATTCTAAATGTGTAAATGTTCTGAAACGTTGAAATGAAAAACTGAACGTTTCATTTCCAAAGTTCCTTGAACTATGGTTTTCTCACTATAATAAGTTCCCGCGTGCGACACGGCACCATTAGGGAAGCGAGACAAATGCAGATACTTACATTTTGTTTTTGAGATTATAATACTTGCATTTTGTTTTTGATATTATAATACTTTTCGCAGATCGCCCACGCCATGGCGCAGCACCATTGAAAGAAAGAGGAGATAAATGCAAGATATTTAAGTATCAATTGCACATGGAAAACTGTAATTTCTACTATAATTGTGCCCCGGCTCAATATTTAAACAAAATAAAATATATCTGTTTTAAATAAAAAATAAATGCCATATTGGAGTTAATCTCTTTTGAGTATCTGCATAGTTTAAATATAGTTAAATTGAAGTGTGAAATATTATTAAGTGTAATTTTTAGGTAATGAAAAAATATTATAATAAATTTGTTATGTGTGATTAAATAAATTTATCTATTAATATTATTTAACATTAAATTTATGGATGTTTTTTAAGGAATTTTTTTGTAATTATGTAATAAAAAATTTGGTGGGATAAAAAACTTATAATTTTTATTTAATAAAATTTTTCATTAACTTTCGAAATATATTAAATTAGGAGTGAGACATTTTTATATTTGAGTATTGGGATTTTAATTTATATAAAATTTAAGTTTTAGTTATTTATTTGGAAATAATTTATGTTATAATTTTTTTTGAATAATTTATTATAATTTAATTATTAATTAATAATAATAAAAATTTATTATTTATTATTATTAATAAATGAAAAGTAATTATTATTGTCATTCAATGAAAACTACTTTAATTATTTTTTTATTTAGTTTTAGATTGTTTTCTTTATTTAATTTCAGATTATTTATATTTTAATTAAATTTAAAGAAAAATAATTATCAATTAATTTTTAAGTTTGAGCTAAATATTGTAAATATATTTTATTTGTTATTAATGTATTTTAATATTAATTTATCATAATATATAAATAATTAACTTATCTTTTTCTAAATGTATTTAATGTTTAATAAAAAATTATAAATATAAAAAAATACAACGATAAAATTAATTATATATAAATTTATATTTAGATATCTATATTACTCATCAAAATAAGCGTAATTCATAATTCTAGAAAAATATTAAAAACAAATAAAAAAATATATCCAAATTATGTTTTTCCAGGCCATAAGCACATATTTGAAAAGTTTTAATAATTTTTTCTAATTCGTATTAATGTCATTTAATTAACATCATCTCACTCGAAATTAAAGTGGAAAAATTTTGTGATGTCACGACTTATTTGATTGAGACCAAAGCAAGAAGTTATAAATATTCAGTAAATGTCTCTGCACTCAGATGACATGTCTCTTGCCTGAGAGGGAAAGTTATAAATATTCAGTCAATGTCTTTGGATTTAGATTACATGTCTCTGGCTCGAGAGGGAATTAAATTTTGAGGAATTGAATTTTTAGATGTTTTTGTCAATTTATTTTATTGTGTAATTAAGAAAGAAAAAAAGAAGGAAAAATATTTTAACATCCACCAGGCTAAATATAGTTTATGGGACAGATTGTTTCTTCATTTTCTTGATGTATTTGTCCCTTTTTCTATGAAGTCTCACAATAAATTCCCCCAGCTTCTCGACACACCCCTCGCTAAATAGATTGTCCCGAGAGTTAGTTGTCAGCATATCTCCATAACTTTCCATGTTGTCTTTGGAGGCCTCACGTTCTAAAATCAAATGTTTTTTTGTTTCCACTTTTCCGGAAGAACAAAAAATGCATACTCTTTCCTCCCACACTTCTTTGGCCTTTTCCAGTGCCCTCTTTCGCAATGGAGTTGATGAGAATTAGTCCTTAACTGAGCATTAAGAATTTTGGCTCTCCAAGAGATATTGGCCTCTATGTATGCTTTTGGTTGATGACTATGAGTGGGATTAAACACTTCAATATAGTACCTTTTCTTTCTTCCTAGCTCCTCATCCCAAGTACGCTTGTGGAACTTATCCATAACAAAAACTTTTATCTCTTTGTTGTTTATGGGACACGTGTTCAAGCAAATGCCCCATTTACTAAACCATTTGTTATTTTGTTGCATCCAAGTCTTTTTTTCTGTTGGGAAATATGTCATTAAAGAAAACCTTAGGCCATCTACCCTCTTCCATTAGCTCAATTTTTTTTAAATACCTTATCCCTCGCATCATAGCAATTACTTCAATATGAGCAGCCCTTGTTTCACTTAACAAGATAAGATAAGGATCTGCACTTTTAATCTTGAATTTATTTGTAATCAAACGCTTCTGAATTTTCTCAATTTGTTTCCATTGCATGTCGAATGTACTATTGGCCATAGTTCACAACCATAGAGAATCATCAGAATCACTAGAAGCCCAAAAAGACTTTGAGTGGTTTTCCAATCTCATAACTCTGTCTCTCTACACCTATTTTGAAAAGCATTTTGCATAAAAAAAAATTTGACCCCCCAAAGTTCTTTTCTTTCTACAACCATCCCAGCTTAGATTTTTGTTGAAGTCAATTCTGAGGTATTTGTAAACTGCAACTTCTTCCATAATGTTGCCTTCAAAATAGAACTTATGTTGGCTATGTTTTATTTTTTTAGATAAAATTTCTACTTTCGTTTCGCTGATATTGACTTGCATCCCCACACTTCTACAAAAATGTTCAAGGGATTGTATGCTCTCTTGCAATCCAAGAGCTGATTTAGCAATCAGAATAAGGTCATCTGCATATAAAAGAAGCCTTATGACAAACTTTCACAAATAGATACTATCACCCCCTTGTGAATTTAACCACTCGTGAAGCTTGTCGATATATAAACCAAAAAGGGTAGGAGACAATGGGAAACCTTGTTTGACCCCAATATCACTTCTAAAACTTTCAGAAATTCCTGTTGAAGTTCTAATTTAGACTTTCACCACTTCATACAGCCTATGCATAGTTGCTCTCAAATAAATAAATGCATGCTTGCAAAATAGATGGGACGAAGGATGACTTGCAAAGAACTTTTAGCATAGAGTAGATGGGACGGGTGACGGCTTGGAAAGAAGTTGTTATTATAATTACAGTAAACGTGAAGTTTGTGTCAATTATTTGTCATGCTATCACTAGTTATGGAGACTAGAGAAATAACATTTTTAATCTAAAAACCAATAGAATCAGAGATAAATATTAATAAAATAATTTCTATAGAATAAAAAAATTAATGTTTAAAGTTATACTTTATTATACTTAGAAATTTTTTAGTTGTTTGATTGAATTAATCAGTGGTCAACCCAATACCAAATGCCAGTGGCAAGGATAATAACTTTAAATTTAAATTAAAATAATTAAATTAAAAGTTTTAAGTTATTGTTATTATTATTAATTTTTTTTGGCATTTAAGGTAAATTTGACTTCTTGAATTTACATGTGATTTTTTAGACTATGGTATTGATGTGAGAAATAACTTGTTTAAAAGAGATAATTAAACCAACCTAGATCATCTTAACTCCATATCTACCAAGTGCTGAGAGGGATCAAATCTCAAAGACCAAATCTCATGGGATGCAAACCATTTTTAGACTTAAAAGAGATTTGATTCCTCTTCGTATATCCGAGTTAAGATGGATCAAGGTTGGTTTAATTATATTAAGAGTCACTCTACAATGAAAATAAACATTTAAACATATTGAGAGTCACTCTACAACTGAATATGAGGTAGATGTTGTAGTGCTCAAAATGGAAGAATTGTTATAATATTCATGACTCTAAACATTTAAATGTCAGGTCAATATCGGAGAGATGTTGTATTGTATATAAAATGAAATAAAATAAACATAATATTTTTTTTTGTAAGCTTAGTAGGACCTTTTATTCATTCGTTTGCAAAAATCTGGTTATATCCATGAAAGACGTTATGTGGCCTCAACTTGCCTAATGGGAAACCAAGTCTGTTGGCCATTAGAATGCATTATAAGCAATCCAAAACCTAAGGATCTTAAATCTATCACAAAGAGATTTATAAGACTTAATGTCTATAAACCAGTTCACCCTTAACATGCTAACATAAGTACTACTAACCAACATAAACATCATCAAAATAAACAAAAAGGAAAATGCTTGTTACTATTTATCAAATGATTCCACCGGAGCTGGGTACATAGCGCTGGAACCTAGTAATTATGATTAAGGCACGGAATGTGCTTCCCAATACGACCAAGAGGAACATTCTGCGGCTGAATTTGAAATAGGACAGGTTGGAATTCTTTCTAAATTTCCTAGAACTCGGGGTCAGATTTAATGGAACCTGTAGAGTTCATAATAGCTCGAGCTACTATACTCTTCATCAACCAATAACGATGCAATATCTGTTTATATTGAGTGAGCCTGCCTCGAATATGGCCTAGGTTAAGAACCAGTGGCGCCAATCCTGCAGTGGCACTTCATTCTCAGTCTGGTGGGTGAGGTCTGCCTCCCAAGCTATAATCAATTGCCTCACCTGTGTTAGAGTAGATGTAGTATATGCTTGAGCCACTACATTGATATTTTGGGCATCCGTTTTGCAACCACTCTGCCTCGACAATTGCGACGAGGACGATCCTCGCCCACCCTAGTGCCGAACCTTTTGACTGCACTCGGAGATCGCTGAGCCATATCTGTCAACCACAACTTCACCACAGTATACTTTTCGATCCAAGCCAACTAAACCATCGATGGAAGAAAGACCAGCAACGTGTAGGCTGAACGAGATCCCATATTAATTAGACCTGGCACATATACATATGACAATATCAAGAAGCAAATGACATTAGGCCCGAGCCTTACAAGAACGTAATAGGTTGAGAGGGCCAACCACCAACATCATTTATTTCCAATGACCAACACCTCGTGCTTAAACATCTCTCATGACAAAAAGAAACTAGGGAAATTTTAAATAAGGTTATATTAACAAATATCAAAAATACTTATTTTAAGAATGAAATTAAAAGAATAATACACATCTATTTAAAAAAAAAAATAGATTTAAATAAGTTTAAATTTATATTAATTATAAATAGTCAAGATATTTCTCTACCTAATTATAATGTGAATATGAGTTTTATGTAATTAGACTTCTATAATGAAA
This sequence comes from Pinus tabuliformis, assembly GCA_031772625.1. Lineage (NCBI taxonomy): Eukaryota > Viridiplantae > Streptophyta > Pinopsida > Pinales > Pinaceae > Pinus > Pinus tabuliformis. The sequence continues at coordinate 1,154,950,391 of CM062817.1, forward strand.
ATTCAGTACTTTGAATTTTTGGGAAAAAAAAAGATATTGAAAACATATGGATGATATTTTTAATAAAACCATTAAATTTGAAAAAAATTATGATGGTAATAAAAGTTAAGGCTCTAGAAGATATTGTCTTAACATCTAAAAACTTGTTTGTAAATAACTTCGTATACATATAAACCTACATAAAAATATGTACAATGTATAGTATTTTTCTGTAAGTAAAAGCCTTATATTACATCAATACAAAATATACAGTCATATGAGCTCTAAAGCTTTGTGAAATCCAGCCATGGACATGAGCTATAAGTTGTGATCTATAGAAAAATATGTAAGGAGGAGAACTTTACCTAGAGAGAAGAAATGAGAGGTCTTTTTACCTACTACAAAACATGGTGACATATGGAATCAATAGCGAGATACAAAGAAACTAGGAGGAGAACTCTACATAGAGAGGAGAAATGAGAGGTCTTTTTACCTACTACAAAACATTGTTACATATGGAACTGATAGTGAGATACAAAGAAACTAGGAGCAGAATGCATATAGAGACAAATGAGTAGGAGCAGCGTAGCCATGATAAGAACTACCTTGGAAATCGAACAAAACCAATTAGCATCCTAAAAGGTCTCCCTCAACCATGGGATAAGACATGTAGTATTCAACATCATCGAGAAGGGGATGCACCATTCAAGGAAGATGGATGGAAGGCGTTAGTTGTGCTGAGAGTTGTGGGAGATATGAGACCCCTTAACCCTAAAGTGTCTTTTTTGGTTACACGAGCGACCAGTTCCATCATGAGCGGCCTTAGAGACATTGAGGGTCTTGTGACTTTTCAGTGAGGGGTTGTGATGGTTGTCAAGTAGCGTATCTACCTATTCTAGAGAGAGTGAGGGATAGATTGCAGTTGTATCCATTGAGGGTGATACTGATCCTTGGAGCTACATGCCTAAAAGCCCCCTATACGCTAATAGGTTGCACTGGCACGGTGTAGGTGTAATTCCATGTCCAAGACATTGCCTTCCAACAATATGTTCACGTCCTCCTAGTTTCTTAAATGACGACCAAAGATGTTTCTAAGCGCCTAAAGATGGTCGAAGTCACCCTGAATTCTCACGCATTTATGTCATCTACCATTCAATGGAATCGATGTTAGATGTTGCAATCAAAATAACCATCTCCTTACCCAAGCCAAGGTCTTAAGGGAAGTCTTCCTCTACCACAATCTCATATCTGTGGACAACCCTACTCGCACGCCATGATTTATCTGGAATAATTCTTCCAACTCCTCACTTGATTTCATATGGTAGAGCTTGGCACCCAACTCTTTGTCTAAATTTCAAACTCCCTCTTGCTCTTAACCATAACATCTAACTTCCATGCAGAGATCAAAATTGAACACGTCAGAGCCCTTCCAAGGGTCTCTGGCACGTCAGAGAAGTAGGGAGAAAATTTTACCAGTCAAAAAAAATTTAAAAATTGATTTTTGTCATTTAAAAAAAAAATTGGAATAATATCTTAAAATTTTTTAAGAAGTGCTGTCAAATTGTCAACCTTTTTTTAAATTTCATTTTTTTTGAAATTAGAATTTTAGGAATGTTGAATTTGTAAATTTCTTTTCATGTTAAAACTTAAATTCCATTTCAGAAACTCCCATTTCAAAAACAACAGTTTCCTTTTGAGTTGTTTTTTCTAATTGTGCATATGATGCAAGTTCTTATTAATTATTATGTCACAATTACCTTTTGATACCATTACATTTGGCAGTTTCTGAGTTGCTCCCATTTCAAAAACAACAGTTTCTTTTTTAGTTGTTTTTTTATAATTATGCATATGATGGAAGTTCTTATTAATTATTATGTCAAATTACCCTTTGATACCATTACATTTGGTAGTTTCAATTGAGAGCGACTAGATGTCAATATGGGCCATGTCTTAGGTCTGTAATTTCACTCGGTGGTGCCTGAAGGCTGCCCAAAGCAAGGTTTGACGACGATTTAAGCTGGAGAGGAGCATAGATTCATCATTCAACATACGCCTGTCAATCAAGGTTTAAGCACGATTTATGCTTGGAGAGGAGCACATTCAACACGCTTCCTAACATACTGGATTTGATTTGTTTGTGGATTCCCAATTCCTGGTATGTTTTCATATTAAAAAAGGAGATACCAAAAACATATACACCCTTGTACACTCTTTTGTTGAATCCTAAACCTGTTTAGAATTTTAATGAATTTTTTCATTCATGCAATAAACTTAAATTTGATTGAGCTGCTTGTATATTGGCTTGAATGTTATGGTCACAAAAATTTCCTACAAAACTAATCCTTATCTGAACTGGAGCAGGAATATAGGTCTCCTGTTTATCCATTAATGGTAAATGCATCCAATATATTAGTTGCAGCTCATATCAGACCTGCCTTATACACAACATCCATGGGGTTGTTGTTCCACCATTCTCCTGTGAAAAAATAGAAAGAAATTTGAAAATAATTTACTGTTGTCAATTGAATTTCTCTTTTTTTTATGTTTTTCATTATAGAAGTGCGACATGAATATGTGCCCTTCTAAATGAAATTAAGACCTGCCCTTCAAATTTGATCACTGCTTCCATGATGGAAAATTACCTCTCGATTTAAGGCAGAGGTCCTCTCACCAAGAAACAAGATTAGCATACCATCTTGTCAACTGCCATCACTGACATAAAAAAAATGGCAAGGTTTCCGCCACCTCATTTCCCAATCTCAAAGTGCTCTCGAAGGCAAGCCCAAAGCGTACCCGAAAACCATCTTCGTGTGAGCTCGGGGGAGGATTCATGAAGTTAGTTAATGCTAGTGATATATCGTTAATGTTATTTTAACGTTTGTGAAAATAATGATGGTTATACACAATTGTTTTAATTATTATTAGGAAAAATATTTTATACATCTAATTTGATCAATTTTATACATGGCCATATGATTTTTTTATAAATAAAATATTATAATACTTGATTTTTCACTATTATTAAATATAATAAAAAATACATAGTTTTAATAATAATAAAAATTTTATAATATATTTAATTCTAAGTTTTATAGTATATACCTTTTAAAGTTTTGTAATTTAAAATAAATTTATAATTTAAAAAAATTAACTATTAATTATGGTCATTATTAATAAAAAAAATATTCTACAAATTATTTGTAAATTTATTAATAATATTATTCTACAAATTATTTATAAATTTATTAATAATATGAATTTTTTTATGAGGTTGTCTTTCGGATTAATTAGATCATTAGGTTTTGGTTGACTTTTAATGTGGTTTATCCTCAAGACCATATTAGATGGTTCAAAATGTCGACCAAAACTTAATGATGTGATTAATCAAAAAGACAATCTCATAATCAATATGGATTACAAAAGTATAAAATCAAACAATGTGATATTTTATTATAAATAATAACCATATGAACATAAATCATATTAGCAAATAAAAATCAATAATCATTGTTTTTTAATACTCAACATCTCGTATCCCTTTTGATTCTTAATTTAGGTTACATAGAGACAAATCAAATCTCTTAAAATGCAAACCTCTTTTTGAGTGCGACAATAAAATTATTATAATGTTATATGTTTATTAATTATATATTATGAAATATCATGATTATGAATATGAATCATTATTATTTAGAGTCATTTATATATTTTTTTAAATTATTTATGATTTAATCAATAAAAACAAAATTACAACTATTACTATTAAATTAATTTCATTTAATATTTTTATTTTATTTTTAATTATTATTTTTTAAAATAATTAAATATTATATCTGGTTATTTTTATTTATTTATATAAATTGAAATATAAATAATTATATTCATTTACAAACCTCTCTGCTATATTAAAATTATATCTAAATATTTGGACTTAAATTATTTAAAGACATCTCTTCTTTGTAAAACTTATATCTAAATATTTAAAGAATGTAAAAAGCCTCTCAATGCAACATTATAATAATAATAATAATAAAAAACTAAATTACCGTTTCAAAGTGCAACGTGTTGCATTTCTCTCAAAAAGTATCTGCATTTGTCTCGCTTCGTGTGCGGCATGCGGAAAGTTGTTAACACATACATAGTGTAACGAAAAACTGAGATGAAATGTACAGTTTTTAATTTTCACGATTCAAAACTTGTACACACTTATACGTTCTCGAGAGTCTAAACTACATTATTACTTATACGTTCTCGAGAGTCTCAACTACATTATTACAAACCGTGAAAACACTGACATTTAATCTCTCGATTGAATTGAACTTTCCGCCAAATTTTCCACGTCACGGGGAAATTTTATAGTCTAGAAAACATAAAGTAGGGAAGCAGGAAAGAAACGGTGAGTTATTTTCTAAGTATCAAAACTTTTAATTTTTTCATTCTATAAACAAATCTTAATTGTTGAAAGTTCTAAATGGAGTCATTTAATGAGGTGGAAGAATTTCTTGGATGGTCAAAAGTGGCTTGAATCCGGTAAAAAAATTCAAATTTTTTTGTAGAGGTAGTGTTTGAATCGTGTTTTTATGGTGGAAATAAATTCAACTCCATAAAAAACGTCTAAGACACCTAAGATTTTGAAATTTAATGACTATAACTTGGATTTACAAAAATCTTTGTCAGATTTTCTCTAAATATAACCAAAATTTCTATAACTTTCTCGGCCACTCCTCCACCTCATTAGACTACGCTGTCATAATTATTACAACGTGAAAAAGGCAGAAATTTTAATCTCTCCATTGAATTTAACTTTCAACCACTTTATTTTCCATTCACATTTCTAGATGTTCGTACAAAGTCACACTCCAAGCGAAATGATTGGAGCGAAGACGAACGAAACTTCAAAGAAAAAATAGAAACGGCCACGTTAGACTAAATGTTTGAAATGGTCTCTTCCTGATCGGGATGAGAACGACAGAAAATAGGTTAATAAATGCATAGCAGGTTAGCATGCAGGAACGAGCAGGCGGTGATCAGGTCATGATGGGCGAAGTCAAGCGGATCGTGGCAAAGGATATCATCTCAAGGCAAGGAGATGGTAGAGTACCGATGGAGGAGGGTAGATATGTCAGGGTGTCAGGGATCCAACAGAGACATGATAGCACAGAGGAAATAGGCAGAAAGATGAAAAGGGAGGCAGTCCATAAGAAGTAGAGGAGGCAGGGAGATATAAGCGGGAAGAGGTGGCAAAAATGAAGGAACAGGAGAGGTGCATGCAGAAGAACAGGAGAAGTTTGCAAAGCGACGACGACACAGCACGAAGGAGAACGATTAGGAATTTGGAAGAAAGAGCAGAAGTTAAGAGGAGGAATCCAGAGTGCAAGGAGATTATGGCTGAGGGAAGCAGAATGACCGCAGGAAGATGGACGAGGAGTAAGACAGAGGGAGGAAAACAAGGCCGAGGGGACCGAGAAGAAAAGGGCAAAGGTATAATGGAGACGGATACAGAGAAGGAAATTCTCTCAATCCATGATGACTCAGAGGATGACGTCGAGATGTTCAATTCTGATAAAGAGAAAGGAGAACCAGTGAATGTCAGCTCCGGCAGGAACGGAAAGCCAGGAGGGACCAAGGCTATGAAAATAGGAAGGGATGACACAGGAGGCTACCAGGAACAGGAGGAAGGAGAAGATGACGGAAGTCCGGCAGGAAGAGGAAGACGGCGAGGCAGGGGAGGATATAGGAGAAGGGGAGGAGCTGGAGAGAGAAGCGGGCGAGGAAGAAGAGGCACAGGAGGAACGACAGGAGTCAGAGAGGCCAATGTAACAGGGAAGGGCAGGAGGGGGAGGAAAGCGATAGGAAAGAGAGTGCAGGTCGCTGAAAGGGCTTATTACCAGCATACCAATCCAAAAATCAGGAGGATTATCGAGCAGATGGAAGAGGAGGCAATTCAGGCTCAGTCGGAGTCGGAATAAGAGGACTGGGAGTATCTTCTCCCGGATCCAGGCAATACGCGTGGCCGAATGACTTTATACAAACAATCTCTTCACATCTATTGGGTCATGAAGAGACTGCTTGCCAAGGCTATGGAACAAGTAGCCATGGAAATGGCAGAATTATCCCAGGGGATTCCTAATCTGAAAAAGGAGCTAAGGAACATCCAAATCACCTTGTTCATGCAGGATAAGAAGATGGACGAAATTCAACAGCAGTTACAAGCGAGTGGATCAGGAATCAAGAAGGAGAAGGAGCAACAGGCAGGCACAATGAACCAATAGAGATAGGATGATAATTAGAGGTTTCTATAATGTCTCTCTCTAGTGATAATTAGTTATCTGTAGGACTCTTGTTATTTAATATGCAGACAAAAAACAGTTTTAGTAGCTATAAGGTTGATGTGTATAAAGCATGGAAAGACAGAATGAGAACCTATTATTTTGGGCTGGCTATTAAAAACTTAAAGTGGTCAAGAAACCCGGTTTCCCCTCGGGGCAGGTTGAGATCACCACAAGCATGTAATGATTTCAATTTGCGATAATAGAAAAAGAAGGTCTCTCCTTAGCTTACAAAAAAAAAAAAAACGTTTGAAATGGTTTCCGTTGAATTCTATTTAGAAACAAAAAAGGTAAAGAAAGAACGGAAACGGAAAACGTTACATTGTGGAGACCACTAGGTGGAATCAGATATACAACAACAAGGGAGGGGCATTTGAAAAACGAACATATTCAGAAGATGGAACGAAAAATTAAGTTTCCTGAAAAAGACTGACGCTTTGTTGAGGTTGATGGTTTGTTAATGTCAATAACATCCATTCAAGCGGATGTTTTCCGGTCGAAGAAGAAACCAGATATTGTATGTTGGGGTTTATTAATTCAGTTAAATAAAGTGCGTGCATGACACGACACGACAAGCTAACCATTTTGTGTGTGAAATTTTCCCAGTTTAGACGGCCTATTAATGTCTTAAATGGGTGCCTCAGTTTTGAAATTGCTACCCTCTATCTTTGTGATTGATAATTCAGAGATCATGTCATTATACTTTGTAAGGAATAAAATGGAGAACAAATGGACAAATTTGCATTATAATTACACATCTGGAATTCATGTGAAATCATTGAACAAACTTTAGTAGGTGAAACTTGGCGAAATTGGCGTTAATATCATCACAATGGACTCCCATACAAAAAGATAACCATTCAGCAATTATTAAAAGAAAAGATAACCATTTAGCAATTTGGATGGTATCCACAGTTGGAATTTGAATTCTTCTTTACCCATCAAACAATTACTTGGCAATTATTAAAAGAATGTACGGTAAAAAGATGGTATCTTAGGTTGGAATTTGGATGCCTTTTTATGTATAAAACAATTTTTTTTTTAACCTTTTCTATTTTTACACTTCTAGTCAATAAACGCCATGTTTAAAATTTTTCCCTTAGAAAATAAAGTTTTGATAATAAATAAATCCTTTATGTCACACATCTTATAAATGTTAAAGACCATAAAAAAAAATTAAAAAATTACTTTACCGAACTTTACTATAGCATGGTTAACCAATTTAATACATTTAAACTATATATATATATGGTTCTTGATTCGTTAATGATTCATACAGAGATTTACATACAAGTTCGAATATATATATATATATATATATATATATATATATATATATATATATATATATATATATATATATTTCATAACATTAATTTCTTTTTAACCCGAGAGGGTCACTGTACAGATCCTTACTTTGGATAATACATTGCCTGTTGAATTAAATAAGTGACACTTGTCCTGCCACAAGAGATTCATGCATTGATCTTTTCGCTACTTACACGGTTGTCACGTCAAGCTGCTCCTGTGCGTCCTTATTGCCTTAATGACTGTGGTTGCATTGAACTAGGCGACTGTGCTCGCTCGCGATTTGTTTTTATGGTGGTACTGCAATATTCCCTTATCGGGATTTTCTCCTAGATCAACGGTTTCTATGCAGATTCGAAATCAAACGGTGGAGATGAGTCCTCCAAACCATTTGCCTTTGGGTAGAGGGTTTTTGTTACTCATTTCTCCGTTGATGGCCAGGGTAACTGCATTGGTTGAGGGAGCTCGTCTCCTCCTCTATTCCTCCATTTGAATGGGATCTCTGGTGTCTTGTTGCGAAGTTGAACACTGGTACAGGTTTTCACCCAACTCTTACAAGTCTTTGGTTACGATTTTGAACTTAATCTGTTACCTTGTATACAGGGAGCTATGCTCTAATGTTTTACTGTTTTTTTTAACAGGTCTATCCTCCAGGGTCGACATCAATTCCAGCAGCAGGCTTCCTTAGGTCGGCCTAACCAGGTAAGGACCTATCGTTTTCTCCTATTCCTCTCATATAAGCATCGTTATTTTGGTTGTATGGCTGAGGGGATGCTCATTCCGGGCCGTGGTTAATATGACAGGTTCAAGAGGCATAGGTGGTGGTGGCCAGATGGGGCTCTCTCCTGGTTCTATCTTGCGGTGGTCTCCGGGTAATACTGCCCTAAGGGTCATGCTCATTGTATGGGAGTTTCGTTCTGTCTTTGCTTTTAAATTTTTGGAGCAGTCGAAAGACATGCCTATAGATCCAATTTTCTTTCTTAGCCCTCTTGGCTTCTGTCTTTAATTTATTTTGCTGGCCTCCTTGGCCCTTGGTCTATATTTATAAGGACTTTAATGGCCTCTGGCCGTCGGGTAACAATCTTTGTTAAGAGGGTTTTTCTCAGAAGGGTTTTAAGGAGGGTTCGAGCCCTACAAACCCTAGACTTTGTTTGACAGTTGTTAAAAAACATTCAGTATTAATGCAATTATCTTGTTGTTCTGTTATTTTGGTTCTTAGATCTATTTTTAAGGCTAGGAGGAAACATGACCTCCTCTGCACTGTTTTCTTGTATGTATATCTATGTTTGGATTCCATTGTGCGTAACTTCCAAGCCCTGCCTGAGTTATAATAATACATACATTGTTAAAGTGGAAGCAAGGGAGTCTTGTTCTACTATTTTCGACATTTTTTTCTAAATTCTATGGATTACTAAAAGCTTGCCCTTCGTGCTTGTTTAAATACTGTAAAGTTGCTTCTATAACGTTGTTTAAAGAAAATCGTTCGGCCGTATTGGTAGTTTACGACTGTAATCTTTTCTTTTCAGAATGCAGAATAATTCTCTGTTTAGTTCTTTACAGTTTTACTCCTGTATATTTCATATTACATGACACTTGTGAAGTTTACCTGATGTGGCAGTTTTCGACTTGACTGGCCCTTCTTCTATTGCTTCTCATATATTTACTTAATTATACTAGGGTAGATAATGTTGTAATGGTCAAGCTTTTCATTTCGGGCCCTTGGTACTTACAGAAGGAAGAAAATAATGCACTATTATATAATTTTGTTACGCAAAGATTTTCTTATCTCTGTTCTTATAATATTTATAACACTCTATTTGATACCTGATTCTTTAAGATTGATCTAGACAGTCTATTTTGTGGAAAGGCTATTAAATAAACATATTAATACATCTATGTATTGATTCTGATAAAAGAAAGAAACTTATTTGCCAAAGATTGGTACCTACATCAATCATATATCGAATTATCTATCGATTTCAAAAAAAATCTATCTAGCACAGAAATAGTTTTCATTTACTTATCTGGACCATCTTTCTCCATATTATTCCATACCAGAATTAACTTCTGGTTTTTACTCTTCCTCCCAACCTTGAGACTATTAATCCAACAGTCTCCCCCCGAGTTGTTTCTTGTAAAACTCAGGAACTTCTGCTATGAGAACTTCCAATCCTCAGTGCTATCTGGTCCTAACCAGACATAGCCATTTCCACACTGCCTGACCCTTCAACACAGTTCCTCCTTCCTCCAGATCTCAAATTCCTCTAACCCTCTTGATCCTTGGAATAAATCTTTTTAGAAATCAGTTTCTACAAGTAACTGTTTCTCAACTGATTCTCAAGTAAAAAAATATATTTACCAACAACTGTATATTTTTATTACAACATAATAAAAATACTCAAAATAGTAACTTTTCTAGATAAAATTAAATAGTTTGTTTGTTCTGCAGTAAAAATAAAATATTAACAAGATTTGGGGATATCACATCTTCCCCCCCTAATATGTAACATCGTCCCGATGTTATCCTTATAAAACAATCCCAGAAAGGTTTCCTTCATAACCTGCTCGTCCTCCCAGGTGGCCTTGTCGGGGCCAAAGTGTTGCCATTGCACTTTAACCTGGGTGATAGCTTGTTTCCATAGTGTTACTTCTCTCTGATCGAGTATACCCTGAGGTTCGACCAGGAACTCACCTTCTAATTTGACCTACACATATCAGCAACAATACCAGTTATTATTTAATTTTGTTTTTAATAAACTCATAATAAGAGAAACTTCCACAAAAATCTTACCTGAATGTCTTGCCAATTGATAACGTGTTTAGGGTCATAAATGTATTTCTTAAGTAAAGAAACATGAAAGACATTGTGCACACAAACCAGCTGATAAGTTACTGGTCCGATTCGAGCTAAAATTTGGAAGGGCCCGCAAAACCGGGGTGCTAATTTAGCACATCCGGTCCATTGCAAGGTGCTCTTCTTTGCTCGAACTCTAATATAAACATGGTCTCCCACTTGGAATTCCTGGAAGCTTCTCTTCCAATCAACAAAGTTCTTTTGTCGGTCTTGAGCGGCTTTCAGATTAGCTCTGACCTCTTTCACCATTCCCTCCATTTCCTCCAACATATCAGGTCCTAGCATCAACTTGTCTTCCGGTCCACTCCAACTTAGGGGTGTCCTGCATTTTCGGCCATACAACACTTCAAAAGGGCTCATCTTTAATGATGTATGGTACCGTTGTTATAGGCAAATTCTACCAAGTGTAGGTAGTCCTCCCATTTTGATGGTTGTTGCATTACATAAGTTCGTAACATATCTTCAACTACCTAATTCACTCGCTCCATTTGTCCATCTGTTTGAGGGTGGTAGGCAGTGCTAAAGTGTAGCTGAGTACCCAATCCTTCAAAAAGAGCCTTCCAAAAGGCAGATGTGAATTTCACATCATGGTCAGAGATAATCATCTTGGGGATCCCATGCAATTTAAAAATATTTTGCATAAAAATATTAGCAATCTGCACTGCTTTATAAGTCGACTGAACTGGTATGAAATGGGCAGATTTTCTTAGTTTGTCTACCACCACCATAATGGAGTCATTTTGCTTCCTAGACCTTGGTAGTCTAGTAATGAAATCGATGGATATGGTTTCCCATTTCCATTCTGGAATCGGCAGAGGGTGAAGTAATCCTGTTGGGTGTTGGTGCTCAGCTTTTATTTGCTGACATTCCAGGCATCTGGATAAGTATTCCGCTACTTCCTTCTTCATACCAGGCCAGAAAAATTCTTTTCTTAAAGCAGAAATCATTTTCTGGTATCCTGGGTGGCCTGCATAAGGACTCTTATGAAATTCATCCAAGATTAAATCCTTAAGTTGTTTTTGGTTAGGTACATATAGCCTTTTCTTATACACCAACAATTCATCAGAATTTACCTCATATCCTACTTGTTGTTCATGGTTGTTCGGGGTCCTTGCTTGCTGCCATATTTGCTTGTATGCTAAATCTTGCACAGCGCATTCACGGATCTTCTCATGAAAGGTTGTTCGAGATTCACTGAAAGAAAATTCATATAAACAATGCACTTTGTGGCTCAAAGCATCCGCAACCCGATTTTCTTTACCCTTTAAATGTTTTATTTCAAAATCAAATTCACTTAGGAAGTCTGCCCATCGAGCTTGTCTTGCATTTAAGGTGGGTTGCCTGAAATAGTTTGTTAGACTATGATGGTCAGTCATTAGTAGGAATTTCTTACCCATTAGATAATGTCACCACATTTTTAAGGCGTGAATCACTGTTGTCAGTTCCAAATCATATGCCGAATATTTTTGTTCATATTCTTTAAGCTTTCTTGATTCATAAGCCACCACCTTGCCTTCTTGCATTAGTATGCTGCCAACACCCTCCTTGCTAGCATCCGTACAAACTACGTATTCTTTATTGGGATCAACAATGCTCAAAATGGGTGCGGTGGTCAGTAAATGTTTGAGCTGATCAAAGCTCTGCTGACAGTCAGGGGTCCATCTAAAAGTTTTCCCTTTTTTTGAAGAGAGGTAATAGGATATGCCACTCTAGAGAAACCTTCCACAAAATGTCTATAATATCTGGCTAGACCCATAAAGGATCTTATGTCAGCTACATCTTTTGGTACTGGCCATTCCATGATGGTTCTTATTTTCTCTGGGTCTACCACGATTCCATCCTTGGTGATGATGTGTCCCAGGTACTGGATTTGCTCCTTAAAGAAGTCACACTTGTTGTATTTGGCATACAGTTAGTGTTCTCTTAGGGTTTGAAGAACAACACGAAGGTGCTCCTTATGTTCTTCTATGCTCCTAGAGTATATCAATATGTCATCTATAAAGATTAATACAAACTTGTCTAAGTATTGATGAAAAATATTGTTCATGAGACACATGAATGTTGCTGGGGCATTAGTCAATCCAAAAGGCAGAACTACGAACTCGTAATGTCCATAACGAGTCCTGAAAGTTGTCTTTGCTATATCCTCCTCTTTTATTCAGATCTGATGATACCCAGAGTGGAGGTCGATTTTTGAGAAAACAATTGCTCCCTTGACTTGGTCAAACAACTCATCAATACGGGGCAAAGGGTACTTATTCTTAATGGTCAGCTTGTTTAACTGATGGTAATCCATGCACATACACAGGGTTCTGTCCTTTTTCTTCACAAAGAGAACTGGGGCTCCCCACGGGGATACACTCGGTCGGATATATTTTTTATCTAGCAGCTCTTGTAACTGCATTTTTAATTCAGTTAGCTCTGGAATGCTCATGCGGTACGGGGCTCGAGAGACTGGAGCAGCTCCCGGGATCAACTCAATGGTAAAGTCAATGTCTCTTTTCAGGGGTAGACTTGGGATTTCCTCAGGAAATATATCTGGGAAATTTTGTACCACTGGTATGTTTTCAAAGGAGTCAGACTTATCCTTGGAATCAGTGATTCCTACTTGTATTGCATAAATCTGGCACCCATTCTTGATGCATTTTGCTAACTAGGAAGCTGTTATAGGTCTTATCTGTAGAGGTTTTTGAATACCTTGCATTTCTTGTCTTTCACCTTTCTCATCCTGATAATTGATGGTTTTAGTTTTACAGTTAATAAGCGACCAATGCTTTTCCAACCAGTCCATGCCTATAAGAATATCATAGGACCCTAATGGTAATATGTTCAAATCTGCTATAATAGACTAATTAGCTATCATTAAAGGGCAATTATCTATTTTAGCCAAAACTCTTCTTTTGGCCCCTGTGGCTAGTTGTACTAACTAGGGATGTTTAAATTTAATAGTCTGTAATTTACATTGTTCCACAATATTGGGGCTGATATAACAAGGCGGTCAAAATATTTACCTTCAAATTCAACCATGGTTGGCTAAAATTCTGCTTGATGGTCTTCAAGGGTAGCATTAATCTTAGGAATGCTTCTTGCTACCTCCCCCACTGTAGATGCTTCTTGTATCTGTGAAATTTGATCGGCTCCCCTACATTGTGGGCAGTTTTTAACATAATGAGGGCCTCCGCATCCCCAACATTGTACTGATGGTCTATTGGTTGTCTCTGCTTCAGTTCTGCCAGCTTGTTCATTCATTCTCATTTCACCAGGTACTTTAAATTGAGGCTGACTCTTATTTGCATTTCTGTTGGCCTGTCCTTTAAATACTCCTTTATTGCCTAGACCCTTATTTCCCTTGTAATTGGAAACAAATTTACTCCCCTTTTTATCAGTCCACCTTTTGCTTGGGTCCCCCTTTGGTTTGTTCTGCTGGTAACAAATGCAAGCTTTACAAATGACCTCATCCATGGTTTTCGGATTGTCAAACTCCAGTCGTTCTTTCATGAACAATGGAATACTATTGATAAACTGCTGCATCTTTGATTTTTCCTCACATATGTAACGAAATACCGAAGTAATGATGTGAATTTGGTTATAAATTCATCCATGGTCATTTGGCCTAATAGGAGATCGTGGAACTCCTTTGCCTTCTCCTCATAAAACCTCTCTGTTAGATATTTTTCCTTAAAATATCTCAGAAAATTTTCCGAGGTGATACTTTATTCTCTAACTTCGTGTATTGTCTTTACTTCCTCCCACCACAATGCAACCTTCCCTTGTAATCAGAAGATGGCCAAGCGAGCCTTCAAATTATGGTCGTATTCATACAACTAGAAGTATTTATTCATATTAATGGGCCATGCCTCTGCCGCCTCTTCTTGTTCCCCATTGAAGAGAGGAGGCTTAATTTTCTAAAACTCCCCTTGAAGTTCCACTTTCTGTCTTTTCGGTATATTGTGATTGGACACATTATCTGATTCTTCTTCGTGATTTCCTTCTCCCCCTCTGTTTCCACATTTTTAGTCTGAAATTCTTGCTCCCCTGTCATATTCTCACGTTCTAGGCTGGGAACTAATGGCCGATGGTTCTGTCTATCTGATAGGCTCTTCATGATTTTCTCTTGTTCCTACATCAATCTCTCATTGTCTACTCGCAATCGAGCCATTTCATCCTTTAATTCTTGTATTGTTACTATAATATCTGGATTGGTATTTCTGGGTTCGTCGCCCAGCTGCACCCACACTTCAAGGTTGCCCTCTTGAAATGTTGTGGGTCCATTCCTATTACGGACCTATGAGGTAGACTTCCAGTTCTCCTCATACTTTCAGCTTCCTTCTTCCTACATGCATATTACAAAGTATTGTTATTACTTAATTCCAGAGGTCTCAGTTTAGCAACCTGAGTCACTCTGATACCATATGTCACACATCTTCTAAATGTTAAATACCATTAAAAAAATTACTTTATTGAACTTTATTATAGCATGGTTAACCAATTTAATACATTTAAACTATATATATATGGTTCTTGATTCGTTAATGATTCATACAAAGATTTACATACAAGTTCGAATATATATATTTCATAACATTAATTTATTTTCAACCCAGCAGGGTCACTGTACAGATCCTTACCTTAGATAATACAATGCATGTTGAATTAAATAAGTGACACTTGTCTCGCCACAAGAGATTCATGCATTGATATTTTTGCTACTTACACGGTTGTCATGTCGAGTTGCTCCTGTGCGTCCTTATCATCTTAATGATTGTGGTTGTATTGAAATGGGTGAATGTGCTCACTCGTGATTTGTTTTTATGGTGGTACTTCAATATTCCCTTGTCGAGATTTTCTCCTCGATCAATAGTTTCTATGCAGAATCGAAATCAAACGGTGGAGATGAGTCCTTCATAAAAATTCCCTAGACATCAATGGAGAAATGAAGGACTATTATTAAGAATATTGAAGAATATTTCACAAACATTAAATCCCTTCTTTCTACCTAATAATTTGTAACCCTCCTCCATACTATAGTTCAAAAACAATTTGCATCACAAGACAAATGAACATAACATAACCGAGACTCAAGCTACACCATTATTGTAAAAGTTATCACAATTAAATTTATATGAGGGTTAAATTAACTAGATCACGTATCCTTATTCGAGCCCTTAAATTTTATACAACACTTTGATTACATTTCACTCTCGCCCAAGGAAGTTGTTATTATGGTGAAGCTATTAATATGGTGTATTGGACATCAGCAAAATAACAAGACTTGAGTTTAAATTATTGTATTAAATGTTTCCCACTTGTAAACTTCTCAAATTTCCTCCCAGCGGTCGTGCATTGGACACTTGGTCTCTCCCACATCGTTGATTAGTTTTTTTTATCAAAGGTTCTGCTATTGGAGATGGCAGTTAGGGAATTATCCCCTCCCAAGCCCTCGCTTGAGTTTTCATTTGGCTGTCGCTCTAGAGCATGGTGCCGCTCTGCAACCTAGGATGGTTGGTTTCTTACTAAGCAAACCATTGCTTCACCCTTGGTGCTACAGGCATGCCTTCATCATTTGCTAAGATCTTAACCATTGGCATTTCTTATTTTGAGGGTTTTTATTACTCTCAGAAGTTTCTAAAGTTTATTTTGTCACCACATTATAGAATCAACATATGTTCAAATGTGGAGTCGTAGCATCACCTTCTACAGGTAAGTTAGCACTCATGACATGCCCCAACATTAATTTCTTTCGTTTTGTTTGGTTGAATCTAAGAGGGATTTTTCCTTGTCCACAGGTTCTAACTGGTTCAAAAATCGTTCACACTTTCCCTCGGGTATACAAAATGTGCTTTTACCCAAGCTTCCTTCAACATTGTTTTTAATGCATGCATTTTATGAATTGTTTCCCTCTGTTTTGTGATGGGTGCACCTATAACCCTCCAACCCTTTATGCTTAGTTAGTATTTATGTGCCTCCTATACATGCAAAGGAAACTAAAACACCAAATTCTTACCAGGTACTTTCAGAAAACCCCTGAGGGTTCTATAACAGGATATTGCTTTTGCTCGCATTTTTATTTTCCATAATTGAAATGGAGTTAGGGTTCAATTATACCGACAGGTTCTCTTGAATTTGGATGATTTTTTTCTGGCTTCCCATAGGGAACGATATTGTAAAGTTAATATAGGGACTTCAGGCCAGATTTCTTGTTCACGATCGTTCTAATTTATTTCCATGATTCATATCTTTTCTGTGAAATTAGTTTTCCAAGAACATTATTAAGCATTTACGCTTCTATTAGTGGTTGAGAGCTTCAAGTTTAAGTTTAGGTTTAATTTAAGATTATCAATTATGCCAACACTTGGTGGTAATGTTTTCCTCAATTGTTAAGTACATTTTATTAATAGTCTTCTCTTGTATTGTGTATCAGAATTCTTTGGATATAATGTTAAGGGTTTGTTGAGCCTCATACTTTCCTCTATCCTTGTTATAATATTTCACATGCATAAGTGTTTGATTATATCTGTATGGAAATAAGTCGATTCCATTTTATTTAATCCAACTTTCACTGTCGAGCACTAAAGCTAAATGGGATTCCAGTTATGTTAATGTTGCATAATTTTCTAGTTGATATACTACATCTTGTGAAATGTATTCTTTCTTGAAGTTTTATATGTTATATTTTCTTGTAAAATTTCCGATTATCTTACTTGTTTATAAATGCTTGAAGGCTTCCATGAGAATTTAATTCTACCTTTAATGGTTTTCTAATCTGTAACACAAAATCCTTGCTGGCCCCTATTCTCTTAGGTATCGAACTATTTGGTTTTTGGGTTATTGTTTGAGGACCAAACTAATAGGTATTGCCAACACAATTTGGTCTTGTTTCCTCTTCAAACCTTATCCTCACGAGGAAATAGTTTAATTCCACCTACAACCATTCGAAATGTCCTTGCTGGACAAACACTCCTATACGATTATGTTATTTTGTTTTATCTTAATCTACATACTTGCAAGATTTCATACAGGGAACGTAATTCATACAAGTGTTATTGTGACTATAATGCCAAAAATAAGATTAATTATTAACTTCTGTAAAGTACTTATCTGCTTATTATATCTTGGAAGAACTCAACTAGAAGAGCACCCTCCACCCTTCCACTACCAAAGAAGTTCCCAAATGGTTCAACTTTGTAGACCTCAAGACCCCTTAGAGTCAAGTCCAAAATTATTGGTATGGGGTATTCCACTAGTTCTAGCCCAACTCAGGAAATTGCCTCCACCTGCAACATACAACTGCTCCTTATTGGCGTGCTCTTCTTCCCGATTTCTCTTCTCAAAGAAAAATTAAAATGAAAGAACCCTTTTCCTCTCCACTGAGACCCATTTATCTCCCAGGAGAGGAAACCAAGAACCATAACTACTTAACTGTCTCGTATTTACACAACTTTGTTAAGGGTGTCTCCCTTTTGAGTTTCCGGTCATGTCTATACATCTATCAACATGTATAATTTCATACATACATAGATATATATATATATATATATATATATATATATATATATATATATCTAAGAAAAATCAATTAGTTTTATTTTCTTTTAGTTACACGAGCTTCCCTCTTAAGTTCAGATATATAAAAATCTCATAACAATATAATTAACTAGAATTTTACTAACAAAATAATTACCAAATATTATGTATCGAGGTGTGACATATTCCCCCTCTTTTTTGAAACACCATGCTCAATGTTCTAATGTTGTCCACATAATAGGTTAGGGTAAGTTTGTTGCATTAATTCGTAATCATCCCAAGTGGCCTCCTCCAGGCTAAAGTGTTTCCACTGCACTTTAACTTGGGTGATAACTCGCCTTCACAACATTGTTTCTCTTTGTTATAGAATAAAAAGGGGTTCTATGAGAAACTCTTCTTCTACTTCAAGCTGAATAGCATACATAATACAATTTTAGTTCCATTAAGTCATGAACTTCAAAACAAACATACATCACGAGACTCAACTTAAGTATTTGTACTCTTACCAGTTTATGATGTGCTTGGTTTCATAGATATATTTCTTAAGTAGAGAGACATGAAATACATTATGAATAGTGATATAACTTGGTAAAGTAAGCACATATGCTACTAGTATGATTCTTTTCAATATTTGGAAAGGCCCACAGTTGCGGGGCGCTAGCTTTGTACACCCAACCCACCTGAGGATACTCCTTTTGGGCTTAACCCTCATATATACATGGTCATCCTCCTGGAATTCTTTGTGGGTTCTTTTCTTTTCTGCATAAGATTTATGTCTATCTTGTGTGGATTTTAAATTTTGTCATACCCAATTGCATCTATGTTAAGATATTAGGTCCTAAAATTAACTTGTCTTCCGGACCACTCCAGTTGATAGGAGTTTGGCATCTTTTCCCATACATTACCTCAAAAGGACTCATCTTTATTGACTCATGATAACTATTGTTGTATGTGAACTCTACTAAATGAAGATACTCTTCCCATTTTGTTGGTTGTTGCATTACATACATGCGAAGCATGTCCTCTAATACCTGATTAACCTGTTCAGTTTTCCCATCAGTTTGTGGGTGATATGTTGTACTGAATCGGACCTGGGTACCTAATCCAGTAAAGAGAGCCTTCCAAAACACAAATGTAAACTTTACATCTCTGTCAGAAATTATTACTCTCGGTATTTTGTGTAACCAAAATATTTCCATGTGAATACATCTGCAATTTGAACAACTTAGAATGTAGATTTAATGGGAATAAAATGAGCAACCTTGCTCAATTTATCCACAACTACCATAATTGAGTCATTTTTCTTCTTGGACCATGACAAGTATGTTATAAAATCTAGTGTAATAATGTCCCACTTCCATTCAGGTATAGGTAGGGGATGAAATAGTCCAGTTGTGTGTTGGTGTTCCACATTGACTTGGTGACATTCTAAGCACTTAGCTAAATAATCCATAATATATTTCCTCATACTAGGCCAGAAATAGTTCTTCTTAATTGAATATAACAATTTCTAATATTTGGGACATGGGGCATAAGGGCCTTGCTGAAATTCATCCAACAAAAATTATTTAACCGCCATTTGGTTGGGAACATATATTCTCCCCTTAAAAGTTAATAAATTATAGTCATTTATATCATAATCAGATTGTTGTCCTATATTTTTCATTTATTTACTTTGTTGCCACAAAAATTGATACTCGTGATCTCTAAGGGTACCTTCTTCAATTTGCTTAGAATAGTCAACATCTACTCAACTGTAGGTAATTTCATACCTATGGTGTAGTTTGCTACTCAATACATCAACTATGTGCTTTTCCTTCCCTTTTAAATGTTTGATGTCGAAATCGAACTCACTTAGGAATGAAGTACTCCTAGCTTGACAAGCATTTAAGCTAGGTTGGTTAAAAAAATTGGTTAAACTACTATGATCCATCATCAACAAAAATCTTTTCCCCAACAGATAATGTCGCCAAACCTTAAGGGCATGAAAGGTTGTAGTTAACTCCAGGTCATAGAACAAATATCTTTGCTCGTGCTCTTTCAACTTGTGGGATTCATAATCTATGACCCTTCCATATTGCATTAAACCCCCTCTAATTCCCTCCTAGCAAGCATCTGTACACACTATAAATTCCTTGTCCACGTTTGCAATTTTCAGCACAAGGGTAGTTGTTAATAGATGTTTCATCTTTTCAAATCTGCGTTGACATTCTTCTGTCCACCTAAACACTTTTCCTTTCTTTTGCAAGGAAGTGATAGGATAAGAAATCCTAGAAAATCCTTCAATAAAACGATGGTAATTTTCGGCGAAACCAATAAAGGACATGATATCTGCCACGTTCTTGGGAACATACCATTTAATAATGGTTCTAATCTTTTCAGGGTCCACTGCCAAAACTTTAGAGGAAATAACATGTCCCAAATACTAAATTTCTTCCCTAAAGAAATAAAATTTGCTAGATTTAGAGTAGAGTTGATTTTCTCTTAGTATTTATAGAACTATTCGAAGATGCTTCTTATGTTATTCTAGGTTCCTTGAATAAATTAGAATATCATCTATGAACATTAAGACAAACTTATCTAAATAAGGATGAAAAATGCCATTCATGAAGTTCATGAATGTGGTTGGGGCATTAGTAAGACCAAATGGTAAAACAACAGACTCATAATGACCATAACGGGTTCAAAATGTTATCTTGTGGATATCCTCCTATTTTATCCTGATCTGGTGATAACTTGACCGCAAATCTATTTAGAAAACACAGTAGTGCCTTTCACTTGGTCAAACAAATCATTAATTCTTGGTAGAGGGTACTTGTTTTTAATGGTTAGTTTATTTAATTATCGATAGTCAATGCACAACCAGAAGGTACTGTATTTCTTCTTTACGAATATCATCAGGGCTCCCCAAGGGGACACACTTGATTGGATATATCCTTTCTCGAGTAACTCCTATAGGTACAATTTTAATTTTGTTAACTCAGGGTTACTCATACGATAAGGAGTTTTCAATACCGAGGTTGCTCCCGAAACAAACTCTATAGTAAAATATATATTTTTCTTATATCATGATCTTGGTATCTCCTCCGAAAATACATCTGTAAACTCTTGTATTATAGGTACTTTTTCTAGAGTTGTTATTTTATCTTTGGAATTGGTCTATCCAACCTGCACTACATAGATTTGAGAACCTTTCTACATACACTTGCTTAACTAGATGGTTGTGATGGGTCGCAACTTTATACCCCTCTGAATACCTTGCATAACCTGCCTATTTCCTTCATTAGTAAGGAAACTAACAATCTTTTCCTTACAGTTTACTAGGGACCAATGCTTCTCTAGCCAGTCCATGCCAATTAGAACATCATAAGATCCCAAGGGTAGTATATTTAAGGTCACGTTAACTTGTTGTCCTTCTATTTCAAGAGGGTAGTTTTTTATTTTAGAAACCACCTTGCGCTTTTCCCCAGTGGCTAATTGCACTAACTAGGGATTTTTAAATTTAATACTTTGCAAATGACATAACTCAACTACCTTAGGATTAATGTAGCTCAAACTGGCACCAGGGTCTATTAAAATTGAGACAAAATGATTAGCTAGTTTACCTTCAAATTCCACCATCATCAGTTGATACTTCGCTTGATGATATTCGAAAGCAATGTTGGTTTGCTGAATATTCCTTGCTACCTCTCTAGACATAGAGGTTTCCTTGAGATTAGAAGTTGGTTCTATTCTGGTATGGTTAGGACAGTTTTTATAATAGTGGGGCTCCCCACAGCCCCAACATTGTAGATGAGGCTTCAATGGCTGGTTTAAATCTGTCAAGTGCTTGATGCTTTTATTTGTTTATTTTCATCCAACGTTCAATTATTTTGCTGATTCTTTCCAGGTGTTCCATTAAACTTCTTTCTGTGTACCGCTCTGTTTACAACAGATTTAACATTCGTAGAGTTTTGGGAAAAAAAATTGTCCTTTCTCATTTGGCCACCCTTTGCCAAATTCCCCTTTCTGCTTCATCTATTAGTAACATATTCGAGCCTTCCGAATGGCCTCATCCATGGTCTTTGGATTATCGAATTCCAGCTTATCATTCATGAATGATAACAAAATATTAGTAAAACATTGCACCTTGGCCTTCTCCTCTCGTATGTATGGAAAATATCTTAATAGTGAAGTAAATTTCGTGATAAATTCATCCATCATCTATTGTCCCAACCTCAAATGATGGAATTATTTTTTTTTTCATCATAAAAGTGTTCTGCGATATATATATCCTTAAAATGTTTCTGAAAATGTCCCATGTCACTTCTGGATCATCAATCCCTCCTACTATTTTAATTTCCTCGCACGAGAGTGTGGCTTTGCTTTATAGATGATAAATTACTAATCTAGCCTTAATAGTATCATCATAATCGTAGATCTGAAAATATTTATTCATGTTAATCAACCACGCTTCGACAACCCTTTCCTTCTCTCCATCAAATGTTGGAGGTTTAATTTTTTAAATTCCCCTTGGATCTCAACGTTCTTCTTTTTATTTACTCTGCTACTTGAGGAATTTTCTGACTCTTCTTCATTTTGAATTTGACCTCCTTTGACCTCTTGGTGTTCTTCCCTATGTCGTTGCATCTCAACCCTGTTTCCATTCTCTGGACTGAGATTTGGATGTCATTGGTTCTGCCTATGCAACAAGCTCTTCATGATTCTCTCCTGCTCGAACCTCAACCTTTCATTATCATCCCTCACATTTGTCATTTCATCTCACAGGTGTTCTATTATCTCCATTAACAGTGAATTTTTACTAGGAGTGTTTTCACCCAATTGGACCCACATTTCTAGTGGGGCTTCCATGTGAGATCCAGGCCCAACTTTTCTTGATGATTTCCCTGGTGCAATAACTCCCTCTCCTCTTCTCATGTTGTTTTCCTCTTCTCTCTCTCTATTTAACGATTGCACTTCTGTTCAAACAATAACACTTCTATTAATTATCTATCGCCCATTCAGGCCTTAGCTTTGTAACCTCATTGATACCAACTGTAACCCTCCTCCATACTATAGTTAAAAATAAGTTACATCACAAGATAAATGAACATAACATAACCAAGACTCAAGCTACACCATTACTGTAAAATTTATCACAGTTACATTTATATGGGGGTTAAATTAACTAGATCAGATATCCTTATTGAAGCCCTTAACTTTTGTACAACATTTTGATTACATTTCACTGTCAGCCCAAGGAAGTTATTATTATGGTAAATTTATTAATATGGTATATTGGACATCAACATAATAACAAGACTTGAGTTTAATTTATTTTATGAATGCTGCCCACTTGGAAACTTCTCGAATTTCCTACCGGCAGTCGTGCATTGGACATTTGGTCTCTCCGACAATATTGATTAGTTTTTTTATTAACGGTTCTATTGTTGGAGATGGTAGTTAGGGCATTACCCCTTCCCAAACCCTAGGTTGAGTTTTCATTTGGTGTCGCTCCAGAGTATGACACTGCTCTGCAACCTGGGTCGGTTTAGTCCTTACTAAGCAAACCATTACTTCAGCCTTGGGGCCACATGCACAAATTCATCCTCTGGTAAGCTCATAACCACTGGAGTTGCTTAGTTTTAGGGTCTTTCTTACTCTCAGAAGTTTAATTTGTAGCCAGGTTATAGAATCAACAAGTGTTCAAATGTGGAGCTGTGACATCACTTTCTACAAGTAAGTTAACACTCATGACATTCATTAGCATTACTTCCTTTCATTTTTTTTGGTTGAAGCTAGAAGGAATTTTCCCTTGTCCACAGGTTCCAATTGGTTCAAAAATCGCTTTCCCTTTCCCTCAAGTATATTAAATGTGATTTTACCTAAGCTTCCTTCAACCTTGTTTTTAATGCATGCATTTTTCTGAAGTGTTTCCCTCCGGTTTGTGATGGGTTTCGGTATAACCCTCTAACCCTTCATGATTAGTTAGTCTTTGTGCACCTCTTGTACATGCAAAGGAAACTAAAACACCAATTTCTTACCAGTTACTTTGAAAAACCTCTGAGAGTTGTATATCGATATATTGCTTCTGGTTTCCTTTTCGACTTCCATAATTGAAATAGGTTTAGGTTTCGATTATGCCAAATGAATCTTCTAAATTTGGATTATTTTTTTTGCTACTTCGCATAAGGACCAATGCTGTAAAATTAATATAGGGACTTAAGGCCATATTTCTTCTTCACATTCGTTCTAATTTATTTCCATGGTTCATATATTTTTTGTGAAATTATTTTTCTAAGAACATTAACAAGCATGTACGCTTTTGTTGGCAGTTGAGAGTTTCCGGTTGAATTTTAAGTTTAATTTAATATTATCAATTATGCCAGCACCTCGCGGAAATGTTTTCCTCAAATGTTAAGCACATTTTATTAACAATTTTCTGTTGTATTGTGTATTAGAATTCTTTGGATAAATGTTAAGGGTTTGTTGAGACTCGTACTTTCCTCTATCACTTTTATAATATGTCACCTGCATAAGGGTTTGATTATATTTGTATGGAAATAACTCTATTCCCTTTTATTTAATCTGGATTTCACTGCCGATCACTCAAGCTAAACGGGATTCCAGTTATGTTACTACTGCATAATTTTCTAGTTGATATACTACATCCTATGCAATTCATTTTGGCTTGAAGTTTTATATGTTATATATTCTTGTAAAATTTTTGGTTATCTTAGCTGTTTACAGATGCTTGAAGGCTTCCATCGACATTTAATTCTGCCTTTGATGGTTTTCTAATATGTGTCACATAATACTTACTAGCCCTTGTCCTCTTAGGTATCATACTATTTGGGCTTCGGGTTACTATCCGAGGACCGAACTAAGTAGTACTGCTAGCACAATCTGGTCTTGTTTCCTTGTCAAACTTTAACCTCATGAGGTAACAATTTTACTTCCATCTACAACCATTCGAACAACCCTTGATGAACAGTCACCACCGTAGGATTATGTTTTTAATCTAGAATAAAACCTCTTCATCTATATACTTGCAAGCTTTCATACAGGAAACATAATTCATACAAGTGTTATTTTGACTATAATACCAAAAACAATATTAATTATTAACTTATGTAAAGTACTTATCTTCTTATTGTATCTTGCAAGAACTCAATTAAAAGAACACCCTCCACCCTTCCAACGAGATCAACAATGACGTCTAAATCCCCCTAGAGCTCCCACTACCAGAGAAGTTCCCAACTGGGTCAACTTTGCAGACCTCAAGACCCCTCAGATTCCAATACAAATTTATTGGTATGGGGTATTCCACTTGGTCCAACCCAATTCAGGAAACTCCCTCCACTAGCAACATACAACTGCTCTTTCTTGGTGTGATCTCCCTTCTTCTTTCTCTTGTCAAAGAAAAAATGAAAAGAAAGAACCCTTTTCTGCTCCATTGAGACTCATTTATCTCCCAAGAGAGGAAACCAAGAACTATAACTGCTTAAGTGTCTGGTAATTAGACAACTTCGTTTAGGGTCTTCCCCTTTTAAGCTTCACACACACACATCAATTAGTTTTCTTTTCTTTTAGTCAAGCAAGTTTCCCTTAAGTTCAGATATATAAACATCTCATAATAAGATAATTAACTACAATTTCAGTAATAAAATAATTACCAAATACTATATATTGTGGTGTGACATAATTATTGATAATTATATTAAAATAAAACTAATAACAAAATTGTTTATATTTATTTTTTAAAATATTTTTATATAATAATTTATATAGTTTAAAATAAAATATTAAGACAGCTTAATTCAAGATTGATTATAAGGATATGAAATGCTATATAAATCATAAAGATTAAAATTCAAATCCCGTTTTTAATCCAGCCAAAAAAAATTATAAAACATTTGAAACTTGTAATAATATATTACTTTACCCGTAAATAATTACAAAATCTTAAAATTTATATAAACTTATAATTGTCCTTCCTTAAAAATTAATATTTTGAATAATTCTCTAAAAAATTTATCAAATTGTATTTCTATGAAAACATAACACAGATAACTTCCAATAAGAATGTGGCTTGCTTGTTACAAAAATGTTATGGGTTTGGAATGAAAAAATCATATCTAAAGAGTGTAATAAAATTAGATTTAATTGTTATCTATCTATATATATTTTAAAGTAGTTCAATTTAATTCGGTAAGTAGATTTTGGAAATGGATGCGCACACGAAATAGTGGCATTGTGAGAATTTTCCTGTCATAGTTTTAGCTAATATATTTATTGGAGATATTTATTTATGTAAAATGTAGGCTTATACTTCATAAGATAATTATTAATAAAATAATAAAAATATATTAATATATAAAATGAAATTTCAATAAAATAAATTATTATAATATAATATATATATATATATATAAATTTTATAATAAAAAATTTAACATATATCATTTGTAATTTCTATAAATTTTTTAGGAATAAAACAATGTAAAACATGCTTAATAATTAATTTTCAATATAATTCTTTTAAAATAAATTAGATTATGTTGAGGTAGGTTATGGTGGGGTTAAGAAATGTTTTTCAAGAATGGTAATGTAAGATTAAAAAATTGTCCGAAGAGAGATTTGTCGACGCAAGATTAAACAATATAATGGATAACTTTTTATGCGTATTGCAAAAGTTCTTTGGTTTACGTGATATAGTAATTTGAAGTTATTGATGCTAATCTGGATACAACTTAGTTTTTTCTCGTTAATTATATATAAATAAATAAGCAGAAGTGAAATATATTTTTTAGGAATATTAAAATTTATTTAGCTGTGTTGTTTATGTTGTTGGGCAATCTAATTTTTAGTGTTATTATATATAATTTTTATATTTACAACACTAAGTAAGATAAATAACAATCTGTATTTATATTAGCAAGAAAACAAACAAATATCGATAAATTTCCTGGTTGTACATGTTTCATAAAGATTTCAATATTAAATAAATAATCAATTAATTAGAATTTTTTATATTGGAAAAGCAATATCAAATTGAGGGGATTTCTGACCTGGTTAGTTCATTAAGAATGGTCCAATATGTTCTACCGTTCATGATAAACATATTAATTTATAGAGAACAAAACACACAAAACTAATTCTTCTTTCACAATGGATTCCATCCTATGTCCATGCAAGATTATCATTGTCCTAAATATGAAAAGCTCCATTGAAGGATTTCTAATATAAGTGTGTAATTCTCTTCCACTGTTTGTCATAATTGTTGATATTAGTATTGGCTCGCCAACAACTCCCTTACATTTTGATTAAAATGAAAAAACCCCATTGAAGTTTTTGGAAGAGTCCCCTTTATTGCAGTTGATTGGTCAATGCTTTCCCCTATTCTCATCATCATGCTTTATATGCTTCATGTTCCTTTCGGGTTTAATCATGTCCTGGAATATCTTTCAATGCTTGGAAATTGTCCCTTAATTATTTGGCATAGAGTGGTTTCCACATAGTCACCTTATTGATTTGGGTATCTTTTGATTGGCTTCTTCCACAGCGTTGTTGATCACATATTGGACATGTTTCCTAATAGATGGAACTTTGGCATATTCCGAAAATTTAAAACTTCGTTTGCTTTTCATCTTCCTCCTTCGAGTTGTTCGAAAAAATTGGTTTACTTGATATTCACGCGGCATCTTCATAATAACTGCCTTTTTCTAAATACTATATATATATAATAGGAAACTTTATATATTTGTAGAAATAACAGGAAACTTTATATATTTGTAGAAATAACTCAATGAATTGAGATTGAAATCAATACACAAAAATTTACACGTGTTTATTTCTTAAATATGTTGATCTTTATAAATTTTGTGAATGAGAATTTCTACAACACATTTCTATTATGTGCCAAATCAAATCTATAAATATTAACAGTCAAATGATCAATTTGTGAAAGTAATGTTAATTATATAAAATTATTTATATTTTATATAAAAAAAAAATTTGAGCAAATAATTTAATAAATTTTATATATAGTCCTTATCAAGTATTTTTCAAAATGAAATATTATAATAATTGATTTTTTTCATATTATTAAATGTAATAAGAAAAGTCCCCGGATGCCGGTGATACTGTTGTCATAAATGGCACTAATGCCAACTGTTAATACCGCGTATTGCATGCTGCAGAGCAACGGGGCTCTCCAGACCTTCACCTTAAGTAAAATGGATGATCAGCATTTCGACGGAGACGGTGGTGTCTGCGCATTTATGGTCTACTTGGTTCGAAGCATGGCAAGGATGGTTATATTCATTACCACCCGGCTCTTCCCTCTCATGGTGTGTTTCAATTATTCTGGCTCTGAGTTCTAGTCATCGAAAGCTTCGGGAAGTAAGAGGGTCCTCTTTCTCAGAGGCGTGCCTCGCAGGTTTCAGGCACGTCTCAGGGGTAAGCAGCTCTCTCATCCTTCTCTGGCTCAAGCATTTTGTTTCTCAATTGCTCTCTCTGTTGTTTCTGTTGTTTCCGTAGCCCTTCTTTTGCTCCTCAATATGGTCCGCCAAGGTGGCAGGAAGAGACCCAGAGGGCATTACGGTGATGGCTCTCGGCCTACTGCCAGTAGCTTTGATAACCCTGATCAATCACCTGCTAATCTCCCTCCATCTCAGGCGAATGTGCAACCCTCTAACCCTGTTCGTAGGCCTATCCCAAATAGTGCTTTTCAGACCACCCATTTTAAATTCCAAAGCAATCTCAATAGACCTCTGATCTCTACCCATATCACCATAATTCTCTTTGAAGAAGAAAACCAGATCCATCCTCTGGCCTGTATCACTCCGAAACCCTCTCAGAGCAGCGAGAAGTAGTTGACCATTGGTAGCCCAGAGAAAGTTCTGGTGGATCAGCCACGCCATATTGACAGCCCAAGAATTACTCTGCCCCATGTAAGAAATTTCCCTGCTGAGGGGGATGGAGCTCTGAATGACTCTAATCGCCCAATTTCGATCCCTGAGGACGATAAGGCCGGCAATGAAGTTCTGTGTTTGGCTAGTGACCGTCCAGCAGAAGAGAAGACTTCTGGCGGGGGCAAGGAAGACTAAGGCCACGCGACGCTATTCTGGTTCATTTTGCTTTTTGTTTGTTAAGCAGATGATTGTTTCCAGGTTTCATTGATAACACACATGGCTCAATTCCGTCAGCTTGAAGTTTTTGGTCAGTTCCAGGGCAAGGGCAATGTTTTTACAGTCAGACTCGCAATGGTTACTCACTTCTATGCTCTCATGCACAATCTTCTTATCTACTGGTCCTTCTCTGACATGTTCTTTTGTTATGTAGTTTTTTGTAGCACCTATGCTCAAAATCCATCCATTCTGAGACAAACTTGCTGTGTACAGAGGCCTTATGAATCTTCTGAGGCCTCGATTACTTGTAAAAATATTTTTATTTTAAGTTAACAGATATTAGTCTTTGCTGAGAAAAAAAAATGTAATAAGAAAAGTACATAGTTTCATAAAAGTAAATAAAAATATTTTATAATATATAAATACTTATTTTTAAAGTGCATATTTTTTAAAGTATAATATTAATGATTAATTTGTGAAAATAATGTTAATTATATAAAATTATTTATATTTTATAAAAAAAATTGAACAAATAATTATAGATGTTATCAAGTATTTTTCAAAATGAAATATTATAATACTCGATATTTTTCACTATTATTAAATATAATAACAAAAGTACATAATTTCATAAAAATAAATAAAAATATTTTATAATATATAAATACTTATTTTTAAAGTGCATATTTTTTAAAGTATAATATTTGTAATATTTGAAAACAAATATATAATTTAAAACTTTTGATTAATTTAAACCTTTCATAGAGTTAGAATTAAAATAAAGATGGTGGCATAGTTAAGACAGAACCTGATATCCAGCCAGAGGCCATGAAGCAGTAGCTTATGGAGGTTCTTATATGACTCTTTTTGTATTTTTGCTATCTTAGAGGGCTTAGAATCAAGTTAATTAAAGCCAGTTTCTCTTTACAGCTTTGCATAGTATGTTGTTAGGTAGAATAGCAGGTTCTTCATTCTCGTTAGACAACCTGAACATTTACTTCTTTTGGATGGGGATTATATATTTTTGAAGGCCACCTGGTTTCCCTTCTGGGCGGGTGGCGCCATGTATATGTACATAGTTTTCTTATTTTTATAGTAATAGAATCATACCTCAGCTTACAAAAAAAAAAAAAAAAAAATAGATATTAACAAAAAAAATTCTCATACAAATTATTATAAATTTGTGAGTGATGTGATTTTTTATTATAAATATATGTTATTAACATAAATTATAAATTTGTGAGTGATGTGATTTTTTATTATAAATAATATGTTATTAACATAAATTATATTAGCAAAAAAATTATGATTATTATTTTTAATATTTATTTTAATTTTAGATATATCAAATATTAATTTATAGGGGTCAATATTTTTATTTTAAATTTTATCAAAATGCTACAATATAACATGTTTTATAATTTTTTAAGTTAACTTTTTAAAGATATGTTGTATATATGTGCGCAAGAGAGATTATTAATTAAATGTAAATATAAAGTTTTGAAAGATAATGATTGTGAATATAATCATTTTTTAAATTTGTATGGTCAAATCAATATAGATACAATTTTAAGGTCATGTCTAAGACATACACCAAATTGGTACATGAGACCCCCTTGTTTGTGGGACAAGAGATCCACCTCCACGCAACTAGTCTACTAAGGCATACATACTCTAGCCCCTCTAGTTTTGAACCTGTGACCTGTTAGGAGGAAACACATGTTCTTAACAATTAAGCCCACTCAAGCTATATATATATATATATATATATATATATATATATATATATATATATATATGAGAATCAACAATTGCACTGGTTTCATACTCATGTGACATGGGGTTGGTTTTAACTGCTACCACTATAACCCTTAGGTTCCTATGTATGCCCCTTCCATAGAGGCTGAGGCTTTTCATATTTATATTATTAAAAATATTTGTATTTTTAGTTATGTTTTTATTAATTAAATTTATTAATTTTATATTATGAAATATTATGTTGATGAATATGAATTATATATATATATATATATATATATATATATATGAAAACAAAATTACAATACAATAAATTGAATTGATTTCATTTATTATTTTTATTACTTTTTTAATTGATTCAATATCATGTTTATTATCAATTTTAGTTTTCTTAATGTATCTTTTCGTTTCTCATATATTGAATAGTGACAATACAACATCTCTCTTATATTGAGTTGATATTTAAATTTTTAGACATTTACAAACATATCTTCTATATTAAACTTAATATAAATGTTTCTACTCATTCACTAACACTACATTGACTCTATACTAAACTAATTGTAAGGAACCTCTCAATATAATTAAATTATGATGCAGGAGCATCCAACACCCTTAGATAAAGGGAGATATCCAAAGCAA
Organism: Pinus tabuliformis; assembly: GCA_031772625.1. Taxonomy (NCBI): domain Eukaryota; kingdom Viridiplantae; phylum Streptophyta; class Pinopsida; order Pinales; family Pinaceae; genus Pinus; species Pinus tabuliformis. Next base: position 1,154,981,896 of record CM062817.1, read on the forward strand.
ATTGAAGAGGAGTACGTGGACTAGGGGAGCAAAACAAGGAAAAAAATATGTTTTAAAACATATTTAAAGATGGAAGCGATAAGTCTCAAAGACTTGATCTAAATGTAATCTGCCTTGTGTTGTATGCATGCATGTACCGCGAGATTTAAGGCCTTTTGTTAGAGGATATGATCGGATCCTTCATGGTGATCTGATCCAATGTTTCCATATATATCTAAACCTACGCGTTCAATAGAAGGATATAGAGAGTCATAGATAGAATGTGTAAAACCAAGAGTGTTCACAATGTAGTCAAGGGAGAACCTGTTACTAAGACTGGAATGCCTTAGCTGTAATTATGCATAATATAAGGTATGTGTGTTGTGTTGAAGCTGTGTGTTCATGTGTCGTCGTGTGGATAGTTTGAATGTTCCATGTGCAGGTTTGGTCAACCATCGATTCCTGTAGGATCGATGACGACCCTATGATATGAAATTATTGTTACATATATATGCATGTCACGTGAGAATTGGTATGTGGTAGAGAACTGTGTTTAAACACAGAGATTCATAGGCCCTTAGCCGAATCCAAATTACAATGAGAAATCACATAGAAAACACTTAACGGCTCCATAAAGCAGACGTAAAATTGGATACAGAGTGGCCTATACTCTTATCGGGTCTGGAAGGCATGTCTGGTCAGCGAATTGAACTGATTAGAACGAACCTTGTAACAAAGCGATTGTGATAATGCGATGGATTGTGAACCGTCGGATCATGAATCCGGATCGACGGTTTAGATCTAATCGGCGATTGGGAAATAGACGGTGCAACAACGCTATGTAGCGGAGTGACGATATGCTAACGAGCGATATTATGATATCACCAATAGATTAATCAGTGATCGGAAGATCGGAGGTTGGGCGATGCTACGCATTTGTGATAGAATAAGGATTAGACCCGCTGACTTTTATAAAGGTGAGCTTATAATATTTGAGGTCCGGCCATGGGTTCGAAGCAGAATGTTCCTGTGCATTCTTTGTATTGTGTAAAGTGTTGCGGCAGAAGGGTTAAGGCTAAGACCCAATATGTGTAATGCCTTCGATGGGGGAAAAGGACCCGATAGTGTGGTGGCTGCGATTTTAATGTAACTCCATAGTTAAAGGCTTAAAAGCATAAAGAACGCTTCCGATAGGCTTTGTGGGCCATAATCCACAAGCCTCAGAATTGATTTTTTTTAAGGGAAAGGGATTTTTATTAACCCCCAAAATCTCATTCCCATCATTTGGTATCAGAGTAGACGAAGATTCTACGTGCAAGGGAAGATTAAAGAAGGATTTTAGAGAGAACACAGAGGAGAAGAGGTACAATTGTTTAGAGCTGAAGAGTTATGGTATTACCGTCGCATCGAGAATGACAGCAGAAGGTGAGACGACTTGCAGCAAACTTAGAGCATGGAGTGCTCATATGGTTCCAAAGGAGAGAACCTGAAGGATGCCAAAAGACTAAGCTCAGGAGAAAGCTTGGTGTGGTATCATGTAGCAGAGGAAGACTGTTACTACAGAGGCTTGGTTGCAGCTCACAAAGATCATGAAAGCAATTCCACTGAAGAAATGCAATGGGTAGAATTGCTAAGGACAAGGAGAAGCATATGACCAGGACGTCATAAATTTTTGTGCCTCAGGAGTGTGATGCAGGAGCATCCAGTGCCCTTAGACAAAGGGAGGAATCCAAAGCGGATTGAAGAGGAGTACGTGGACGAGGGGAGAAAACCAAGGAAAAAAATATGTTTTAAAACAGATTTAAAGATGGAAGTGATAAGTCTTAAAGACTTGATCTAAATGTAATCTGCCATGTGTTGTATGAATTCATGTACCGAGAGCTTTAAGGGCTTTTGTTAGAGGATATGATCGGATCATTCACAGTGATTTGATCGAATGTTTCCATATATATATGAACCTGCGCGTTCAATAGAAGGATATAGAGAGTCATAGATAGAACACGTGAAACCAAGAGCGTTCACAATGTAGTCAAGGGAGAACCTATTACTAAGGCTGGAATGCCTTAGCTGTAATTATGCATAATATAAGGTATGTGTGTTGTGTTGATATTGTGCGTTCATTTGTGGTCGTGTGGATAGTTTGAATGTTCTGTGTGCAGGTTTGGTCGACCAACGATTCTTGTTGGATCGATGGTGACCTTATCATATGAAATTATTGTTACATATATATGCATGTCATGTGAGAATTGGTATGTCATAGAGAACTGTGTCTAAACATAGAGATTCATAGGCCCTTAGCCGAATCCCCATTACACTGAGAAATCACGCAGAAAACACTTAGCGGCTCCATAAAGCAGGCGTAAAATGTGATACAAAGTGGCCTATACTCTTATCAAGTCTGTAAAGCATGTCGGGTCGGTCAATTGAACTGATCGCAATGGCCCTTATAATAACAGAGTGATTGCGAAAATGTAATGGATCGTGAATAGTCAGATCACGAATCTGAATCAACAATTCAGATCTAATTGATGATCAAAAAATGGAGGGTGTGATAGCGCTATGTGGCGGAGCGCCAATACGCCGACGAGTGATATTGCGATATCGCTGACAAATAAATCAATGATTGGGAGATCGAAGGTTGCGTGACACTGCGGATTTGAGATAAAATAAGGATCGGACGTGCTGATTGTTGTAAAGGTGAGATTATAATATTTGAGGTCCGGCCATGTGTTCTAAGCAGAATTTTCCCGTGCATTATTTGTATTATGTAAAGTGTTGCAGCCGAAGGGTTAAGGCTAAGACCTGATACGTGTAATGCCTCCAATGGGGGAAAAGGACCCGATAGTGTGGTGGCTCAGATTTTAATGTAAGGCCATAGTTAAAGGCTTAAAAGCCTAAAGAACGCTTCCGATAGGCTTTGTGGGCTATAACCCACAGACCTCAAAATTGATTTTTTTTTAAGGGAAAGGGATTTTGATTAACCCCCAAAATCTCATTCCTATCAAATTATAATAATAATAATAAATTAGAACTATGGTCTGACAGGTGAACCTGGGTTCCATCAATGTAAATATTTTACAAAATATATTAAAAAGGGTTGATTTAGGAGAAAAATTCTAGATCGTAGTAGGTTTCTTTCTTGGGATGTAAGAGGTTTCCTTGCTGTAGGAAATTTGAACTATTTTGAAAACCATTAAAGTTTGGTTGGTGTGTTTTTTTAATGGAATGAATTGTGAATTTAATGGGACTAAAAGAGAAGTATGAGGATCGTGTTGTCTTGGAAGACATTACAAGACAACGAGGATAGTAAATTCAATCCCTGTATAGAAGAGTAAACAACCGAGGAAAATAAAGGGGTTCAATCATTCATTAAGGAAGATCCATCTTTGAGCAACATTCACTAGAGAATAAAGTTGAAGAGAGGAGAAGATCAACAGTTTGTTAAAGATAAGAGAAGACATTGATAACAGTTTGGTTAGCATGAATGACGTGAAAATGGTCTCTCATTAGTGAGGAATAATGCCTATCAATTCCTTGTAAAGCCATAGGGCGAAGATGGCCTTTCTTTGGATTCCCTTGATGGTGTTGGTGAAAGAATGTATCCTTGAATTACTAGAGGGAGGATATTTGAAGCCTTTCTAGTTGTGATTTTTACAGTGGTTTGTGGTTCGTGGATTCTATAAAGTGGGTGGAACCACTGTATTTAGGGTGGAGAATCTCTTCTCTAGACTCCCTTGACAGTCTTGGGTGGACTGAGTAGTCTCTGGAATCCCTATGTGTCCTTGGATGGAGAAGAATCCTCTGGGTTCTCTTTATGTTTTGGGTGGAGGAAGTAAGCCTCTACATTCTCTGTATGTACTGATTGGTTGCCATTAGGTAGATGTAGGGTGGAGGCAACTAGCCTATGGATTCCCTTTTGCACTATAGATGGCTGAGTGGTTGTTGGGTGGATGAAAGAGGTCCTTTGGATTTCGTGTTTTAGCTAGAAATTGGTTTTTCAATCCTCAAGAAAGCCCCTTGATCTCTAGAATCTAGCTCAGGGGTGACAAATGCAAGTGAGCTTGGTTGTAGTTGCCTATGGTTGGGTGGAGTTTCCTTTTCCCAGACTCGTTTACCCAAAATATTCTAAAATAAGTGTTCTTATTATTTTTCAATGCTAATGAATGTGTGTTTATATTTCTATATTGAAATGGTGCTTATGAATGTGATGAACATGTGTTTGAATTTCAAGATTGAAATGTTGTGCTATGTGAAATATGTGGGGGAATGTATTAACATTTTAATGTGGAGAGTGTGAACACAACAAATAGATATTTATTATTTTGTTTCTGAAAACAAACATCTTAACTCAGATCTACCAAGGTCCAAGAGGGATCAAATCTATGGATTTGCAAGCATGTCCTCAAGTTTTGCACTCAAAAAGATGTTGATACTTGAAAAAAAATATTGTAAATAATGATTTTTTTATATACTTATTAATTAAATGTAAGTATGCAGCTCGCAAATATAATGGTTATGAATATGGCTCATTATTCTAATTTATGTGGTTAGATGGATCTTAATTTATAACTATTATTTCTATATTTATGTATATTTCACATTTTTATATTTAAAAATAATTTTATTTTTAATTATATGCTCTAAAGTATGATTCTCATGAATGTGAATTATTATTATTTAAATTTATTTTAATATGATGTATATAAAAAAAACTAAAAAGAATGGTTTATAATTTAATTAATGAAAAAAAAATTACACTATAATAAATTGAATTCAATAGATTTATTGTTTTTATTATTTTTTTAATTGGGTTAACATTATGTTTTGTTATTATTATTATTATTATTTCATCTAATTCTTTATTTTATGGACAATACGACATCTCTCCCCTATTAAATGACATTTAAATTTTTACACTCATTTACAACTACTACATACTAGATTATAGATTTCCTCTAGAATCATTAATAACTCTTTATTACAATAACTAATTTAGAAACATAATTATATTTACTTTTATCATTCTCGAAGTTGTACTCTTCGAAGATAGAAAGTATATAAGATGTATGTTCAAAACACATTGAAATAATTTGATAAATGTAGGTATTAGTTTACCATTAAATTAAGCATAAATGAGTTATTATTTTTAATTTATTATTTTGTTTTATAAATTTAATCTAAAAAATATTCAATTTTATATATATATATATATATATATATATATATATATATATATATTATAAATTATATTACATTTAAGTTTACAAAGTTTTGGATATATGATGAATGGGTGCACTCTTATAAGTTAGTAGTTCAAATCCCTCATGGATGCTAGTATATAATTTGATCTATATAATTTTTTATTTTTTAGTGATTAGTGGAATCAGTAATTCTGAAGGTCTCATGCTCTTGTGGAGTTTATTTCTACCCACATGACATGGGGTCCATTTCTACCACTACAACCATAACCAATAGGTGCAACACACATGTAAGTAACTTGGATATAGGTAAATCAAGTCTTACTAGGTGCAAACACACATTTGACCCTATGTATACCACTACTATTATAACCACTAGGTGCACCACTATGTGCACCAAGCTTGTAAGTTTTATATGGGTAAGTGGAATCTATCTAGGTGTCACCACACATTTTACCACTACCTCAAGATAAGGCAACCTTGTATTATGGGTAAGTGGAATCTATCTAGGTGTAACCACACATTTGACTATTACCTCAAGATAAGGAAACCTTGGATTTTTGTGAAATAGGTCGATTCCATTCTCTACCATTCTAATCACTAGGTGCATCACTTAATTCCATTTTTTATCATTATAATTACCAAGTGCACCAAGTATTTTTGTATAATAATTAGGTGCACCACACTTTTCATTCACATCAATAAAAATAAATTAAGTCTCCTTGGGTGCAAACACATGTTTGACCCTTATCTTAAGATAATTGAACCTTATCCATTAGTGAAAAACTTTTCCCTTTCCACCACTATATCTAACCTCTTTAAATTAACTAATTTATAATAATCAAAATATTAAATTTAACTAATTTAAAATATAATATACAACCACAATTTATAAAGTAGAATATAAATATATTAATTAAAAGTAAATTTAATTTTAAATTATTCACCTTAAATTTAAAATACATATACTATAAATAGCATTGTAAAGAACCAACATAGATAAATTAGAATTTAAATATGCTGGCATAGATCCATCTTAATTCTGCATCTACCAAGCATCAAGGATTCAATTTTTAAAATGCAAACCCTTTTTTGAGTTATAATTATAATAAACCTTTTGAAATATTTTATTTATGATTCAGACTCTCCACCTTAAAATACAGGATCCATCATATTTCAAAGTAGAAAACACACATTCTTATATATATATATATATATATATATATATATATAGAGAGAGAGAGAGAGAGAGAGAGTTCTTACTCTATTATTAAGTCCTTTATAATTCAAAGTAGAGTGTGTATGTGTGTGTGGAGAGAAAGATAGAATGTTTTCTTTTTTGAAATATGAGAAGCTTTTATTAATTTTTTTATGTGGACAACATGAATCATAAATAAAATATTTCAATATATTTTTCATAGTCAAAACATATTATTAGTATGCTTCTCGAAAGTAGGATAGGCCAACAGGAATAAGTTTAGTACTCAAAAAGATGTTTTCGTTTTAAAATATTTGATCCCTCAAGACACTTGTTAAATCTGGAGTTAAGATGAATCTATGTTATTCTAATGAATTCTAGTGGTGCAGAGGTTTTTTAGAGTGTTGAATCCATTTATGCATTCAAAAATGCATTTTAAATAACAAAAAATCACACTCTTTCCTGAAAATGCAGAGGTTTTTTAGGGTGTTGAATCCGTTTATGCATTCAAAAATGCATTTTAAACAAAAAAAAAATCGCACTCTTTCCTGAAATTGTTTTCCACAATTCTAGTGAAAAAAATCTATTTTGTCTATAAGTTAAACTTCTTTAAAGTGCAAAATACAATTTTATTTTTCATTTTTTAAATTGTATTTTTGAATGCTAAATAGAGTATATATAGAACCAAATACACGTCTTAGCCATAAAAAAATATATACATAATTTCTTTTAAATGATATATAATATATACTTTTTTTGGTAAGTAAGCACACAAAGGGGATTTGAACCAGTAACCTATCACAAGGAGTGCCTTAACAGTGCACTCATTCACCATTCGCCATCAATCCAAAACCCCATGGGCTAAATGATATATAATATATACATAATTGACCTCAAATTATTTTACAACATCTACATGGATAGCATTATTTTTTTTATTTAGAACATAATGATTTAAAAAAGAAGAAACAAACAAAGAAACTTACACATCTTCTTATCTAGAATAAACCTTTCAATTCAATCATTACATAAAATATAAAATCACATTTTTACAAATTATTTGAAGAAAAATATTAAGTAAATATTAAGCAAAAGCAAAAAAAAAAAAAAAAAAAAAAATTCTCTTTTTTCAATTTCCCATCTTTTGCACATCTATTTCCAAAAAAATTTAAAATCTATAAATAAAAAATGAAGTCAATAACTACGAAAAAATATCCCCGTAGATTTGAACAACGTGAGAATGCTATCCCATTGCTGTCTTTTATAAGGGATGAGTTTATTGATTGCTTTCTAAATAGGGGCTACGAAGCATGCACAAATCATTACGAAAAAGCGCACAAATCGCTACACAATTCAATCTACACATAGGTCCGGCAGGAATCGCTACGAAAGACATGCTACAATCGAAAAGATGCATTTACTCAGAAGCACGAAAGCTAGCATAACTAGTTACAGATCCAAATCCAATAGCAGAAGAGCAAGCTTCAGTTCCCTATCCAATTCGAGATTTAGATCGAGATTCCACCTATGCAAACGTAGGCAAAAGACATCCATAGGCAGAGGAATAGACAATGGAGTACACCATAAATATAACATTTTCAATAGCGTTCTATTACACTCTTTACATTGATATGGTTTGCATTCCAAATAAACACCATGCTTAAAACAAGTTTCAAACAATAAGCGGCAACACGCATGTAACACGTAAAGATTCAAACAATAAGCCACATTCTTATACAAAGTTCCATAATGTATATTTCAAAGAAATACAAAGAGAATTTATCTAAGATATGATTTTTAAGTAATTAGAGTGATTGCAAATCAATTGTATAAACAAATATAAGTTTGTATAACAAGATGTATAAACACTATCTTAATGTAAAATTCAAGATTTTGTAATTAATGATAAGTGATATATTAGTATATATTTTAAATGTTTTGTGATTTTTTTTTTATTTTTTTAAATTACATATAATTATTATATTAAAGTATTTTTAAAAAATAAATATAATTAATTTTGGTATAAGGGTTATTTATTATAATATATTAATACATGTGTATATTTTGAAATAAAATTTTTAGAATTTAAATTTTATTGTGAATAATTATTAAGTGGATAATAGGGAGTTATCTTTTATGAAATATTTTAAAATATTTTCATTTATAATCACAAATCAAAAGTTGATATTTATTGCAAAATTAGTTATATCATTTTTTTTTTTTATCAAATTGATTATTTAAAAAAAAGGTTTTGAATAAATTTCATATCAATTGAATTATAATTTTTTTTTGCCATATAATATTAATAACTCATAGTATGGGCTAATAATATTTTAATAAAGGCCATTTACAATTAAAAAATTAAAATAAATCTCTATGGTTAAATATTATATGTTTTTTAAACATATATATCTTTTCACTTATATCAATACTTTATAATCATAATTTAAAATAAGATTATAATTTAAGTATATTTATAATTTTTTTTTATCTTAAATCTATCTAAATAAATATAATATGATAAATATGATATGTGTTTTGATGTTTAACATAAATCCATATATCTAATAAATAACTAAAGTATTAAAAAAAAACAAATCTAATTATCTAATTACATAATAATAAAGTATAAAAAAATTATATGACTGGTTTTCAATAACAAAAGTGAAATCGCTGGAATGCCCTTTAACTTTTAATGATTTCCCAAATGGTTGTCTTTACATCTGAGAGAGTCCATAACAACGATATTTGTTTCCCCGTCTACCAAAGTTGTGTTTAACAATTTCACATGAATTCAAGACTTTTAGGATGCAAACTTCTCCCATTGATCTTGATTTTATTTCTTGCAAAGTATAATGACATTATGTCCCAATCATCAATCAAACATAAACACACACGGTAGGAAGTTCAAAATTCACTCATCAATTAAAGACATTGATGGGTCCCTCGAATCCCGGAAACTTTCACACGTAAAAGGATTAGATTGTCCTGTCCTACTTAATTAATAAACCCCACATCCGAATATGGTTGCTTCTTCAACCCACAAACAACCGCTTGAATAATGGACGTCCTTCAACCAACCGTCGATCTCCACACACTATCTTTTTCAGGGAAATTGAATTTTGTGCAAATTTTGTGCCACTCCGTCTGTGATGTGCACTTCCCTCGTGATCATACATCAGATTTGACCTACTGATCTCCCTAAAGAGCTGAATCCCATTCGTTGTCTTGCACAGTCTGATCGCTCATATAAGAAAAACTGAAACTAAACCACCGACGTGCGTCGATAAGAACCATGAGGACATTCAAGCCAAACTCTTTCAATATTGTCTTCCACAGTCTAATGTCTCCTTCTTGTTTATGAGATTGTAGCTGAAGATTTCTGAGATCCACAGAGAAGAACAAACCGGCGTTGCTATTTAGGCTATTGATACCAGCAACACGCAGTGCATGGACGAACATTTGTCGAAGCCTCTTACTATTCTCTGCTAAATAATTTCTTACAAATTCTGTGTCAGATAGCGTTGAAGCAATCAGGTGTTGTGTCTGTGAAGAAACCAAGGAAAAACTAGACATTCTACGAGCAGCCGTAACGACTGTATTGTTGTAAGAGTAAATGACTTTGTTTCGAAAGAAAGTCCGGGCAGGTCTCGTTATCTGAAAACATTGCACCTGCTGCAGTGGAGAGTATGAGCTCCACTCCTATATGTCATTAGATTTTAAATCTATGTCAACTAAAGCAACAAAAGATTCATTCAGTCAAGTCATGCCATTGGCAAAATTAATTACATAACATCAACCTAACACAAAGGGTCCATTCAGCTAATGCTATCATCCCATTGATAAAATTGCTCAGACGGAACCTGTTGATATTGTCTACAGTCTGTCGAATCACCGATTCATACGACTCCCTGGCTTTTACTCTTACAACGATACAGTCGTTACGGCAGCTCTTAGAATGTCCTGCTTTTCCATGGTTTCTTCACACACACATCATCTGATTCCTTCAATGCTCTCTGACACGGAATTTGTAAGAAAGCATTCAGCAGAGAATGGATCTGTTGTGCTGCCTTTAATGAAGAGCATGCACGGAGCAGTTGGAGAATTCGAAGTGCATAAAACAGTTTAGAAATGCGAATAGAGTAAAATTCCTGCCTCAGACCATTCCGAAATTTTAGTGTAACGTTTTCCGTTTCCGTTCTTTCTGTACCTTTTAGGTCTCCTCAGAACATTCAACGGAGACCATTCCAAAACTTTAGACAAACGTTTTCCGTTTCCATTTTTTCTTTGAAGTTTCGTACATCTTCGGGTCAATAATTACCTTTGCAGTGCGACCGCGTATGAATTTCTACAAATGTGAATGGGGAAAATTTTGGCAGAATGTTAGATTCATTTCAACCATCAAGAAGTTTTTAGAATGAATTAAAGAGTTTGAAACTTTGGAAAATAACTGAATTTACTTTCTTTTACCTAAGAGTTTGAAACTTTGGAAAATAACTGAACTCACTTTCTTTTACCTGAGACTATGATGAAAGTTCAATTCAATGGAAAGACTCACTGTTTCTTTTACCTCTTTTCTTGCTTTATGTTATCGAGATTATAATGAAAGCTCAATTCAATGGAGAGATTAAATGTCAATGTCTTCACGGTTTGTAATAATAGTTGAAAATAATTAATATTATTTTGTATTAATGGAGAAATGGTTACATAGTTGTAACATATCTCTTTAGTTTAGGATTTGTTCCTAGAGTTTAGGAGTGTGGTTGCAACTTCCTAATTTCAAGAGTTGTATTTAATGATGTAATCTTTTCATTGATGAGAATAGAGTGTACGAGAGTGATCTCTCTGTTTTGTGAGTGTAGTCTCCAGGTGCAGGCCACACCTGAGAGCTACATCTTCTTCTTTTCAATTCTGTTCAGATTTTATCTTGGTATCAGAGTTCAAATTGGGTGAACCTAATCTTTTATCACCTTTGTGGCTGAAGTGCCTTGGTAGCTAGCTTGTCTGTGTGGTAGAATTGCTTGTGTGGCTTGAAGTGCCTCTGTGGCTGCGTGTACACAAGACCTCCGTGCTCAATTGAGTAGGTGGACTGCAAAACACATGGCTCGAACTCGGAATTTTTTTTTTCCTGAGTAGAAGGAGGTTGGCGCGAGTTTCTGGCTCGGGAGCGCGCCAGAATTCTATATTAGCGCGTCTGTTTGGTTATTAAGCGCGCCATCGCGCCAGAATACTAGATTGGCGGGGAATTCAAGGGGAAAATCGTGCCAGACATTTTGCCTCGCACCGATTTTATCTTGGGATGGGATTTTCACTCGGGAGAGTGCCAACTCATCTTCAAGGGGATCTGCGGGAAGCCTCATCTTCGTTTGGCAATTTGCGAGGGGTGCAGATCGGCAAAGTTGCAGATCCATCCGGGAGAGGCAGATCAGATCAATTTTGATCATATCAATTCTTCGGTTGTATTGAAAACGCCGAATTTTCTCATTAGAGCGGGATTTCCAGACACTATAGATCGGTGGCAGAGGTGACAGATCGATCTAACAGGTATCGTTTTTTTTGTTGTTGGGTAAATTCATTTTATAGATCTGATCAGAATGAGTAATACGATGGAATCTTACCTTCACAAGTCTGGTAAATTTGATGGATCTAACTTCATGAATTGGAAGTTTAAGATCCAGACCTTGCTTGAGGATGTGAATGCTTGGTCCATAGTTACAGGCGATGAGCAGAAGCCAAACGCAGGGCCACAAGAGCAAGACTGGGATAAACGAGAGAACAAGGCGAAAGTTCTGCTGAAAATGTCTGTGAAGGACAACGTTATTGCGCACATCAGAGACTGTAAAATGTCCGCGGAGATCTAGACAACCATTAAAAATCTGTATCAGACCTAGAACACAAGCCGAGTCTTGGCACTTAAAAGAAAGCTATTTTTGATGAGGATGAACGAAAATGAGACTGTTGTTGCATTTGTTGCGCGAATCAAAGATGTGAAAGATGGATTGGGGAACATCGGAGTGACGGTGTCTGACTCTGATCTTGTCGCAAACACACTGAACGGGATGCGAGATGAATTTCAAACGTTCATCACTGGATTGGTGGCAAGGGAGAAAGCGCCCACATTTGATTATCTGATAGGGATCTTGCAGCAAGAGGAGGAGCGACGGCAAAACTTAAACCCCCAGAGTGATGATCTTGCGCTGATGGCAAAACAACAATCATTCAGAGGAAAGCAATCACAGCAGCAATCAAAGCGTAAAGGAGGAACATCACATAAGAATTCACATTCTCATAAAGGTATGCTTGCAAATCATTCTGAAAATAAATGTTATTATTGTGGAAAGAAGGGTCATATACAGAATGAATGTTATAAGAAGCAGGCTGATGATGCAAAGAGGAAGCAGGCAAATGCAAAGCACAGAGGATACTTTGTTGAAGAAGAAGATAAAGACTTCAGTCATGAATTTCGATTGTTCACAGTCGACTGTGCCCTTTCAGCATCTAATGAGGATGATATTTGGTATGTCGATTATGGAGCATCCTCTCACATGACAAGTAAAAAGGAATTTTTTGATAGTCTTGAAGAAAGTATAAATGGATCAAAAATACACCTAGGAGATGATAGTGGATACGGGATTAAAGGTTATGGGGTGATTTCAGTCAAGTTACCAAATGGAATAATTAGTCACCTTAAAAATGTTTTATATGTACCTGAAATTAAGAAAAATATGATATCTGTATCCATGATGGCTGATCAAGATATGCAAGTCGAGTTCTTCAAGACTCATTGTGTGATAAAGGATTGCAGGAATGAAATAGTTGCAACAGGCATGCGAGTTGGAAGCCTATACAGACTGGATGCAAAAATTATACCAAAGCAAGCCTTGGTTGTAGGAGGATCAACAGCCGAACAACTCTGGCATCAGAGGTTCGGTCACTTGAATTTGCAAGACCTCATGTTATTGCAGAAGAAAGGTATGGTTGAGGGCCTCCCTATCTTTCGTAATATTCAGTTAAATTGTGATGGTTGTGCCTTAGGAAAAATGCATAGAGAATAGTTTCCTGTGCATGACAGGAGGAAAGAAACATATATTTTAGAACTAGTGCACACTGATGTATGCGGACCTATGCAGACAAGGTCGCTAGGAGGAGCATATTATTTTCTGTTATTTATTGATCACTGCACTAGATATTCATGGGTTTATTTTTTGAACAAGAAAAGTCAGACTTTCCAGTGCTTTATAAAATTTAAAACCTTGGTGGAAAAACAGTTTGGTAAGAGTATAAAAATTCTCCGATCTGATCAAGGGGGAGAATACAAGCTAAGGGAATTCATGAAATTCTGCAAATCTCACGGGATCGTTCAGCAGTATACAGTGCCACACACACCACAGCAGAATGGAGTTGCAGAGCGCAAAAATAGAACCTTGGTGGAGTGCACAAGGAGCATGTTACAAGGTAAAGGTCTGTCTAATAGTTTTTGGGCATATGCTATTAACGTTGTTGTATATTTCAAGAACAGAAGTCCTACCAGGTATCTTGGCTTCAAAACCCCTTTTGAAGCTCTATATGGATTTAAACCAGCAGTAAACCATCTAAGAGTATTTGGGTCAAAAGCATTTGCCCATATACCCAAAGCTGATAGGAAGAAATTAGACCCTAAAGCAGTTAGATGCATCTTTGTTGGTTATGGCACAGAATTCAAAGCATATAAATTATTCAATCCTGAGTCTCATAAGACATTTGCAAGCAGGGATGTAGTGTTTCATGAACAGGTACAGGAAGGGGGAGATGACGTTGGTGATGATTGGCACATTCCATTATTGTTGGAGGAAAGCAGCGAAGATGAAAGAGAGCAGGAGCAGAAAGAAGAGAAAAAAGAAGAACAACAAGAAGGTGATAATGCAAGTCGAGTTGTAGCAGAAGAAAACAAATTTGAGGTAAGTCCCCTACCAAGGAGATCAGGTAGGAAGACTCAATTACCATTAAAATTGAGAGACTGTTCTTTGATGTCAAAGGTTTTGAACATTGTAGAACCCACTAATTACAAAGAAGCTAGTCAATTTAAGGAGTGGAGAGCTGCAATGAATGAAGAAATGGAATCAATTCTTAGAAATGATACTTGGGATTTAGTTGAGCTGCCTAAGAATAAAACACTCATAGGATGTAAATGGCTGTTTAAAGCAAAAATGAATGCAGACGGAAGCATAGAGAAATTAAAAGCTAGGCTGGTTGCAAAAGGATATTCACAGCAGGAAGGTATAGATTTTGATGATACTTTTGCACTTGTAGCAAAGTTAAATACAATCAGAATTTTTATTGCTTTAGCTAATAAATGTAATTGGGAATTACACCAGCTTGATGTTAAATCTGCATTTTTAAATGGTGATTTAAAAGAGGAAATTTACTTAGTACAGCCAGAAGGATTTGTAAAGCAGGGGCAGGAACATCTTGTGAAAAAGGCTTTATATGGTTTAAAGCAAGCACCCAGGTCTTGGTACGAAAAGGTTGATTCTTTCTTTTTAGAGCATGGCTTCCATAGAAGTTTAAATGACCCAAATTTGTATACCAAGTACAATAATCAGGGGCAGATTATTTTTATTTCTTTGTATGTGGATGACATGATTATAACAGGAGATGCAAATGATTTAATCAGAGGAATCAAAAGGCTTATGGCACAAGTTTTTGAGATGAAAGATCTCGGAAGCCTTCATTACTGTCTCGGATTAGAAGTATGCAAAGATACTGGGGAAACTTCTCTTACCCAAGGTAAGTATGCAAGAAATCTGTTGGAAAAGTTTGGTATGGATCAGCGTAGATCAGCAGCGACACCTTTGCAGCAGAATCTGAAGTTGAGCAGCGACGATGGCACTAAAGAGGTTGATGCTACAATGTACAAACAACTAGTTGGGAGCTTGATATATATTACAACAAACAGACCTGACTTGGCATACTCTATTAGTGTGTTGAGCCAATTCATGTCGAAACCACTTGACAGTCACTGGGTAGCAGCAAAAAGCGTGTTGAGGTATCTTTGTGGTACTGTTAATTATGGTATTTTATTCACTGACGCATCTGATGTTACTCTAGCAGGTTTTTCAGACTCAAACTGGGCAGGTAACTTGGATGATCGGAGGTCCATCACAGGTTACGCATTCAACATAGGATCCAGGGTCATAGCATGGAGCAGCAAGAAGCAGAGTACTGTAGCTTTGTCTTCGTGTGAAGCTGAGTATCAAGCATTGTGTGCAACGACGTGTGAAGCGATCTGGTTGAGAAGGCTTCTCAAAGATGCAGGGAAAGAATAGAAGAATCCCACTTCCATCAAAAGCGACAACCGGAGCACCATTAAATTGGCATACAATCCAGTGTTTCACAAAAACACCAAACATATAGACACTCAGTTCCATTTACTTAGAGAGAAAATACAGTCAAAAGAAATTTCTGTTGAATATTGTAAAACTTGTGACAATGTGGCTAATATTTTTAGAAAGCCTCTTGCATGAGTGAAATTTGAATTTTTTAGAGGGATGTTAGGAGTTCAGGAGAACCCTTTCCCCATTAAGGGGGGGAGTTGAAAATAATTAATATTATTTTGTATTAATGGAGAAATGGTTACATAGTTGTAACGTATCTCCTTAGTTTAGGATTTGTTCCTAGTGTTTAGGAGTGTGGTTGCAACTTCCTGATTTCCAGAGTTGTATTTAATGATGTAATATTTTCATTGATGAGAATAGAGTGTACGAGAGTGATCTCTCTGTTTTGTGAGTGTAGTCTCCAGGTGCAGGCCACACCTGAGAGCTACATCTCCTTCTTTTCAATTCTGTTCACATTTTATCTATAATTTCATTTAGAAATGCTAAATTTTCTGAAACGTTGAAATAAAAAATTGAACTTTTCATTTCCAATTTTCCTTTAACTGTTTGTTTTTTACTATAATAACTTTTCACGTGTAGCACACACCACACTGCAACATTAGGGAAGCCAGACAAATGCAGATACTTATATTTTGTTTTTGATGTTATAATACTTTTCCCAGGTGGCCCACACCAAGGCTCAGCACTATTGAAAGAAAGAGATGAGCCAAATGCAAGATATTTGAGTATCAATTGCACATGGAAACTGTAGCTTTTATTATAATTTTGACTAGGCCAATATCTAAATATTTTGATTGACGCAAAATAAAATAAACCTGGGTTAAAATAAAATAACTTTAGATTAAAATTAAAATAATAAAAGTAATATAGTTTTAGGTTATTGTTATTATTATAAAAAATTTTGGTACTTAAGGTAAATTTGATTTCTTGTAGTTTTTTAGACCATAGTATTTATGTGAGATATAGACTATTTAGAAGGCATAATTAAACAAGTTTAGATCATCTAAGAAGTGCGAGATGGACCAAATCTCAAAGATCAAATCTTTTGAGGTGCAAACCTTTTTGACAATGAAAAGAGATTTGTTTCCTCTTGATATACCCGGTGTTAACATGAATCAAGGCTCGTTTAATTATATTGAGAGTCACTCTACAATTTAGTATGACAGAGATGTTATATTGTTTAGAAATGACATTAAACATTTAAACATATTGAGAGTGACTTTACAATTTAATATGACGTAGATGTTGTAGTGTTCATAAACGAGTGTAAACATTTAAATATAAGTTCAATGTAATATTCATGAAATAATAAAAATAATAAATGAATCTTATTCAATATGGTAATTTTGTTTTTAATAATAAAATTAGTCGAAATTAAGTTGAAAATATGAGTTGAAAAAGTAGTTTTATTATTTTATTATTTTTTAATCTTTTTATTTTTTTACTCCAAAAATGATGAATCATCCCTATGGTTGAGATCATCATCTTGAATCCTATTGGTTCTTATAAAGTTTGTTTTGGTTGTACATTTTTCTTAGGAAGTCCATTTTAGACCTCAAAATTCCCCTAATGTTTATATAAATTAAGTGTAATATGTAGCCGTGCTTATTTTAAATAACAAAAAATTACAATCTTCTTGTTACAAATTGTATTTCCAAATTTAATCCAAAAATCATTTTGTTTATTAATTAAATTACACTAGAACTTTTATTTTATCTTATATTTTAAGTTTTCATATATATATATATATATAATTGATATATATAATTGATTTTGAATATCAAAAAAAAATTGCCTTAGCCTTTGGTCCTTCCTTGCCACCCACCACCAAGGCATTAAATGAGTTCTTCCTTGTCACAAACCACCAAGGCATTGAATGAAGTAATATAAAGGAACACACTTTCTAAACCAAAAAGTCATAAAAAAATTATGTATATGTCAAACTATGTAAGTTTTCTTTTAATAAGCAAAATTTGGAAATTTGACTTTATTGTAATTAAAAAATAAATAAATAATTCCAAATGTTAATATAATTATTAACCTAATCATCATTATAATGTATATAACGTTTTGGATTTTTTTTTTATAACTATGAATAGAGAGTTCATGTGTTGAATTTTCATTTTTCATTTTATTACATAAGTTATTTTTTTTTAAATATATAAAAGCTTTGAATCATTTAAAATTTTAAATAAGGTTATATTAAAAAACATAAAAAATACTTATTTAAAAATAAAAATTTAAAAGAATAATACATATTTATTTTAGAGTGAAAAAAAAATTATATTAATTATAAATAATCAAGATATCTTTCTATATAATTATATTTTGAATATGAATTTTATGTAATTATAATTTGAATAAGAACTTTATTATAATTTGAATATAAATTTTATATAATTATAATTGTATATTGAAAATTCTGTATTTTGATTTATTGAAAATTCTATATTTCGTTTCGTTTTGTTTTATTTATATATATATATTTTGAAACATGTAGATGATATTTTTAATAAAATCATTATAAATTTGAAATAATTGATAATAGTAATAAAAATTAAATTGATAGAAGATATTGTTTTAACATATAAAAATTTGTTTGTAAATAATTTCGTATACATATAAACTTACATAAAAAATGTACCATGAATATTATTATTTTTCTATAAGTAAAAGCCTTATATTACATAAATGCAAGAATTACAACCATATGGGTTCCAATGCTTTGCAAAATCCAACCATGGACATGAGCCATATGCTTTGATCTAGAGAAAAATATGTAAGGAGGAGAACTCTGCCCAGAGAGGAGAAACGAGAGGTCTTTCGACCTACTACAAAACATTGTTACATAGGGAACCAAGAGCGAGATACAAAGAAACTAGGAGCACAATGCATATAGAGACATAATCATAGGAGCAATGTAGCCATGATAAGAACTACCTTAGAAATCGAGTGAAACTAGTTAGAATCCCGGAAGGTATTCCTCGAACATGGGATGCGGCTTGTAATATTCAACATTGTCGAGAAGGGGATGCAACATTAAAGAAGGATGGCTGGAAGGCACTAACTGTGCTGAGAGTTGCGCGAGATATGATACCCCTTGTCCATGAAATGTCTTTTTCGGCTACACGAGGGATTGGTTCCATGATGCGTGGCCTTAGAGACACCTAGGGTCTTGTGACGCTTCAACGAGGGTTTGTGATGCTTGTCGAGCAGTGTGTCTGCCTATTCTGGAGAGAGTAAGGGGTATATTGCAATTTTGTTCATTAAGGTTGACACTGATCCTTGAAGTTGCATGCCCAAAAGTCCCCCTCTACGCTAATAGGCTTCCTTGTCATGGTGTAGGTGGAATTCCATGTCCAAGACGTTTCCTTCCAACAAGACGTTAACATCTTTATATTATCTGAAATGATGACCAAGGATGTTTCTCACGGCCCAAAGATGATCGGGATCACCCTAAATTCTTTCACCTCTATGTCATATATAATTTAATGGAATCAATGTTGGATGCCGCAATCAAAATGGGCATCTCCTTGCCCAAGCCAAAGGGAGGTCTTCCTCTACCACAACGTCCTCTCTGTGGGTGGCCTTGCTTGCACACCATGATTTCTATGGAATGATTCTTCCAACTGCTCACCTCATTTCTTGTGATAGAGCTTGGCGCCCAACTCCTTGTTCGAATCTCAAACTCCCTCTTGCTCTGAACCATAACAGCTAACTGTTGTGATAGAGAATTGCCTGTTGTGATAGAGAATTGCCTCTTGATTTAAGTTAGAGGTCCTCTCACCAAGCAACTAGATGAGCTTACCATCTTGTCAATTGTCATAATTGACAAGAGAGGGTAGGCTTTCCACCACCTCCATTTCCCAGTCTCAAAGTGCTTTGGAAGGCGAGCCCAAGGTGTCGTCGAAGACCATCTTCGTGTGAACCTTGGGGAGGATTCATGAAGTTATTCAATACTAGTGATATGTCGTCCATCATCCAGATATGTGATAAATTAAGGCATATTATTAACTTGCAGTAAATATGTATATTATTTGGTTTCTATCCTTTCTATGCACAAGTTTACTTTGTAAACGTGTTAATCTTTACAGTTTGTCAATAAAAATTTCTACACCAAGTTTCTATGATGTGTTGTTTCCAATGATTTCTAAATATTAACATTTGTGAAAATAATGAGATTATACACAATTGTTTATAGAATTGATTTATTATAAAAGAACACAATTGTTTATAGAATTTAACTATTGTAAAAAAAATGTTTTATATATCTATTTTGATATATTTTATATAGTCATAAAATTTTTTTAAGGATAAAATATTATAATACTCTATTTTTCACTATTATTAAACGTAATAAGAAAAGTACATAGTTTCAATTAAAAAAACATTTTATAGTATATTTAATATTAAGTTTCAAAATGCATATTTTTTTAAATATTTATAATTTAAAATAATTTTGTAACTTAAAATATTTGACATCATGATGATCATCCATAAAAAAAAAAAAGAGTATTTCACAAATTATCTATAAATTTATTAATAATATGATTTTTTTATGAGATTGTCTTTAGTATTATTAGGTTTTGTTTGACGTTTTAAACCATGTAATGTGATTCATCCCCAAAACCACATTAGATGGTTCGAAATGTCGACCAAAGCTTAATGATGTGATTAATTCGAAATACAATCTCATAATCAATATGGATTACAAAAGTCTAAAATCAAGGAACTTGAATTTTTATTACAAATAATAATGATATGAACATAAATCATATTAGCAAATAAAAATCATTAATCATTGTTTTTTAATATTCATCCTCTTGGATCCCTTTTAATTCTTGATCGATCAAATCTCTTAAGATGCAAATCTATTTTTTATTGTGAAAACTCGAGGAAATGTTTGTACATATAAAGATTTGATTTCTCTAGACCTTTGATAGATGCGGAGTTAAAATCAGTTTATGTGGGTTCTTATCAATAATATTTATATTAATATAAATTTCACATAACTATATAGAGAAATATATTTATTTTAAATTTTGTCCAAATACTATAACACATATATATGAGGTATTTTCTCACATGTTTTATAATTTTTTAAGATATGTTATGTGTGAGAAAGAGATTATTAATTGAATTTAAATATACATTTCTAAAATATAATGATTGAAAATATATGTCATTGTTTTAATTTGTTTGATGTCTTCAGAAAATTGTAATTATTTTATTTACTACAGTAAAACAAAGACTGGATCTTATTAATATTAATATTTGAATTTATGTATTTAAATTTTTATAATTATGAAAGAAACAAATATGGAGTGTTAACAAATCTTATAACTCAATCTCATATCAAGAAGTTGGAAATGGGTAGTTCCCTAATCCTAACTACTTCCCTGATTATGGATTCTCCAAGAAGGTGTCAAGAGGGGAATCAGAGAGGTACCTGAGAGAACCAAAAGGAGAAAAGGAGAAAGTCTGTCGTGCTAGAAGTACAGATGGTTTGTGAGCTAAGTCTGGTGGTGACCAGATAGTTGTGGATGTTGTGATTGATAAGTCTTGCAAAATGCATCTACCTTGTGAGCAAAAGCTCGGGGGGAGGCTTGGACCTGAAGGCAAGTCTCATGGTTCGGAGGATAAATCTAAAATATAAAGTTGTGACTTCACAACCAACTATCATAGAGACTGTATCTAGGTAAGTATTGAACCACTGTATTTAATTTAGACTATGAAACTGTATATGTAGAGGGATATTAACTCTTAAATTAGTTAACTAGGTGGCCTGAAGGCACTAGTCTGGACTGTATTTTTATACAAGTACATAAGTAAGGAAACAAGGATAAACCCTGTGTATAGTAGAAAAGAAACAGTGAAGATTCTAACGCTGGAAACATAGTAATGTGAAATTAAAGGGATAACATTTCTTGTAGATACATTTATATTTTTGCAAAACGAGACAACAGATTGCTAAACAGTAGTTTCAAAATAATCAAATACAGATAATTAAAATAACTAAGTTACTAATGTAAATATGCCCATTATAGAAATACAATGTATTAATAAGGAGAAAAATTAGAGGGTCGAGCATTGTGGCCTTAAAACTTGTAAATTTACCAAACTGAATAAAAAACAAAACCCAGAAATCATGACTATTCATTTTATCAGTTTGCGGTGGGTCGCCTGAGACCAAATAAGCAAAAGGGAAATTCTAGCCTTAAATAAATTGAAACCCAAGAAGAGCAGAACCCTCCAGACATAGAATAGATCCATTGAGGAGGGTATTACCTGATCCTAGCCAGAATCGCCTGCAACAAAACATGTAACTATAATTCTGAGAGAAACTGGAGCCAGAAAGAGAACCCAAGCCAAGACATTGAAATAACTAAGCGGAACTAGACAAAGAAAAACCGATGTAATCAATGTGTAAAGCTAAAGACAAGTGCTAACTGCGATTCCAGATTTCGAGTTCAAATACAAGAGAATGAGTTCGGAATGATGTTGAACCATCATAAACAAATCTAAAGGAAAAGCTAGAAATTAAAAACTCATTAAATGTGCAAGTAGAAATTCAACAAAGAAAACTTGAACTTTAATTAATAACTGTATGTGCAGAATTGCAGTAAAAAACTTAGAGCTGATGAGTCAAGCCGGTAGCAAAAAAATAACAAGAGTTTAGTTAGGGTTGATACCCGCCTCAATGCAACTTCAAATAGACTAACAAGTTAAAACTTTACATAAACTCGAGGAGAACCCTCATCAAAACGATACTGTCTTCTAGTTAACATATAAATTCATTGATGAAGCCTTGCCTCAAAAAGGCAAAGTGGTTCTGTAATATTTAGAGGAACCAACAAAGTAATAACCTCATAAAAAACAAATGGAATACTCGAAGTTTAGACATTAACTCCTGGTGGGCACTCAAGAAGAGGCGAGAACCAGCTAGGATCCATATCCAGGAAAGAATCTTGCACATGCCTGAAGCGGTGGTTAGGGCTAGAACATAAAGCCATAATAGAACACCGGAGGATGCACCTTGTAACGTTACCGCGAGTGCCAAGGTGCCTTTGGGAGAACCTGAAACAAACCCACATCAAGAAATTACCATAATAGCAGTACACAAAAGGGAAAATAATACTTCATGGAGTCAAACCTTTCAAGGAATAAAATTACCTATTAGGGCCGCGCTATGAGACAAATCTTCCATACGAACATAACCATGAAGTCGCTTGTTAGCTACAGAGGCATGGTAGAGGTAAGCCTGCAAATATTTCATGGAGTAAGCCAGACACCAAAAGGCCAAACCAAGCACAGAGTTGACAACTGAAACAATGGACCCTTACACAAACCACAACTAGGACTACTAGGTATAGACTCTACCATCGGATGAGCGCGAGTACGTGTGGCTGTCGATGGAGTGAAGATGTCAAGAAAGGGTGGACAACTGGTGAGCTGACAGAAGAAGTTTTGAGATCTGCTCCCGCCAACGCTTGGGAGTATAGGAGGGTTATATCAGTTTTAATGTAAATTCTATGGATCATCAATCAAAACTCATACATTGTACATAACCATTAAATTGTCAAGTAATGAATTTGTAATGGTAATGTAACGAATGTGGTAAAGTAATAAATAATTAAATGCAATTCAGGGCAAATCTTATATGGTCTTGTTACTATAGTATAGTGTTGTAGGAATTCTTATAGTTTAATGATGTAGAAACTCTATTTAATTTTTTTTTATGTGGAGATATCATAAGTGGTATTAGAGCGCTCAGGTTACAAAGCTGAGGCCTCTAGAAACTAATGTTTAATAGTGTTGGTCATTTTTCCAGTAAAAGAAGCAAGAGCAAGTAGCATGAAGAGGACAGGGAACACACCGAATAGAACCATGATGGGTTTAGGACCTTCATCTTTTTAAGAAACTAACCTTGAGGTATGGGTACAACTAGGAGAAGAACCACACAACACCAACACCACAATTCTGGAAACTGTGCATGAGTTGAAGGGTGAGATGGCCTAGTTGAGGGCAGATAATCAAAGGCTGATACAGGAAATCAGAAACAAAAATCTGATAGTGTGTCAACACATAAAAGAAAAAATAGAACTACAAGAAGAGTTTCGTCGAAAAAAAAAAGGCCCTCTTTGATGGTGAGCAGGAAGAGGCATCTGAAGCCTGGTTTATTAATATGAATAAGTATTTTTAGTTGTCTTAATATGATCATAATTTAAAAGCTCACTTGGCCATCTTCTAGTTGCAAGGGAAAGCCACCCTGTGGTGGGAGGAAGTGAAGACTGTGCGTGGGGTAAATTAACAAAACATATCACGGGAAAAATTTCAAAAGTATTTTAAGGAAAGATATTTGACTAAATGATTCTATGATGAAAAATAAAAAGAGTTTCATGATTTAAGATTGGGACAACTGATAATGGATGACTTCATTACAAAATTTACATCCTTACTTCGGTGCGTTCCCTACATACGGTAGGAGAAGGTGAAGGTGCAACGATTTATCAGTAATTTGATGTTGTTCATGAAGGAGCATCTTGAATTCGATAACCCAAAATCCATGGATGAGTTTATATGAAAATCTCAGATATCTTATTAGCAAAGTAGGAAAAAGGGAGATGTAGGTAAAAGATGGATTGACAAAAGGGGAATTAAGTTCCCTGTTGGCAGCAAGGGAAACAAGTCTATAATCAATAAAGGACCCCACAAGGGACATGTAAACATAACTCTTAATAGAAATCAGTCCATATTTATACTTCCCAATGAATCCAAAACCAATGAGCAGTCAAGCACAACTTAAGTTGAAATAGTAGCAAGACCCCCAGTACATTGCCGGGGATGTGGAGGACCACATTACGTCAAAAATTGTCCCAACCGCAAAGGCACTTAACAGATTTTGCAGATTTAGGAGGCAACCATTGTAGGAGAAGTGGCGAGGAGTATCCCAAAAACCGATGCTACCCTTGAAGACCATCAGGCGGTATACCAACCAACCATGGTGGAATTTGAAGGTAAAATTTTTAACCAAACTATATATGTTTTAATTGACCTAGGAGCTACATTAAACTATGTTAATCCTAAGATATTTTATCAATGTTGTTTACAAGTTGTAAAATTCAAAAATCCCTGGTTAGGAAAACTAGCCACAGGGGTAAAAAGACGTGTGTTGGACAAAGTCAACAACTGCCCATTGAAAATAGCAAGTCAATCCCTAGTGGCAGACCTAAATGTATTGCTCCTAGGGTCATATGACATTCTAATAGGCATGGACTGGTCGGAAAAGCATTGGTCCCTCATAAACTGTAAAACAAATGTTATTTAGTATATGGATGAGGAGGGAAGGAGGAAGGAAATTTAAGGCATATTAATGCCTCTAAAAATAAGACTAGTAACCGCCTCACAATTAGCAAAGTGTATCAGGAAAGGATGTCAATTTTATGCAATTCAAGCAGGATATGCCAACCAAAAGGAAAAATTTGTTTCCTTAGAAGATATACTTGTAATACAAAATTTCCAGACGTATTTCTTGAAGATATTATGGGACTCCCTCCAAAAAGAGATATAGATTTCACCATTGAATTGATACTGGAAGCAACTCCGGTGTCTCGAGCTCCTTATCGCATGAGTATACCTGAGTCGACAGAATTAAAAATGCAGTTATAAGAACTGTTGGATAAAAAATACATCTGCCCAAACGTGTCACCTTGGGTAGCGCCACTACTTTTTGTTAAAAAGAAGGATGGAACGTTGTGTATGTGCATGGATTACCACAAGCTAAATAAGCTGACTATTAAAAATAAATACCCTTTACCTCGTATACACTAGTTGTTTGATCAAGTGAAGGGTGCGACAATGTTTTCAAAGATTGATCTATGTCTGGGATATCATCAGAACAAAATCAAGGAAGAAGACATAGCTAAAACAACATTTATAATTTGTTATGGACATTATGAGTTCGTGGTGCTACCCTTCGGGTTGACCAATGCTCTTGCAAACTTCATGTGTCTCATGAAAAATATATTCCATTAGTACATGGATAAATTTGTGTTAATTTTTATTGATAATATACTGATTTATTCTCGAAATATATAAGAACATAAAGAACATCTCAGAATAGTATTGGACACTATCAAAGAACATCAACTGTATGCTAAATACAACAAGTGCAATTTATTTAAGGAGCAGATTCAGTATCTAGGCCACATCATTACCAAATATGGAATCGTTGTGGACCCAGAAAAGATAAAGACTATAATGGAGTGGTCGTTGCCAAAGGACGTGGCAGATATAAGGTCATTCATGAGTCTAGCCGGGTACTACATGCACTTCATTGAAGGATTTTCTAGAGTGGCATATCCCATTA
Organism: Pinus tabuliformis; assembly: GCA_031772625.1. Classification (NCBI taxonomy): domain Eukaryota; kingdom Viridiplantae; phylum Streptophyta; class Pinopsida; order Pinales; family Pinaceae; genus Pinus; species Pinus tabuliformis. Next base: position 1,155,008,014 of record CM062817.1, read on the forward strand.
CCTCCTTACAGAAGAAAGGAAAAACCTTCAAGTGGGTACTAGAATGCTAAAAGGGCTTTCACTAGCTTAAGCATTTACTAACTACCACCCCTATCTTGAGCATTGCAAACCCAAATAAGGACGATGTAGTCTGCATAGACGCTAGCAAGGAAGAGGTTGGTGGCATTTTAATGCAAGAAGCCAGAGTGATTTCCTATGAATCTAGGAAACTTAAGGATTACGAACATAAATATTCTACCTATGACTTAGAGCTAACAGTTGTCATTCATGCACTAAAAATGCGGTAGCATTCTCTGATGGGTAAGAAATTTCTCTTAATAACTAATCATCATAGCTTAACTAACTATTTAAAGCAGCCCACTTTGAATGTCAAGTAAGCCATATGGATCGAATTTTAAAGTGGTTTTGATTTTGAAATCAAGCACTTGAAAAGTAAGGAGAATCGAGTAGTAGATGCTTTGAGTTGGAAGGTACACTGTATTTATGAAGTCTCTTATAGTGAGGTGCAGACTACCTTCAATGAGTTCATTAAAGAGGCAGTCGGGCGAGATCCAAAATATCAGTCCTTTTGCTAGCAAACTAAAGTTTCGAACAACCATGAACAACAATTGGAATACGAGATAAACCATGAAGGTATGCTAACTTATAAAGGAAGAATGTATGTGCCTAACCAGAAAAGTATTAAAGACTTAATTTTGGACAAATATCATAAGAGTACATATGCAGGCCACCCTGGGTAACAAAAGCTTATTACCACGCTTATAAAAGAATGTTTCTGGTCTGACATGAAGAAGGATGTAGTCGAGTATTTGACTCCTTGTTTGGAATGTCAGCAAGTGACAACATAACATCAACATCCAACCAAATTACTGCATCCATTGGCATTTCCAGAATGGAAATGGGATACAATTTCCATCGATTTCATTACAGGACTACCTAGGTCCAAGAAGCAAAATGATTCGATAATGGTGGTAGTGCATAAGTTGAGCAAATATTCTCATTTCATACCAGTGAAATCAACCTACAAGGCTGTGCAGATCGCTAACATATTCCTGCAAAGTAGTTTTATATTACATGGGATGCCAAAATTTGTAATTTCTGATTGTGATGTAAAATTTACATCATCTTTTTAGAAAGCTTTATTTGAGGGATTGGGCACAAAGCTGAATTTTAGAACTACTTACCATCCTCAAATGGATGGGCAGATCGAGCGGGTAAATCAGGTAATGGAGGACATGTTGCGAACTTTTGTAATGCAACAACCCTCCAAATGGGATGATTACCTACATTTGGTAGAATTTTCTTATAACAATGGTTATCATACGTCATTACAAATGAGCCTGTTTGAAGTTTTGTATGGGTGCAATTGCCGAACCCCTTGAAATTGGGGAGGGTCAGAAGATAAGTTGATACTGGGACCTGAGATGTTAAAATAAATGGAGGAAATGATCAAGAATGTTCATTCTAATTAAAGGCTCCTTAAGATCAACAAAAGAACTTTGCTGACTAAAAAAGGAATTTCCAGGAATTTCAAATTGGAGATCACTTCTATGTGCGGGTACGAGCAAAGAAAAGTACAATAGAATGGAGTGGGTGTGCTAAGTTGGCACCTTGATTTTGTGGCCCTTTCCAGATCTTGGCACAAGTTGGAGTAGTTGCCTACCAGCTCGCCTTGCCCAGCCACATTCGTGTGCACAACGTTTTCCATGTTTCCATGTTAAAAAAATATGTTTATGATCCTAAACATATAATCAATTGGCAAGATATACAGGTAAAATAGTTTTAACATTATGCCAGAAGCAAAGTATTAATAGTTAAATTAACTAAATAATTTTTTTAAATTTTTTTTGCAGGTCAAACTGAAAGGCGAGTTCTGAGTCGAACCTATGGTTATACAATATCGGAGAGAAGTAATGCTGCAGAAACGAGCTATCACCTAGGTTAAAATGCAATAGCAGCACTTTGGGCTGAAGGAAGCCATTTGGGAGGGTGAGCAGGTTATGAGCGAAACTTGTCTAGGTCTCTTTTTGCAGCAGAAAAACATCGGGACGATTTTTTATTTTAGGAGGGGGAGATGTGATGTCCCAAGAATATTGTAATTATTTTATTTACTGCAATAAAACAAAGATATTATATTTAAATTTTTATAATTATGAATGAAACGAATATGGAGTGTTAACAAATCTTGTAACTCTCTCTCATATCAAGAAGTTGGGAATAGGTAGTTAACTAACCCTAACTACTTCCCTATTATGAATTCTCCAAGAAGAGATCAAGAAGAGAATCAAAGAGGTACCTGAGATAACCAAAAGGAGAAAAGGGGGAAGGTTGTCATGCTTGAAGGAAAGACAGTTTGTGAGCTAACTCTGGTGGTGACCAGATAGTCGTGGATGCTGTGACTGATAAGTCTTGTAAAAGGCATTTGTCTTCTAAACAAGAGCCTGGGGGGAGGCTTGGACTTGAAGGCGAGTCTCATGGTTGAGAAGATAAATCTAAAATATAAAGTTGTGACTTCAACAACCAACTGTCGTAGACACTGTATCCAGGTAAGTATTGAACCACTATATTTAATTTAGACTGTGAAACTGTATATGTAGAGGGATATTAACTCTTAAATTATTTAACTAGATTGCCTGAAGGAACTAGTCTGGACTGTGTTTTTATACAAATACATAAGTAAGGAAACAAGGATAAACCCTGTGTATAGTAGAAAAGAAACAGTGAAGATTCTAACGCTGGAAACACAGTAATGTGAAATAAAAGGGGATAACCTTTGTTGTAGATACATTTATAATTTTGCAAAAAGAGAGAATAGATTGCAAAACAGTTGTTTCGGAATAATCAAATACAGATAGTTAAAATAACTAAGTTACTAATGTAAAGATGCCCATTCTAGAAATACAATGTATTAACAAAGAGAAACACTAGAGGGCCGAGCATTGTGGCCTTAAAACTTGTAAATTTACCAAACTGAATAAAAAACAAAACCAAGAAACCATGACTATTCATTTTATCAGTTCATAGCGGGTTGTCTGAGACTGAATAAGCAAAAGGGAAATGCTAGCCTCAAATAAACAGTAACCCAAGAAGAGTAGAACTCGCTGGACATAGAATACATCCATTGAGGAGGGTATTACCAGATCCCAGCGAGAATCAGCCTCAACAAAACATGTAACTAGAATGCTCAAAAGTACTAGAGCCAAAAACAGAACCCCAGCCAAGACATTGAAATAACTAAGCAGAACTAGACAAAGAAAATCCGATGTAACCACTGCGTAAAGCTAAAGACAAGTGCTAACTGTGATTCTAGATTTCGAGTTCAAATACAAGAGAACGAGTTCGGAATGATGTTGAGCCATCATAAACAAATCTAAAGCGAAAGCTAGAAATCGAAAACTCATTAACTGTGCAACCAAAAATTCAATAAAGAAAACCTGAAATTTAATTAATAATTGTATGTGCATAATTGCAGTACAAAACTTAGAGTTGATGAGTCAAGCCATTAGCAAAAAAAATAGCAAGAGTTTAGTTAGAGTCGATACCTGCCTCAATGCAACTTCAAATAGACTAACAAGTTAAAACTTTACATAAACCTTAGGAGAACCCTCGTCAAAATGATACTATCTGCTAGTTAACGTATAAATTCTTTGACGGAGTCTTGCCTCAAAAAGGAAAAGCGATTCTGTAATATTCAAAAGAACCAGCAAAGTAATAACCTTGTAAAAAAAAAAACGGAACACTCAAAGTTTATACGTTAACTCTGTGGTGGGCACTCAAGAAGAACCCGGAACTAGCTAAGACCCATAACCGGGAAAAGATAGTGCAAATACTCAAAGCAACAATTAGGGCCAAAGCATAAAGCCATGACAGAACACCGGAGGATGCGCCTTGTAACATTACCGCGAGCCCCAATGTCACGCCCCTACACCTGCAGTAGTCTTTCAACCGCTTATAGCGAGGTACGGCGCCACTGAACGCTTTCTTTTCACCAATACTCACCTTCGTGGACTACGCCTAATTCACTTGTCCTTACTTAGTTTGTTTTTCGCAACCAAGTAAAATGCAATTATCCTTTATACTTAATGAAGCCCATACTCATTCATTATCATCATGCAATTAACCAAGAACATCAACAATTGCAAACAAGTATAAAGGGGAGGGGCAACTCCCGAACAAGTTTGCCCAACAATATATTATAATCAATATTTCTTCAATAATACAATCATCAAGTATACTTGGAAAAACTCCAAGTCTATACTTAGAATATTTTACAATCAAGGCATAGAACAGCCTTTACAATACTTGTGCCAACTTCACACGATAGGAGGGTGCTCACCCGAGACACCTAGAACTCCACCTTAAGTTCTGCACAAAACCGTCCTTCAGGATTCACCCAACACATGGCACTTCTTGCCAACCTTCAACTAAGACAATCTGCGCAACCTCCAAGTCTAATGCGCATGAGATGTGTGCATTACCTTTACCAAACTGCGCAGTTCCTCTTCCTTATGCGAAGGCCTTGTGAGCGAATGCTTGTTTTGAACGAGCTTCATGCTCATATACTTATATGCATCATACGTATGTGTTAAGGGGGTGTGCAGCCCCATGGCCGGCCCCACAACTATGCACATATGCCCACACATGTCTCCATTACATAAGTCGGCCTTGCCATCGTGCAAGGCTTCTCCAAGCCAAGGTATAAACTCCTTGCCTCCACTAAGTGTCGCGCGCTCCTTGTGTATCGTCGCACTTAGCTCTTGTGTTCATCGTTTTTCCTCCACACTTTGGTTATGTCGCGCCCACCCGTCGCACTTCGCACGCTCGTCACACATCGCACACCCATCGCATATCGCACACCCAACCGCACCGCGGATACGAAGGCCTTACACCCAAGGTGCCTCCGGGAGAACTTGAAACAAACCCACTCAAGCAATTACCATAATAGCAATACACAAAAGGGAAAGCAATACTTCATGGAGTCAAACCTTTCGAGAAATAAAATTGCTTGTCACAGCTGCGCTATAAGTTGAATCACCATAGGGACGGAGCCATGAAGCCGCTCCTTAGTTGCAGAGGCATGGCAGAGGTAAGCCTACAAAGATTTCATGGAGTAAGCGAGACACCAAAAGGCCAAACCAAGCATAGAGATGACAACTGAAACAATGGAACCTTACCAAAAGCACAACTGGGACTACTAAGCACAGTCTTTGCCGTCGAATGAGCTCGAGCACACGTGGCAGTCGATGGAGCGAAGATGCCGAGGAGGGGTGGATAGTTGTTGAGCTGACATAAGAAATTCCGAGATCTTCTCCCGCCAACCCTCGCGAGTACAGGAGAGTTATATCAGTTTCAATGTAAATTCCTTGTATCATCAATGAAAACCCATACGATGTAGAGAACAATTAAAGTGCCAAGTCATGAATTTGTAATGGTAATGTAACGAATGCGGTAAAGTAATAAATAGTTACATGCAATTCGCGACAAATCTTATATGGTCTTGTTAGTAAACTATAATGTTGTAGGAATTCGTGCCGTGGGTACCCGACGTGGAAAAGTATCATAATCTCAAAAAATAAATGTATGTATTTACTTTTGTTTCGTGTGTAACATTTGAAAGTTATTATAATGTAAAATTTATGTTGCATGAGGCTTTGGAACGTGGGATGTTTGCCACATGTGTTGGTTAGAAATTTTTCCAAAATTTACAGGAAACATTTAATGGGGAGCGATAATATTATATAATAAAAAATATAAATATAAAAATTATTTTTTTAATTATATAATTTATATAATAATCAAAATTAATATGAAAGTAAAATATTCAAATATTAAAATCAATTTAAATATATAATCTCTCTTATATATTATTTAGGTGTCTTTTTCTCTCTTTAGATATAAATAAACAATTTTACATATGTTTTTCTAATTATTCTTAAGAGAAAAAGTAAAACAACTTTAATGTTCAAGCATTGGCAGCCACATACAATATTCACACACAATCTTCTTGCATATATATACATAAACATCAAAAGAAATACTCATAAGCGTGACATCCCAGATATCGCCCACATCCAGGTGCCACAGGTTTCCTTAACCCATCAAGAGATTGCGAATATAGGTGTTAAAGATGTCTTTGGCCACTCTTCTTACGAAAGTTTTAACTTAAGCTCATGTTTTGTGGGTAGTTTCACATATTTCTCTAAAATTTATGTATTCCCCAACCTCAAAAAACGCTGGAACTCTAAAAAACATAATCCAAAACTTTCCCAAGCTCCTATTGCAATTCTAGCTCCAAAAAAAGCTCGCATACAATTCCAAGGCTCCCCGGAAGTTTTTGAACAAGTTTCCTAACTCTGGAGAGCATTATAGAGTGTAAAACACATGCACAGTAAAAACGGAAACGAAATGTGCAGTTTTCATTTTTCACGTTTCAAAACTTGTACACACTTATACGTTCTCGAGAGTCTAAACAACATTATTACAAACCGTGAAAACATTGACATTAATCTCTCGAATGAACTTAACTTTCGGCCAAATTTTCCACGTCACTTGAAAATTATTATACTCCCAAAACTTTTTCTAAGTTTCAAAACTTTTACTTTATTTCATTCTAGCAAAAATCTTAATGGTTGAAATTTCTAAATTATTACAACGTAAAACTTTCACGGAGACATTTAATCTCTCTATTGAATTTAACTTTCAGCCACGTTTTTATCCCTTCACATTTCTAGATGTTCGTTCTGCAAGGGAAATGATTGGAGCGAAGACGAACAAAACTTCAAGGAAAAAATAGAAACAGAAACGTTAGACTAAACGTTTGAAATAGTCTCCGTTGAATTCTCTTGGGAAACCTAAAAGGTAAAGAAAAGAAAAACGGAAACGGAAAATGTTATATTATTATTATTTAATTTTAAAATCAGGATTAAGATATTAAAAATGTTATATTATTATTATTTAATTTTAAGATTAAGATTAAAATATTAAATTAGTATATGAGATTTTTTTATTTATAAAACCAGAAATTTATTTTTATTTAATTATTTATTTAGTTATTTGATTCTGTTAAATTTATGAAATCATACCTTTTTTTATTCTATTTATTCTGATTTTCAAACTTGTGAAATCTCAACAATCATAACCATTTAGCTAACTCAAGCCACATATACAACAAAGGTATATAAAAAACGATTGCACTCCAAAAATTGCATTCCAAAAACGAAAAATTCAGTTTACTGAAAAAGTCTCACGTTCTGATGGTTTGCTAATGTCAAGGACGTCCATTCAAGCGGATGTTTGCGGGTGAAGAAGCAACCAGATATTGTATGTTGGGGTTTATTACTTCAGTTAAATAAAGTGCGTGCATGACACGACACGGCAGGCCAGGCTAACAATTTTGCGTGTAAAATTTTCCCAGTTTAGACGGCCTATTAATGTCTTAAATGGGTGCGCGATTTTTCAAATTCCTACCCTCTATCTTTGTGATTCATGATTCTGAGATCATTTCATTATACTTTGTACGGAATAAAATCAAGAAGAGATGGAGAAATTTGCATTCTAATTACTTATCTTGAATTCATGTGAAATCGTTGAACAAACTTTAGTTGGTCACACTTAGCCAAATTGGTGTTAATATCGTCGCAATGGTCCCCTAGACGAACCGATAACCATTCGGCGATCACTAAAGAATGTATCGTAAACGAGGGTATCTATCAATCCAAAAATTAAGGACATACTAATTTTATAATTCTAGTTTTTTTTAATTGAAATTTCGTGATAATATATATTTTTTTAAATTAGGTGATAAATTTTGGAAAAGTTTTGATTCTATTTTCATTTTTAAAATGAACAAATGGATTCCATGATTAAAAACAAATTATGGGATATTCGAATTGTGTACATTTTAACCAAAAAAAATTAAATATAATAGATGGAAAATATATTTTAAAAGAGAGTAAAAATAAAAAATTTAATTGTAGTAATTATAAAATGTATTTACATTAATAATTAATATTTATTATTTGAAAATTTTAATATATTATTTTTTTTGGTTTAATTTAGTAGGAATGTGTATTTTGAATCTCATAATTTATAGAATACCTTATTTTCATGGCTAATTGAGTTGTCACTCATGAACCAATATACTAAATGTTGATAAATAATGTTGGAATTTTCTGATAAATTCCATAACAGACAGACAAAAATCGCACTCTGTTTTTACACAAAAAAACAGAAAAATCGCTCGCTGGAAACGGTGTTTCAGCAACACAGTTTTTTTTTTCAGTTGCTGAAACAGGTGTTTCAGCGACGCTGATCGTGGTGTTTCAGCAACGTAAATTTTTGACGTCAAGTATTTTTTAAGTTACGGTGTAACATCAACAGGAAAATAACTTGCGTTTAATAAAAGTAAACTAACTGTTACAGAAATTTCATAAGAGATTGTGCTTGAAAAAAAAACGTTGCTGTTTTACACAAATAAGATCTGTGTTCTTTCTTAGTAAACAAACATAAAACAAATTACATACAAATCTGCACTGCTGTGCATTTTTGCCTTTCCGCTCTCTGCTACACTGTTGCGTTTACACTGCTGTGCACTGCCGTGCCTTTCTGGAAGAATTTATCTTCACGCTGCTGCGTGCTCTTCTCTGCTGTGTATCACTCTGCTGCTACAGCTGCTAACTATAAAACAGAACTGCTGTGCGGTATTTATATGCTGAAAGATATTTGATTAAAACAATAAAATATTACAAAATATCTTCTAATGTTTATCTCAGATTTTATTGCAGCAAAACGGTGATGCCTTTATCAAAAAACAAGTCGGATGTCTGCAGGGGAAATCATCTAAAACTTTAATGCATATTAATGTGCAAAAATATCAAAGGCGACTTGGCTGCACCGAACAGCCTGTAACATTTACTGCAAATCAGATTCCTGTGCAGCTGTTCATTGTTGCAGTTGGAATTAAATTCCAACACTCCCCCTTAATTTCAACTGCTGCATACCTAGACATTTTCTGAAATGATCAAAACCTTTCTTTGCTAATGGTTTTGTCAAGATGTCTGCAAGCTAATCCTCTGTTCTGCAGTGCTGCAAAACAATCTCACCATTGTTAACCAATTCACGTATGAAGTGAAATTTGGTGTCTATGTGCTTTGTTCTTTTATGAAAAACAGAGTTTTTAGACAATGCTATTGCTGAGCTATTGTCACAGTAAATGGTTGTGCCATTTTCTTGTTCATGACACAAATCTTTGAGAACTCTTCTTAGCCATACTGCTTGGCATGCTGCTGCTGTTGCTGCCACATACTCTGCCTCTGCTGTTGACAAAGCCACAACTGGTTGCTTCTTGGAAGCCCATGAGATGGCTCCCGATCCCATATGAAACACATATCCCGATGTGCTTTTCCTATCATCAACACTTCCAGCCCAATCACTGTCAGTGTAACCTGTCAACATGAAACTTTCAGAAGAGGAGTATAAAATACCAAACCCCTTCGTTCCATTCACATACCTTAGAATTCTCTTGGCTGCCTGCCAATTAGTCTCTTTCGGTCTTTCCATAAATCTGGAAATTAAACTCATAGCGTGCATAATGTCCGGCCTAGTTGCAGTCAAGTACATAAGGCTGCCAACTATGCTCTTGTACAATTTTGGATCAAAATATTTGCTGTTGTCTTCTTTGGTTAATTTCAGCCCCACTACTGTTGGAGTCACAGCAGCCTTGCTGTTCTGCATGTTAAATCTCTTCAAAACAGCTTCTACATATTTATCTTGAGAAATGAAAACACCATTTTCACTTTGGTCTACTTCAATTCCAAGAAAATATCTTAAGAAGCCTAAGTCAGTCATTTCAAATTCACTCTTCATGACTGCTTTAAAATCAGCAATGAGAGAAGCATCATTGCTAGTAAAAATCAGATCATCTACATATAAAACAACAATAATAATCTTACCGTCATTCTGCTTTATGTAGAGTGTGGGTTCACCATCACACTTAGCAAACCCATTCTCAATCAGATAAGCATCAATTCTGCTGTACCATGCTCTTGGAGCTTGCTTCAGCCCATAAAGAGCCTTCTTCAGTTTACAAACTTTATGCTCTTGTCCTTCAACTTCATAGCCCGGAGGTTGATCAACATAAACTTCTTCTTTTAACACTCCATTCAGGAATGCAGATTTAACATCCATCTGATAAATATTCCATTTGTGTTGTGCTGCAATAGACAACACTGTTCTGACTGTTTCCATCCTTGCTACTGGTGCAAAGGTTTCATCATAGTCTCTGCCTTGTTGTTGCTTGTAGCCTTTCACAACAAGTCTTGCTTTGTGCCTGTCAATCTTACCTTCAGCATTGCTCTTGGTCTTATAAACCCACTTAACTCCAATGGCATCTTTGCCTTTAGGGAGATCCACTAACTCCCATGTTTTACTCTTCTCAATTGCACCAATTTCTTCATTCATTTCTTCAATCCATTTATCTTCATTTACAGCATCTTCAAAATGGATTGGGTCATCAATATGACAATACAAAGCAAATAATGAATTTAGACCGGTATTGTTACTTACCTCTCCTTGCTCATAAATCTCATTCAGATTTCTGAATCTTGGTCTTCTTGGTGTGCTTGGAGTTCCATCCGAACTTGAAGGTATATTTGATCCCTGTGGTGTTTCAGCAGTAGCTGTTTATGGTGTAACAACATCTGTTCTTCCTTGACTTCTCAAGGCTGTTCGGATTCCAGCTTATGGCGTGGTTTGTTGTACTTGCTGTGGTGTAGGAGGAGCCACCAAGGAAGGATTATTTGTTGTTGTCCCTTCCTCTTCTTCTTCATGAGACACTATTATCTTCACATTCACTGTTTTTTTCAAGCTTCCATCCCAAGCTTCATCTTCAATGAACTGCACATCTCTGCTTACTATTAACTTCTTGGTGGATGGATTATAGAGTTTGTATGCTTTTGACTCATCACAATAGCCAATAAAGACACGCTTCTCCCCCTTACTATCAAGCTTTTTTCTTAGCTGATCTGGTACATGTGCATATGCCACACAACCGAATACTCTCATGTGAGTGACAGTTTTCTTTTGACCACTCCATGCCTCTTCTGGTATTCTGTTCATGACAGCTTTAGTTGGGCATCTATTCAAGATGTAAACTGCGCAAGTAACAGCTTCTGCCCAATACTCATACGACAAGTGTTTTGCCTTCAGCATACTTCTGACCATGTCAAGAATGGTCCTATTCTTTCTTTCAGCAACACCGTTTTGCTGAGGTGTATACCTTGTTGTGAACTGCTTTTGTATGCCATTCTCTCTGCAAAAACGCAGAAATTCTTGGGAGATGTACTCTCCTCCTCTATCTATTCTGAGCACTTTGATATAATGCCCACTCTGCTTTTCAACAAGAGTTTTGAAGTGGCGGAATTTCTCAAACACTTCACTCTTTTGTTTCAGCATATACACCCATGTCTTTCTGGTGTAATCATCAATAAAAGTTAAAACATATCTATTTCCAGCAAATGATGGTATTTGCATCGGTCCACACACATCAGAGTGAACAATTTCCAAGGGTGCTTTTGCCCTTATACTCTTTCCTGCTGGAAAGCTTTCTTTATGTTGCTTGCCCAAGATGCAGCCTTCACAAAGGCTGTCCGGTTTCTCAATCAACGGCAATCCCTTTACCATGCCCTTTCTGTGCAACAGATTCAGGCCTCCGAAATTGAGATGTTCAAATCTCAAATGCCACAACCAATTCACATCTTTCACCTGTTCTTGAAAGACTTCTTGTGTTACAGCTGCAATAGTTCTGCCTTCCTTCAAATCTACCCTGAGTTTGAGAGGAAACATTCTATTGCTGGTCATCTGCACCTGTGCAATGATCTTCTTACTTGGAGGTATGTCTATGATAGTACACAAATCATCTTTGAAGAACACGTTGTAACCTTTGTTCATGAGCTGTCCAATGCTCAAAAGATTACATTTCAGACCAGGTACATAGTATACAGCTTGCACAGTCATCTGTTCTCCATTTTTTGCTCGGATATTGACACTGCCCTTACCCTTGACAGTTATCTTATCATCAGTCCCTGTTGTTACCTCAGATTTCACATTTTCATCCAGATTGGCAAACATTGCAATATTTCCAGTCATGTGATTACTACAACCTGAGTCTAAGAACCAAAAATCATCTTGTTTGTCTTGTGCTATGTTACATGTTAACAACACATTCTTTGGGTTCTTATCTTCTTCATTTGCAAAATTAACATTCTGCCTATTGTTCATGTCATTTTGTCTTTTCTTGCATTCATTTGCATAGTGCCCAATTTTTTTACAATAATGACATTGGACTTGGGATTTGTCATACCTTTGTCCATGAGCTTGCTGTTTGCTTGAACCTTCAGCTTGGTTCTGATTACAGCTCCTTCCGCTTGTGCTAGCTGGATAATTTCTGCCTCTGTTTTGGCTTCTTCCACGACCTCTGTAATTTGCTCTGCTTCCACCTCTTCTTTGGCCAAAAGACATCTGAGTCTTGAATGCTTGCTCAAAAGAGGAATCTGTTCCTCTACTCAGTCTGTGTTCACGAGACAACAGAGAAGCACTCAGCTCATCTACCGTGAACTGTGAAAGATCTTTTGTTTCTTCTATTGCCACCACAATAGATTCAAACCTTGAGGGTAAACATCTCAAGATTTTCTCTACAACCCTTCTATCTTCAAGAATCTCACCATGAGATCTTATCTGGGTTATCAAGCCAATAACCTGGGTGAAGAATGAATATATTGTATCAGATTCCTTCATGCTGAGATTTTCAAAGTCTCTCCTCAACATCTGCAACTTTGCAGTCTTCACCTTCTCCATACCTTGGTAGGTAGTTTGGAGAATATCCCATGCCTCCTTAGATTTTGTTGCTGCTGCAATCCGCGGAAAAACACTTTCATGTACTGATTGGAAGAGGAAAAAGAGGGCTTTGGCATCCTTCTTCTTGTCACTCTTCAACTGGTCTCTTTCTGCTGCTGTCAAAGCAGCCAGTGCTGTTGCATCTGCAGGTTCAGCATAACCTGTTTCAACTAGCTCCCATATTCCTTGAGAAGCAAACAATGCTTTCATTGTTATGGACCAATAACTGTAATTTTTCCCATTAAACTGAGGCAGTTGGGGATTTGTCAAACCTGTTCCAGCATCTGCCATCTTAACCTGTACTGGTAAAGAAAAGGTACTGACTGTATTTTGAAAAACAAGCAAAAACTTTCTCTGCTAGAAAAATCTACTTAACAAACTTCTTACAGCTCCTACAGTGAAAAACAATCTCTGTTTTTGACTCACTGAGTGCCTAGACTAGCTCTGATACCATGTTGGAATTTTCTGATAAATTCCATAACAGACAGACAAAAATCGCACTTTGTTTTTACACAGAAAAACAGAAAAATCGCTTGCTGGAAACGGTGTTTCAGCAACACAGTTTTTTTTTCAGTTGCTGAAACAGGTGTTTCAGCAGCAACGCTGATCGTGGTGTTTCAGCAACGTAAATTTTTTACGTCAAGTATTTTTTAAGTTACGGTGTAACAGCAACAGGAAAATAATTTGCGTTTAATAAAAGTAAACTAACTGTTACAGGAATTTCATAAGAGATTGTGCTTGAAAAAAAAAAACACTGCTGTTTTACACAAATAAGATCTGTGTTCTTTCTTAGTAAACAAACATAAAACAAATTACATACAAATCTGCACTGCTGTGCATTTTTGCCTTTCCGCTCTCTGCTACACTGTTGCATTTACACTGCTGTGCACTGCCATGCCTTTCTGGAAGAATTTATCTTCATGCTGCTGCATGCTCTTCTCTGTTGTGTATCACTCTGCTGCTACAGCTGCTAATTATAAAACAGAACTGTTGTGCGGTATTTATATGCTGAAAGATATTTGATTAAAACAATAAAATATTACAAAATATCTTCTAATGTTTATCTCAGAATTTATTGCAGCAAGGCGGTGATGCCTTTATCAAAAAACAAGTCGGCTGTCTGTAGGGGAAATCATCTGAAACTTTAATGCATATTAATGTGCAAAAATATCAAAGGCGACTTGGCTGCACCGAACAGCCTGTAACATTTACTGCAAATCAGATTCCTGTGCAGCTGTTCATTGTTGCAGTTGGAATTAAATTCCAACAAATAAAAGATGGTTGAATTAATAACTTTGTTGTTAATATAATATTTAACTTGGATACTCATATAAATTAAATGACTACTAAATATGAATATGCATCAATCCAAAATAAGCACTAAAACAATAATTTCATGATACATCTCCCATTGTCACCATTAAAAAAACTCATAAAAATCAATTAAATTTTAAATTTTAAATTATTATCAGTATTAATAATTATTATAAAAGAAATAATAAATAAGTTAAAAGATATATAAAGGAAGCAACAAGGGCTTTCCAGCCCACTGTCCCACCAAAAGGAAAAGAAGTGGTGGAGGTTTGGGAAAGGAAGTTTGTTAGCTCAGGAAGTCCAACTTTGACAGGAAATATTGAGGAGGAGGTATATTGAATTATTAACACGGGTTCTACAAAGACCAGAGCGACCCTTTATCATCAAAATCTAGATATGATTTGGAACGTCAAAACCCTAGTGGGAAAGATGCAAGTGAAGGATCTGAGGAGAGGGCAAAAGCCCATAAAGAAACCTTAAATCAATTGAAGGCCATCAATCAGTGGATTGAAGGGATTGGAAATGTTTTGAATATGTTGGTAAATATTGGGAAGTTGCAGGATGGCCACATAGGTGACCCGCATAACATTTTCAGTATCTCTTTGAATCATGTACATTGACATTACTCTAGGGAAGAGAAAGGGGAACCAACATGCCTCATGAAGTTTAAGGCGAGAGGGGTAGGAGGCTTAGGATTATAAACGACGACGACTCCTACAGTGGCTCATGTAGATTCTTCGCTTGGCGAGGACACAGTTAAATGAGATCTAGGAATGCAACACATCTATTTGTAAGGTTTGCTTTGTTAGTAGGGTTTGCTTTGTTAGTGGAATAATTTAATCGATTCATTAGATAGTAGATGTATCAAAACAATTGGTATGGTTTTTAATCCGGTAGACTAATTGTTATTTTGTATTGTGATTTTGTAGAAGTAATATAAGTCTTTATTGTTGATTTAGAAAACAAACAAAAAAAAATTAAAAGATATATACATTTAGAAAGACATGTAACAATATTTTTAACCATGGAGATACACTCACATTTTACTATGTAATCTTTGTTAGAATATTATGGGCCCATAGCATCGGTTATCAATTCAACATGCCTAAAAACCCAACTCATTTTGTATGACATTGGCTATATGACCCTTTTTTAAATTAATCAATTTAACTAAATAAATAAATTTAGTGATCCCAAAAATTTATGGGATATTTGGATTGTGTAGATTTTACCTTTCAAATCATAGTTTTAAAAACTAGCAATTGCACCAGATGTTGCAAAAGAAACGTCATAAGGCATAAATTCAAGATAAACATATGCTAACAAAACATTTAGAAGTGCATCATAATTTGCCTAGACAACTTGAATCGAAGGAGGCAAACAATTTTTTGAATCAGCATTCCAGCTCTGGAAAAGTTGGAGAATACATTCTATGGTTTTTCTTGCAAGTCTACAATTACTATATGGATCATAATTGTCCATGTTTTTACGAAATACCTTATCATAGTCCCTTGCTAGACTACCATTCTTTTAAACAATTTGACATGAATTTGTAAAATATTTTAAATTTATTTCTTCCCACTCAACACTATCTTTTCTAGATTTTATTTTTGAATTATTATTATCCCATGCACCTCAAAGTTTCTAGACCTCACTATTTCTAACACACCATTTATTTTTCATCCAAGCTCATAGGAAGTGAAGAGGCTAGTACTCTTCCAAACATATAATCAACTATTGTTTCTCTAGAATATCAACTTAAGTAAAATCATTAAACAAAAAGGATGAGAAATTAGACAAAACATTACAAATATACCTTATTTGTGTATCAATCTTCCTTTGAAAATCTTGATTTGTATTTCCCATTAAAGTTAAACCACGATGCCAATCCTCTTCATTGTTTCTGGAAACCATCATTGCACCAGCTGCATTTACAGCCAATGGAAAACCTTCACATTCCTTGGCAATTTGTCTGGCAATAGCTTCTATTTTTTTTTTCGAGAGCATGCAGGACATTTGTAAAAGCTTTTCTCTTGAGCTTTTCTTTCTGAACAGGGACTTTATCTTTAAGGAGAACTAATTTCCCACCATAGCTCCAATCACCCTTGCGTTGCGAGTGGAGATCAAGACATTGTTTCCCTTATCATTGTGAAAAATGATCCCTACTTGATCAAAATCAATATGCTCCCACAAATTTTCCAGAATCAGAAGAAATCTTTTCTTCTCAAGAGATGCAGACAACGCCATCTTCCGTAGATCATTTTGAAGCTTTCGTCAATTTTCAAATCCAGTGCCTTAGCAATGGAATTTTGCAAGTTTCCAATCTTAAATTCTGAGAAACAGTAACCGAGATGACATCGTCAAAGATACCACTCACCTCCTTGAAATGGTTAAATATGAGTTGGAGGAGGGACTTTTTTCGAACCCCACCCATACCCCACACACCAACCACTAGATAAGTAGGTTGGGTAAGCCATTTCTGCAGTCACGCCTGATCAAATTTCATATGGAAGCCAATGAAGCCCGCGAATGGGACATGTTGACGAAGGACTGGCTTTGGCTCAGACACTGCAGTATGCACAATCTACTCCACATCGGCAAGAATTTGAAGGTCATCTTCAAGCTGTTGAAAGTGGTTGTCGAATGTTCTCTTCCATTCTCTACATTTTCTAGGAACCAAACCAACCGAAACAATGCCTTCGTTGTTGCTTGACGCTATCGATGAGTCTTTGGTACTGTATGAGGGCATCGTCCATGACTTTCAAAAGCGTTTCTGTGAGTTTTGGCAACATTTCATGGTCATCTCGGAATCGAGTGCGAATATGGCCCAAAAAAGACTCGACATGTGTAAATC
Organism: Pinus tabuliformis; assembly: GCA_031772625.1. Taxonomy (NCBI): domain Eukaryota; kingdom Viridiplantae; phylum Streptophyta; class Pinopsida; order Pinales; family Pinaceae; genus Pinus; species Pinus tabuliformis. Next base: position 1,155,025,073 of record CM062817.1, read on the forward strand.
CAGTGTCCAGGCTTTCGAGGTTTTCCTCCAGATCAGCGACATCCTTAATATGTTGTATGACTCCATGAATAACGTTGCCACTTTATTTCGCGTTCGTCTAATGTGGGTAGGAATAGTTATTGGAATGGAAGAGAGGAGCAATGTGACTCGAATGAGTAAACCTTCCAATCTCCAACTTTAATATCTTTTGTTGATTGGGGTGTCATTCATAAGCTTGTGAATCATGTGTATGACAAGTTGAGAGTCACCATCTTCAAGTAATTTAGAGAAACCTTGGGTCTAGGTTACCATTAATCCTTCCTCCAAGGCCTTCAGTTATGTGTCATTACTATTGTTGAATCCCATGGGACCATCGAAAATATAGATGGGAGATCCCGAGTGATCTCTGAATATGCCTCCATATCTATCTATGCCCTAGTTTCCTTTTGAAGCTTTGTCAAAATTAATCTTTAAAAAAAATTATGCAGGAGGAGTCCATGAGCAGGGAATAATAGTAGGTAGGGCTACAGTGAAGAGTGAAATGAGGCTCCAGATGGGGGAGGAGTCCAAGAGCAGGGAATAATTGTAGGTAGGGCTAGAGTGAGGAGTGAAATGAGGCTCCCGGATCTAAATGCTAGTTTCTTGGTAGCGAGGCTTCCTCCTGATTCACTTGCTAGTCTTTATCAAATGAGGGATGCACTATTATTGATTCCTGTACATTCTTCTAGTAGATGATGATCCAAAGATAATGATGGGATATTGAAATTTTATATAAGACTTTACATATAAGAATTGAGGTATAAGTCAGTTGGATGCAAAATGTCCACATACATGAAATCGTAGTACCTGTAACTGCTCCATCCCAATAATTATCTTCTGACAAATGATAAATAAATGCAACAGGTCCCTAGAGGTGGAGTAATTGATCGTAAAGAGTCTTACTATTCAAATTAGCAACCAATACACCCATTTGTACCTGAATAAACAATCTTAGCAGCCATATTTTTATCCCGAACAAACAATCTTAGCACCAAGAATTTATGTTCTGTCGCTTTCACTAATAAATAATTGTGAGCATACAAATCATCGATGCACGCACCCGTGCTGTAATATATATCCATATTGGTGCTGAATTCTTGGTATGTAGAGGACTCAGACTTTGTGGTTGCAGGGAAGAAAAAATGGCATCTCAAGTGAAGGTGGGTTACTCAGAGACTGAGAATAAGTCCGGCGGGGATGATGCGCAGAGAGTTAATGGAGTTAATAGCAGTTTCTTTGTAGTGGATCTCATCTTGAGACTGCTGGCAATCGGCTGCACGTTTTCTGCTGCAATCTTAATGGGAACGAACAAGAAGACGGTGATACTTCCCATTTTTGGCCCATGGCCCACCAAATACCAATATTCTCCTGCCTTCTTGTATGTGGGTAGGAGGATATTAGATCGACTCAGTTATCTTCTTTGTTTTTTGGTCAATATAGTTGGGTTACATAAGTAAATATAGGTTTAAAAATATTGTTTATATCGTTTATTTTCGAAGATATAGTAGACTTATATTAATTTCATATTTATTAAAGATTTATCTTTTAAGTAATAATTAAAATCTAAATTTTGCATTGTTCTTATTCCTATGATTAATTTTTCACCGTGAAAAGAATATTGTGTGAATGATGTCAAGACTTATTAGTTCATATCGACCTGCATGTTCTGGTGATGCAACAAACTAAAATCAAATGAGTAATATACTAAAATAAAAGAATAAAAACAAAACAAAAATAGCAACATTTTTCAATCCTTACTCGTGAATGTGGCGTTATCTGGAATCTGTGTCTATAACACTGTAGGCGTGGGAGTCCTCATTACCTGCGAAGTCGAGATGCATTTGCGTGTCTCAACGATGATGTTCTCCTCCTTTGAGTTGGAAGATGATGATGCTCCCTTTATATTCCTTTGGACCTCGGCCTGTCGGACCACTTGATTTTCATTTGCATGTGGTCACGATTGTTGGAATACCTCTGGCAAGATATATTAGGTTCCTACCTTAGCTACTTTTTTTGAACCCGCAGCCAACCCCCCATGCTATATATTAAGTCCCATAGATAGAGCATTAAATAGTCAACAAAATTAGGTTGTTACATATTCCATTGCAAATGAGCCCAGCATTACTTTGTCAACGTCAACAACAGTAAAAGACACTTTGTTGAACAATAGTCTTGATTGAGGTGAAATATAGTTTCTGGCCATATTATATATTTCGACACTCATTTGCATGATAAATATAAGGTAAAAAGAAAACCTCATAAAATGAATTCGTTATTGATCAAAATTATTTTCATTTATTGACCGTCTCATCCATGGGCAGATACAAAACAGAAAGGTTTGGCAAACTTCTGAATAATCACATTGAATAATTCAGTAAGGAAGGAAGGATCTGAGGATGATGTGTATCCTTTAAATCTAGCAGTGGAAGAGGCATGAGCGGCTATATTGGCATCGATATCGGCATTGGTACTGGAATTAATCAAAACTTAAAAAAATTTAGCCATGATGCAAGGTCAAGTAATCAATCTTAGGTATGGATTGACAATATTAACGAAAGAAGCATCCCTACAAATTTGAGGAAAGATAATGTTAAATCAGATATTGATATTTCTCAATTAATGCAAATTGGAAACAAAGACATATCCTTGAAGATTTGAATCGTCAATAACTCACAATCCATTTAAAAATCAGTGTTCCAATCCAAAAACTCATATGGCACTTTAAAAATGCATTTTCATGGGTTAATCTAAATCTTACTATATATGTTTAGATAAAAAAAAACAAAAAATCCTTAAAACCCAATATCGTATTTTTCACACCCTCATAAAGTTATCCTGCAATCGCCCAAGATTCATGTTGTGCCCTCTTAATATTTTAGTTTTTAAATCAAGAACTTTACCTAATCAACCACAACTGCTAGTTTTGAAATCAAGAACTTTACCTAATCAACCACAACTGCTCCATAGACAGTGCATGATAGATATAAAAAATTAAGGAAGTTGGTTCTTGGTTCATAAGGAAGTCAGTTCACCGTTGATTGTGGGATTCAACGACGGGGTCATAACCATCATTTTTGGCGCCATTCAATTCAAATCAATCGGTAATCATAACCGAATTATCTAACAAAAAATCGAATGGCCCAGAGTATGAAAGGGATGCAGCGTGGAGACTTTTTTTCAAAGCGGAATGCCTTAAGGCGTAAATATCTATAGTTGATCGGAAAATATATTCGGAAGAAGACCAGAATTAAATAGTTAAATTATGGAAAAAATAAAAAGCATTTACATCAATATTGTTGTAAAATAATACTTGTTATTTGAAAAATCAATATATTAAAATTAAGGAAAGAAATAAAACCCATTTACATCAATATTATTGTAACTAATACTTGTTATTTGAAAAATCAATATGTTCATTTATACAATTTATTGTTATTACAATATTTAATTAGCAAAGCCATATAAATTAAAAGGTTGCTAAATGTATATAGGTATCAATCCATGAAAAGCATTAAAACACTTCCTTCATGATACATATATTATTATTATTATTATTATTGTTAAGATAGTCTTCGGCAAAATCACATAACCAATCTTTTGTCGACGCGTTTCGAACCAACCAGTGTGGTTCATCGTCAGGACAAGTTATTATTATTATTATTAATCCATGAAAAGCATTAAAACACTTCCTTCATGATACATATATTATTATTATTATTATTATAATATAAGTTAAAAGATATGTAAATCAACCCATGGATGACATCACAATTGATGATAACCTTGTTATAAAGTAATATGTAAACAATGAAATTCAAGGTTCAAATTCATATATTAAAAAATATTAAGCAATTTAATAGAAGGGATGAAATGATATAACTACTTTTGAGATAAATCTCAACATTTGATTCGTGACTATTATTAAAATATTATAGAATTCCATCGAATTAAAACCCTACGATTCATAAAATAATTATTGATAATTAAATTAAACATTTGGAAATTCTCTTTTACTCTATTATGGAAATTCTTAAAATTAAAATACCCATATCATTGGTTATCAACTCAATATGTCCAAAATAACATAACCCATTTCAAATGACATGTTTTTAATTAAGCAATTTAACTAGAAAGGCATAAATGACATAACTATTCTGAGATAAATCTCAATCTTTGATTTGTGACTATTATTAAGAATGTTCAAAAATATTTCATGCACTTTAAATCCTTATTGTCCACATAATAATTATTGATAACTAACTTAAAAAAAAAATAGAAAATATAACTAGTAAAATTAATAGCAAGATTGTTTATGATGATGATGATGAGGGTGGTGGTTAATGTCCACTGAGACCAAATTGGTCTATCGGACCTATAATTTTCTTAGTTTCTAATTGTCTGGGTCCTCGTCTTTCTTGGCGAGATTGGTGTTGTAGCTTTCTTTTTCTTCTCTACGGTCTTCCAACTTTCTTTATCTTGCATCTTCTTCATCTCTTCTGGTTCTTGGGACATTGGTGTATTAGCTTCGTGATCTATTTTTTTCATCCTTTTGAAGATAGTCGGAGAAGCAGTTTGGTCTAGGAGATTTGCGTTGTTGTTAAATAAAGATTTATTTTGGGCGGTATTCGAATCCTCATAACTGTTGATGCTTGAGGGGTTGTCAAGTTCACTTCTTTGTTGTTGGGCAGGGCTTTCCACCTGCTTGTCTTGAGAGTTGTTTCTTTCTTGCTCTATTTCTTGTGATTCAGAGATTTCTCGAGAGTATTCTTCTCAAGAGTATTCTTCCTTGATGACATTGTAGTGTTTTTTTGTGCTGCTTCCCACCATGTAGATCTGTGGTGATATTTTCTAGCAAAAGTTTTTGGGCAATTTTATGTTTTAAAATATTTTAATATAATAATTATAATTTAAAGCAAAATATTAAAAGCTCAAAGAAAATATAATTGACGATTATGATATTATGAAATACTATATAAATCATGAGAATCAAAATTTAAGTTCCCAGTCCATTTAATAGAAAAAAAATTATAAAAATTATAAAATATTGAAATTTATAATAATTTATTGGCCATAAATAATGAAAAAATCTTAAAATCTACATTAAAATATTATTTATAGATCCTGTTATATAAACTTATAATTGTTATTACTTAAAATTTAATACTTTGAATAACTATTTGAACAAACTATCTATTTGTATTTCTATCGCCCACAACTGAGATAACTTCCAATAAGAATGTGGTTACTTGTTCCAAGAATGTTATTGATTTGGAATGAAAAATCCATATTTAAGGAGTGTAATAAAGTTAGATTTAAATGTTATATATATATATATATATATATATATTAATTCACTTTAATTTGTTAAGCAATTTTTGGAAACGGATAGTGCCATTGGAGAAGTTTCAAGGGATAGTTTTAGCTAACATATTTATTGAAGATAATTATTTATAAAAAAATATTTATTTATATGAAATGTAGTTTTATATTTTATAAAAAATGATTAATAAAATAATAATAAAAATATATTAGTATATAAAATGGATTTTTATTAAAGCAAATTATATATATAAATATTTTTTTTATTTTTGTTGGGGAAAATGAGTCGATTCGTTTATTTAAGTACATCCATTTTAATTTCTATTGAAATTTTCATGAATAAAATAATGTAAAACATATTTAATAATGTATTTGAAAATAAATTAGATTGTTTAGGTATAATATGGTGAGGTTAGAAATGTTTTTAAAAACGGTAATATAAAATTAAAAAAACTCGGGTAATTTTTCAAGTTAAGATTAAACAATCTAATGGAAAACTTTTATGTTTATGCGGATTAGTAATTTGAATGTTAACCAGTATTGTTATTTGGTTCAATCTATTTTCAAAAAAAAATTAAAAAGTTACTATATGAAAATAAATAAGTAAAAGTGAAATAATATTTATGGAAATAAGTTCGTTAAATCATAATGCTAACTCCTTTACTATGGAGAAAACAAACAACGATTTATTTATAAATGTAATAAATATAAAAATAAAAATAAAAAGTTACAATTTAAAAGTTGATATTCCATATGTAAGAAGAGAAGTTGTCAAAGACTAACATATCAATGTGTAGTCTAAATCTATTGCAAAAAGAGTAAATTAGAAAGTCCTTCCTCGCAATAGACTAATATATCAATGTGTAGAAATGTATTGCAAAAATAGTAAATTAGAAAACCTTCATCGCAATATGTTTCACAAGGATTTCAAATGTAAATCAACATCCAACTACTAAAGGTGTATTGATATTGGCTAAGTTGGAAATTATAAAAGATCAATAAGAAGAAACAAATTTGAGCGAACCTTTGGCCTTATAAGTACCTTATCGTAGAAAGTGTAGCAGAACTTCCTTGTTCTATGTTTCACAAGTATTTCAATATTAAATCAATAATCAATTACGTAGCGTTTTTCTATGCTGGAGAAGAAGTAGCAATTTAAGGGAACTTTTGTTCTTGTTAGTTAATTGAACACTATTTGATATGTTCTACATATCATGATAATTGAGATTAATGAATAGATAGAAAAATTGCAAAAATAATTATTCTTTCGCATTAGATTCCATCCCATGCCCTTGCAAAGATCATAATTGTCCCAAATATGAAAATTCCCATGGCAGTATTTACAATAGAAGGGTGTATTTATCTTCCAACGCTTGTAGTGGTTGTTTATATAAGTGTTGGACTGCCAGAAACCCCCTACATTTTGACCATAATGAAGGGGCCCCATTGAAGCTTTTGGAAAAGTATCCCTTTATTGCACTTGATTGGCTAATGCTTTCCACTATCATGATTATCACGCTTTATATGCTTCTTGTTCCTTCAGGGTTTAATCTTATCTTGTTATATATCCCGACCCTTGGAAGTTATCCCTTGATTGTTCGGATTCGAGTGGTTTCCACATACTTTCCTTATTGATTTGGGTATATGTTGATTGACTTATCCCACAAATTTCGTGATCACATATTGGACAAGCTTCAAAATGGATGAAACCATGGCACATACCTATGGAAATTTAAAAGTTTAACTATTTTTCAGCTTCCTCCTTTGAGTTGTTTGGCGGCATTAGTTAACTTGATATTCATGTGGTATTCTCATAATACTTGCCCCTTTGCAAATACAAAATGTATAAATTAATGTATGTAATTTATATAATATGTATAATCAATATAAAATAAATATTAACATAATATAAGACATTATATATCATACAATGCCCATTCTAAATATTGAAATAAATTTTATTTTTTTTGTCAAGTTCTCTGTGATCCTCTAGGCTTGAAAGATGGCTTCAAAAACTGCGACCCAGGGACATCTAATCCGTGAAAGTCACCCGGGTATCCCACCCGGCGTGGGCCACACTAGCCTTAAGCTGAATGGATTTCTTAACATGTCTCCTCCTCCTAGCACATGCACAACCACCCTCGTGAGGTTTGATCCTAAGTCGCCTTGCTATGGAGGCCCATCCTCAACTAATTGTGATAGTAAGACTTGACGTAAATACTGAAATATTATATATATATATATATATATATATATATATATATATATATATATCCATATATGCATAATGCATGTGCAAACCATGAAATTTGTTAAAAATGGAAGACAAAATTGAAACACTAAAACTAGTAGCTCACAGGTGAGAAAGCTGCACCTGGAGACTACTTGGGTAGTACCGCACATATTCGTTAATGTTTACATCAATTTAGGGAGATAGAAAATGTCTCTTAGAAAATAGAAACTAATTCTAATCTAGGACACACGCATAACTGTGAATCAAAATTTTTCCAATATTACATAATTTCTCCATTATTTTCGACTCTCCCCCTTAATGGAGAAAGGGTTCACTTTCACACCTAAAATCTCCCTAAATAATTCAAATTTAATATTCCCAAGGGGCTTGGTGAAGATATATATTTCATTTTCATAGGTGTTAGAATATTCAATAAACAATGCTCTAGAATGAACCTTTTCTTTAACAAAGTGAACCTGAGTATCAATCTGTTTTGTGTTTTTATGAAAAACGGGGTTATTTTCCAGCTTCATTGAATTTTGGTTGTCACATTTAATCACTGTAGAATATTTTGTTCTTCTCCTACATCATGAAGATGTCTCCTCAACCAAATTGCTTCACAAGTGGATGCATAGACAACTTGATATTCTACTTCTGATGAATATAAAGATACAATACTTTTCTTCTTACTTCTCTAAGAAATGAGCCCGAACCCAGTACTGAAAGCATAACCTGTTCTAGATCTTCTATCATCCAGATTGCCAACCCTATTTGAATCTAAATAACCTGTCAGTTTAACATCAAAGAATTAGTATATTTAATGCCAAAATTTATGGTTGCTTAAAGAAATCTTAAGACACCTTTTGCTGCCACCCAATGATTCTCAAGAGGTTTTGACATAAACTTACTCAACACGTTGACTGAAAATTCTAAGTCAGGTCTAGTTGTAGTCAAATAAATCAGACTTCCAACTAGATGTCTGTACATTGTAGTATCCACCTCTTTAGAACCATCATCATTCCAAAGTTTAACATTCTTCTGTATAGGTACTGAGGCAGCTTTACACTGATCCATTCTAAATTTCTTCAATAATACCCTAGCATACTTTCCTTGAGTGAGAAATTTCTGGAGAGAATCACTCCAGACTTCAAGACCCAAACAATAATGTAATTTTCTAAGGTCCTTCAATTCAAAAAATTGTGACATTTGCACTGTGATTTCTTTAATTAATTCATCAACATTTCAATTAACAATTAGATCATCAACATATAAATAAATCAACACAATCTACCCCTTTGAATCGAATACGGTATACAGATTTGGGTCATTTTTACTTGTCTTATAACCATGCTACAAGAAGAAAGAGTTCATTTTTTCATACCAAGATCTAGGTGCCCGTTTCAATCCATACAATGCCTTCTTTAATTTACAGACCAAATGTTCCTTCCCCTATTTAATAAACCCTTTAGGTTGTGTTAAATATACCTCATCCTTCAATTCTGCATTTAGAAAAGCAGATTTCAAATCTAGTTGGTGTAGATTCCAATGATGCTTTGCAGCTAAGGCTATCAACATTCTAATAGTATTTAACTTAGATATAGGATAAAAGGTCTCCTCATAATGAATTCCTTCTTTCTATGAGTACCCTTTAGCCACCAAACTATCTTTATATTTGTCTACACTCCATCTTCTTTGAACTTAGGTTTATATAACCACTTACAACCTGTGGCCTCGTTTCCTTTTGGCAGTTCAACTAATTCACACACATTTTTTTTTTAATTATTGACTCATACTCTTCTTTCATAGCTGACCTCCATTCAGCATACTGATTTATGTCATTATAATTCATGGGCTCAACAACATTTAAAATACTAGTCATAAGAGAATAGTCTTTATGCCTTGTTGGTAAGTGAGTTTGCCTATGTGATCTCCTTAGTAGCGCACTTGCCTCAAATCTATCTTCCTCACTCCTAAATGGACTTGGATTGCTGACTATAACTGCATCACTAGATTCCTATTTTTGCTGCTGCTGCTGCACATCGTTGTCTTTGGCTTCAACATTGTTATCATCAATCAATAAAGGCATGTGCCACTCCTCATAATTTTTGTCTTTGTTCCCTTCATCAACTTGTTCATGGAAGATAACATCTCTACTCAGAAATACCTTGTGCATATATGGATTAAATAGTTCATATGCCTTGAACTTAGAACAATACCCTACAAATATCCATTTTATGTCTTTAGTTTCCAATTTCTTCCTATCCTCCTTAAGAATATGTGCAAAATCTTTTGAACCAAATACTCTTAAATGACTGATTGTAGGCTTAAAACCATATAAAGCCTCGAATGGAGTCTTGAAATCAGGACTCTGAGTTGGAATTCTATTATTTACAGAGACTATAGTATTAATAGATTTTGCCCAAAAGCCATTAGATAGGTTCTTACCTTTCAACATGCTGCGTGCACACTCCACCAAAGTTCTGTTCTTTCTCTCCACAACCTCATTCTTTTGTGGAGTGTGGGGTATTGTACACTGTTGAATTATTCCATGATCCCTACAATATTTGATGAATTTTCCAAGCTTGTATTCTCCCCCTTGATGTGAACGGAGAATTTTGATGACCTTCCCTGTCTGCTTTTCAACCATACTTCTGAATTCTTTAAAATATTCAAAAGTATGACTTTTCTTTTTGAGAAAATATACCCAGGTATATCTTGTGCAATCATCAAAAAATAACAAAAAATAATAAGCTCCTCCTAAGGACCTTCTCTGCATCGGTCCACATATATCACTGTGCACAATTTTGAGTATATCGCTCTTTATCCTATTTAAATTTGAGGGAAATTCATCACTATGCATTTTTCCAAGTCCGCATCCTTCAAAATAAACATGCGCATTTCTTAAAACAAGAAGTCCATTAACCATACCTTGTTTCTATATCAACAATAAGTCATGGAGATTGATGTGTCAAAATATTTGATGTCAAAGATTCTCTGTTGTCATAGTTGTTGAAGTTAAATCTTGATGTGGCATGCTTGTAACATTCAACTTATACAGACCTCCAACTCGTATTCTAGATTCCACTGACTTCTAATGATTCAACAAATCCTTTATTACACAATAGGTTTTAAAAAATTCTACCATCAAGTTCTAATCTGCAATCATGGAGGCAAAGATTGAATTCTTTTTAATACCTGGCACATACATGACATTCTAGATGCACCTAATATTACCATTAGGCAATATCATAGGAATATCTCCATACCCTTTAATCTGGTACGCTTTGTCATCACCAAGGTAAATATTAGCACCATTGTTGGTCTCTTTAAAAATTTCAAACTAGTGTTTTTTACCCGTCATATGAGTGGATGCTCCAGAATCCACAAACCAAGTTTTGACCTCATTAGTCTTAGCAAAGAAATAAAAATCAGACACAAACAATTTGAGGTGATTATTTTGATTTTCATCAACAAAGTGTCGTGTATGCTTCTTATGTGTGTTTCTAGCTTCATCAGTCTCCTTTTTATAATAATTTCTAGCAATGTGACATGTTTTACCATAGTAAAAACAATTGATTCCTTAATCATTTCTAGTTGATGACATACCTTTTAATGGCTTTATGTGGGGTCTACCACCACCTTTTTGTCCTCCTCCCGATTTCCCTTTGAAAGACTCTTTCTTCACCATCAATGCCAGGTGTGCATTTTGAGGCTTCAGATTCATACATCGCTCCTCTTCCCACATCAAGATACTTGTTAATTCTTCAAAGGTGGGAGCTTTCTCCCTCGCTGTCAGCCTTGTAATAAACATATGATAATCATTAGTCATAAAATTTAAGGTAACTATAATGAGATTAGTGTTGGGCACTTTCTCCCCTATGTCACCCAACTTGTCTCTTAGTTCTTTAATATGTGAGATGAGTGCAACAACTGATTCATTATCCTCCATTATGATGGATAGAATCTTACTCTTTAGAAACAGCATGTGATTTGTATTGTTTGTCTCATACAGATCCTTGAGAGTCACCCAAATATCATTGGCAGTTTTGCATTCTCTGATGTGAGGGATGATGGAGTCCTTTACTGACATCTTCAACAACAGCCTTGTTTTGTTTTCCCTCTTCTCCCAATCTTGAATTATTGCAGTTGTTCCTCCTCTGGCTGTAGTTGGCTTTGCTTTGTCCCCATTTGCAATTGCCTATGCAGTCAAATCCTCGAGCAGTGTTTGCAATTTGAACTTCTAATTGGTATAATTCAACCCATCGATCTTATTGTTGTCATTCAAGTATGCTTCTTCAATGTGGTTATTCATTGTGATAGGAACGATCTATGGATCTACCTCAAGATCCTCAATCTCCAGCAATCGATCTAGTCAACAACAAAACTACACTAACACCGGTGATCTCAACCTAAGAAAAAAAAAACGTACCACCACGTCTTTTCGTATTTATTGAACGTGTTTCCTTGACCGACTCCATTAGATCCACATGATATACAGTCAGTGGCTGCCGAAGCTGCCCATACCTTCAACACAGAGACATATTTTCTTCAAAGCTCTACCTTTCAAGGAAGCGTAGAGTCCCACGATAATTACAAAACACCAAGTGAGAGTTTAAGAGAAACAACAAATGGACTAGATCATGCATAAAGCAGTGAATTGGAGCTTTGATTGGATTTGTGGTGGACAAAGCAGCGATCTCTAGAGTGATCTTGATTAAAGCACCACCAAACAAACAACGCACCCAAAACCCATCTATAAGAAATCTACCTCGGCCTCAACATACCAAGGCTCTTTATTTGATACCAAGTGATCTCAAGAGCATCACAGGATCATAAAATCACCACAACAACACAAAAAATGTTCCTTTAATCAAGATATTGTGGTGGGTCATGCACATCAAAGCATGATTTGAGGGATTTCAATCTTAAAGAATACCACAGAAACACAACCACATCGGCAGTGTCTTGGCCTCAGGTGATCTCGAACTTAAATGAAAAGAATTCGGCCTCAAGTAAAATGATACCAAGCAAACTTCGAGCTGATCTGAAGTGATATCAACCTCAAATCCATGACAACAAGCTACTACCCTCGGGCTTCCAACAAAATGCACCAGTGTCAGATTAGGGGATTGCGTCTGTGCTTATGACCCTCATTGATCCTGATCGGCGTAAGGAAATGGGCATAAGTGCAGGATTAAGGGTTAAATTCTACGATGATCCCTATGTTGACCAACGCGTGAATGACGGGAAAATTACACGATGATCTAGCTTTGCACACACAAAAAAACAATCTCTACAGAAGCTTTCACACCTGGCCTTTTCCAATAACTCTCTAGCCATCAAGGTTCTTAGTTCTTGATCCACCAAGGCTCTTGAATTGTCTAGACACCAAGGCTCAAAAATTGACTAGCCTCCAAGGCCCAATACTACCACCAAGTCACTCAAATCAGCCAACAAGGCTCACCAGCTCTGATACCATGTTAAAAATGGAAGACAAAACTGAAACACTAAAACTAGCAACTCACAGGTGAGCAAGCTACACCTAAAGATTTCTTGGGAAGTACCACACACATTCATTAATCATAGAATAAAAATATATAGGTTTATATCAATTTAGGGAGATCAAAATTGTCTCCTAGAAAATAGAAACTAATCCTAATCTAGGACACACAAGCAACTATGAAACAAACTTTCTCAAATATTACATAATTTCTCTATTATTTTAAATTAAATTTATATAGTAAAACAAAAACAATGTGTATATAAAATATGTATCATAAATACAAAACAACAAAAAAGGGGGTGAACCGAAGCATGAATACAACTATGTTGAGGGATGTAAGAAATGAGTAAAATTTGTTTGAAGGCCACCACACACACACACATAACAAACAATTACATATATCAAAAAAATATAATATTCTCCAACATAATGTTATAAAGACCATGTGCCAATGCAACATTAGTTTCAAAATTATATTTGAAGTTACACTACATCGGGATGCAACGTAGATCCATAGGTCCATGAGCTCACAATACTCTTATGGGTATAGCCAACCCAAAGGGTTGGGGAGTTCAAATGATTATTAACCCATGTTTTACAAACACTTCATCACCCTAAAATTGATTAAATGAAATGAAGGGACACCATACCTTATATCATAAACCATGTCGAGTGAATATTCAACGATTATATCAATATAATAATTTACTTAATATAGGTTTCATTTCTTTTGTAAGAAATTCAAAGAGCGGCGACCATGCTGGTGTTGGGGAATCTAATTCCAATGACCTCATAGGTGTCAAAACCGTCCCTCCAAGTGTCCTAGTTCAGTTTCCCTTAGTCTAGTTTAAGTTGAGTTTCACTCTTGTCATTTATTATTGATGTTTCCAATGTAATATTATTTAAGTGATTTGTAACACTGAGAAGAGTAGTCCTCTGCTCCACATTTTATTCTCTTCAATTTTTGTTAGCTGGGATGAAAAACCATTTTAGGATTGAACCTTATGTGAATACCAGTTGCAATGTTTTGGTTTCCCATTACTTTTAAAGGTGAAGGGAGACATAAATATAGTTTATAACCAATGTTATGGACATTTTCGCCCTCTACATTGTTCATAGACATATACAATGTGCACCAAGTTGTCTTTGATACTCCTTCTGACCATCCAAACCATTCATTGACTAAGTCTACACCTTACAACTTGTTTCATATACTGCCACGATATGTGACATGTTAATTAGTCTTATGTTCAACAATAAGTCTGTGTAATAACGAAACAAATCATTGAATTTTCCAACCCACACAAAGGATGATGTGAAGGAGCATATCTTTACGAATAAGCTCTCATGAAATATGGTTACAATGAGTGTCAACATTGACTCGGTGTTGATATATATATATATATGAGTGTCAAAATACTTCTAATGGATCTTTTACGTGCCTATTCAACCTGAGATATGTATGTTTTGGAACAAGACGAAACTATCAGACAATTGCCCACCACCATGGTGACTACATGTTGTTACTATGTTTTGGAACAAGACGAAACTATCAGACAATTGCCCACCACCATGGTGACTACATGTTGTTACTCTTTCTTCGGCACTACTTTGATCTTTAACCAAAACGAATAACAATGCAGGGCAATTCACCTCAGCCTATTGAAACTATGCAGATACTTGTCTGTCTATTCATTCATAGGCCATCGAAGTTTTGTGTGAGGAAGCTTTTGCATTGAAATATCGAGATACGAGGGAAACAAACGTTTTTCCATATCTACATGTGCTAGTTATGAGAAGGAAACAATAACCTTCCGCCATAATTCTTGTAATACATTCTAGCATTCGGAAAATTCTCCTCCATGTTTGCGGTATTATAATCATACAAAATCGATATTGTAAGATGTGGATTGTAAAATTTTAGAATATAACTATACACATCGCCACTTATCCCATTAATCTTTCTTAAAATTTATTATGGTTGTTGTGTTTGTTCTCGCACAGGTTGATGAGAGTAATCCCGTTCTGTTGAGCGAAATCGGAGAACTTTAAACAAATTCAAACAACAAATCTTTTCCAATGAATAATCTAGCCATCGCATCTCTAGAACGACCTGTTAGTTGCTACGATTTGAGTTTTAAGAAATGATTTTAAATAACTTTTTTTGTTTGGTAGGTGGGGTTGATATCTCGAATATCTGGAAAGAATATTAGATCGAGGGTAACATATTTAAATGAATCATGAGATTAACTTTAGTTTGTACAAGCAAGGATCTCTAGCACCAACAAAACATTATAATAAAATCTATGGCTCACCAAATTCAAATCCATTTTTGTATACCTCTTTCTAAATGAGAAAAATCCAGTTTTAGTTAAGAAATTTGAGAATTTAATAGTTGTTTTTGTTATTTGTAGGTGCGATTAACATTCCAAAATTTGAGAAACTATTCGTCATAGGATGTAGGAGTGAAGTCAACAAATATTTTCCTTCGGAGGAGAAAACTAATTTAGTTGGCATGCCTTTAAAGTTTGCTTCTTTGGAGATCTAATGAACTTTCCATTCGATTTGAACCCAAATTTTTCTAACGTCGGTCTAAACCGATGTGAAGGCATGAACTTTGGGCTATTATAAAAGAAGCTAATGTAATGCTTCTAGGGGCCGAGATCCATATAACAGTGGGAAACGTTGTTCTAGAGGGTCGTAGGTTCCAATTTGCAGGAGGATTAAAAGAAAAATGCTTAATTATATAATAAATTGGCTATGGAAATTATATTGTAGCTTTTCTTGGTAAGTGTTTTGATTTGGTTTGATTCAATTAATACTCATATCTATTATATTTTCCAATAGTTTCTTTTATCTATGGTCTTCTTAATTTTCTGTAATTTGATTTCTGTAAGTTTCAAACACAGATCTCTATCATTCTTTGTCTTGGATCCATGAACAAAGAGTGAATGTATTTCATTTCTCATTTTTATTAGTTCAATTTAATTGTTTACCAAACATTTTTGAGTGAGTTGTGCCCTAAGGGTGAAATTGATCTGAACATTGTTTCCAATGTTTTAGACTATCAAGAATTTATTTATATATGAATTGAATTAATACCTCAGCTATATCAATTTATGATGTATGATATTTCGTTATTTATTCATTAAATCGTGACATTAATGAATAATTGAAACATAGTTTAATTTATAGAGATTGTTAGCGTTATCTTGCAGTTTACCTTGGCGGAGAAGTAGTAATTAGATAACCTTAGTCATTTATTTAGTGTTTGTATTTAATGGTAATTCTTGATGTTAAATGTTTAAACAACTCTAGTTTGATATGTTTTTGTTTAGAGGGTTGAAGGGTTACATTGTTGCTGTTTTCATCCTTTATTTTATATCATCAAGAAATATGAGTATTCTAGATTATAATTGCATTCTTGGTTTAGATTTAGATTTAGTTTGCATCTTAAACATTTAGCATATTATAAATTCACTTTTTGACTTGTTCTTCATCATTTACAATTTTTCCTCATGTTTATTCGTTTGTAATATAGTATTGTATACTTTTGCATCATATGTCTTAACATGCTATACTAATTTGTAATATATTTTTAATAATCATTTAACTTATAGATTTGGTACATTAACATAAACAATAGTTTTAGCTTAACTGTAAGATAATGATCGAATAAACACCCTTGTCTTTTTCTTCGAAAGAAGAAGTGGCATTTAGGCCAACAAATCATTAAAATCCATCAGAGTGATCATCACAAACAACTTGGGCTATTTAAAGAGCCTAACTATGGGTCACATCCCATTTTTTGACTAATGTCCATAAACTTGTCTCAACAAAATGGCACTATAAGGAGGGCATGAGGTAGATTAATTGATTATATCATTAAACCCTCAGCCTCTATTATTTCCAGATCTTTAATCCTTTTTCTATGTGTCATATTAACACACATTATAAGGCATGTCAGAGGACAAACTAACCTTAGTCAGTGTCTTTATTATGCATCTAATCAATGGCTCCTATCCATACCTTTGTATTTGAGGACACTTGTAGCTTCACATTACAAGATATTCCTCATGAGACAACTCATCTCTTATCCAAACTCTAGTTCGATGATGAAAGGTGTATATCTGCATTGAAACATCAGGATAAGTTTTGGTGTTAATGTATCAAGTATAATATTACTAATTTAAATGTTTTATGTGTGTTATTTTCTTTCACATCCAAGGGACAAATTAAATACTAGTTTGAAACCTTTCCATCACATTCTCACTTTTATGGGTTTCAATTCATAGAAGTGTTTTTAAATGCCTTTGAAACTTATGATCATGACAAAATATATGAAGAGTTAAGTGATTTACTAATTGAGAATAATTCATCTTTAGAGAGATTTTCAACAAAAGTTAATCATGTTTTTTTTTTTAATTTCATCTTAATGATTTGTCTCTTATGTTAGATACCATTTCTGATGTTTTTTCCTCTTTCATTGTTTTAAATTTAATTGTATTTGGTATATTATATAAATATCATAACACCAAATCACAACATGAATCTTCTTACAAATTCAGATGGACCCTTTAGAAAATCTAGATTCTCCAAATTCCATTGAACAAGTACAAGGGGTAGAATCAATTAAGCGCAACTTTATTGATAATAAAACTAGTATCTCTTTTGAAAAATATTCTACTAGGAACATAGTGAAAGAAGTTCTAATATTTGATGAGGATGCATCTTTTTTTAAATCACTCTAATCTGTTCTGAAATTCAATTGTTAAAGAGCATATATATATATATATATCTATATATATATATATATATATATATTCATTATTTATGATGTCTTAGTAGAATATATTGGGGGTATTGATTATCCCTAAATTGATGTAGATATTCCACTAGACAATTCATCACAACAGATCAGATAAAATTATATTTGAAATCTGCAATTCTCCACTATTACAGTTTTATTATTTTTTTGAATATATATATTTATTGTTAATAGTTCATGCATGAGAATTAGAATTACATAGAAAATAGAGAACAGAAAAATAAAATCCCACACACAAATTTGACACAAGATATGCTCTAGCAAACAATTTCAAGAAAAAAACGCAGCTGGAAGGTGGCATTGCTTCACTCTCTTTCTCTTAATGGAAATATGGTTGCAAGTGCAAAGAAGTATGCAATGTAGCTCGTGGGATTCTACAAAATTCCTCTCTATGTGATTTACCTCCTATCCCTATTGGCTATTTTTTACTCGGCTATGAAAAAAATGCAATCTAATGAATGTAATCCCTTTTCCTCCTAGTGGCCTGATTATAACACAACCTGATAGCCTCCTAGTGGTTAGGTTTGACTACCTCAAATATTAACCAGAGTTACAATGTAGACTCTTGTAGATTATTCTACATCGTAATCATGTGGCTATCCATTTTTCAATCAATATTGGGGGTTGATGTGGTATCCTCTCAAATTATGGTGGTGAAAATATGAAGGTCAACTTCTAAGTGGCATAATTTTCGCATAGTGACTCTAATTAACACAATTCTTAAGTAGTTGGAGAGGTATCTGTGGATAGGATAGCATGAAGATAAGTTGCAATAAAAAACAAATTTTTACCCCCAAAAAATGTCATTTGATTCTTTAAAATTCTCCTGGAAGGTTTCAAACCCTATTTTGCACAACTAGGTCATGCTAGTAAAAACAGTCCCATTGGTTGACTCTTCTGCTTTTTCACTTTCAAAGAATCAAGATGGATGATGGGAAATATAATTATCCAATCTGGATCAATTGAACCTCCTTTTAAAAGGGAAATATAAATGTTAATAAAAAAATTACAACTCAATAAAGATTAGATGTTTCCCATGAAGTTACTAATGAATCTTTTGACTTGTCAAACATACAAGAGGTGAATCATGATGATTATATAATTTTTGATTCTTAATCACCTAAACATAATGAACACCATGAGGTAAGCCAAGAGGTAACTATGATAGTTCAAGAGAACCTTTTCATTCCCTTGTTTCCAATTCCTTTTACTTCTTATATCCTCATTCATTCTCAGATGTTGGTGTGCATTATTATTTTTCTATTTCATCTCACATGGTTCTGTCACAATCTAGCTCTTTTGATATGATATGTATAGGTGATGAAACTTTCAAACATCACAATAATGGACTTGGACTTGATTCTCTTTCTCTTCAACCCATCATAAGGAAAGTATGTGTGTTGCAAGATGTTTATTTTTCATTGATTTCAAATGAAGGTTGTACACCCTTCTTTGTGTAAATTGAATATTCCACATGTATTACTCCCCCATTGTTTGAATCTAATATTCATGCCTTATCATCACATTTTGAATCAATTTATTTAACTAATGGGGAGGATCAAACTAGTGGTTCAATTTCTCTGATTAATCCTCATGTAATGTATATGTCATTTGCAAGTCTGACGCAACAAGACTTTAATTGGCATTCTTAGTTTCATGATAGGATTGTAGAATGGCTTGAGGATTCATATTTTGAAATTTTTCATAAAAAATAGTAAGATCATACTTGATTTCTTCTTAAATGAATATATTTAAGGTGAATGCTACTTGATTATTTTTAATTTCTAAACACTCTAGTCCACTTTACTAATTGCAAACTTTTTTTTCATTTTAGGATTTGAGCTAATTTGGTGGTTACACTAGAAATTCGATATCACTTGATATTGTGACCATTGAATAGTTTAGGGTAGGATATCTAGGTTAGTTTTGTTACATTTATTTTCTTTCATTTAATTTGAATAATGCGGTTGTGAAATCATACCAATGACAAAGCTAAGGACGAGGCATCATCATGACATCGTTAGGGAAATTTATTTAACTTCATTTCTTTCGCTATGAAATGTTTAATAATCATACTCTAAGTGAATCATTACTTCGCTAAAATGCTCTCATGAAAATGTATTTTTTATGGTTCTCTTTGGCTTTGAAATGAATATCGTAATTACTTATTCACTTTTTTATTTTGTTTTTTATTTCTTTGGTGTGTAATAAAAGGTAAAATCATCAAACACCTCACAAAATGTTAAATGGAACATTTAAAGTCAAGTACATTCTTACATCATTAAAAGATTAAAGGGATTAAATGCATAAATATTTAAATTTCATCTTATCCATAGATTTTCACCCCTTTTTATCATCCTTGACTTGTGATATGATCATTACATTGATAAGTGTTTCATTATTCATGACCTGTGCTTTGCTTTACTTTGGCATTTGTAGATTCTCCTAGTCATCTTCCTAGTTTGTATAAGGGTAGATTTCATCATTTTCAGGTTTTCCTTGGCATGATCGCTGGGAAAACATTTTATGCTTTGTATACATAAACAAAATCTTATCTTTAAAGAAATATTTTCTACGAATGTCTTCCTTGTGCCAATAGTCAGCCCTCCTGATAAGTTAGGTGTCTGATTTTGAAAATTTATTATTGGATCGTGCTTAATATTTGTCTTAGTCTTTCCACCATTGTTTAAAGCCTTTGTATTAAGCCCAACGGAAGTATATTTACATGATGGTTTAATTAATAAATACATGAGACTTTGGGTTAGCAAAGGACTAACTAGTAGAGATTAGTCATTAAAAACATTTCACACCATCCCTTGCTCTTAAGGAGTACATCTTCTTCCCCGACTATTAAGTAATCATTAATTATAATCATAGTTATATCTTAATACAAATAATTTAACTAAACGATAGGAGGTCTCATTACAAGCTAACCTACAATGATCATGAAGTCCAATGAAGAGACATTACCACTACTGGTCCCTAGACCAAGGTAGAGGATTTTAGTCTCAAGACTAAAATACAAGAGGTCTCATCAGGAGCTAGCTTGTTCACTTTTGTTATTCCTTGTGAATGGAACTATCGCAAGTTATTTACAAAGACATGACAATGAACTTCGGTTGATTTGTAGGAAACTTCAGAAGTAAAGTAAGTGATCTAAAAACTATGAGTCTATATCTAATAGATGGGATAATGGTATTTCATTGGGTTAAAAGGCATCTCTGTCGAGGATGTATATGCTTTCTAGAAGTAGTGGCCATGCATGTGGTATCGAAGTTAAACTAACACTTTTATTTACTCGTTTTCCTTGTCTTTCGCTAAATTCATTACCAGTAAAGTTTACTAATTTCTTTTTATTGCATTTTTGAATTATGGGGAAAATGATTTTGGCATGTTGAAAATTTACAACTTCCAATGATACAATTCAGAGGTGAAGCTTTTCAGGTTACTAGAGGACCAACATCTCACAACATATACCATTATTCCCTCACATTTATAAGTTTTGGATCACTTAACCAAAGTTAACAAGTTCACCCATTGAGTAGCCATTTGTTGGCTTGCCAACAACTCCCCTACATTTTGACCAAAATGAAGGGGCGCCCATTGAAGTTTTTGGAAAAGTGCCCCTTTATTGCACTTGATTTGTCGATTCTTTCCCTTATCCTCATTATTACACTTTATATCCTTCTTGTTCCTTCAGGGTTTAATCACATCTTGGTACATCTTTTGACCCTTGGAAGTTTTCCCTTAATTGTTTAGCTTCGAATGGTTTCCACATAGTCTCCTTATTGATTTGGGTGGCAATTTAAAAGTTTGACTACCTGTTGGCTTCCTCCTTTGAGTTGTTTGGAAAAATTGGTTGACTTGATCTTCATGTGACATCCTCGTAATACTTTCCCTATTGTAAATAAAAAATATATGAATTAATGAATATAATATGTATAATATTATTTATATATATGTGTGTGGGTGTGTGTAATATAAATAAATATTAAAATAATATAGAACATTATATATCATACAATGCCTATTTTAAATATTGAAATATTATAACTAATGATTAGGTTTATTATATATACATTATATAAACATAATACATATTATATATGTATATTATAAACCTTTGTTTTATTTATATATATATATACCCAAAATGAAATAAGCATAAAGTAAAAAAACAAAACCATGTATATATAATATGTATCATAAATACAAAAAATAAAAAGAAAGGTAGGGGATATATATATATCTATCTATATATATCTATATCTATATATATATATATATATATATATATATATAAACCCAAAATGAAATAAGCATAAAGTAAAACAAAAACATGTATATATAATATGTATCATAAATATAAAACATAATGGTTTCCACATAGTCTCCTTATTGATTTGATTTGGGTTTATATATATATATATATATAAATAAACCCAAAATGAAATAAGGATAAAGTAAAACAAAAACATGTATATATAATATGTATCATAAATACAAAACATAATGGTTTCCACATAGTCTCCTTATTGATTTGGATGGCAATTTAAAAGTTTGACTACCTGTTGGCTTCTTCCTTTGAGTTGTTTGGCAAAATTGGTTGACTTGATCTTCATTTGACATCTTCATAATACTTTCCCTATTGTAAATACAAAATGTATGAATTAATGTATATAATATATATAATATTATTTATATATGTGTGGGGTGTGTAATATAAATAAATATTAAAATAATATAAGACATTATATATCATACCATGCCTACCTTAAATATTGAAATATTATAACTAATGATTAGGTTTATTATATATACATTATATAAACATATTATATATGTATATTATAAACCTTTTATATATATATATATAAACCCAGAATGAAATAAGCATAAAGTAAAACAAAAACATGCAAATATAATATTTATCATAAATACAAAACATAAAAAGAAAGGTAGGGGATATATATATATATATATACCCAAAATGAAATAAGCATAAAGTAAAACAAAAACATGTATATATAATAGGTATCATAAATACAAAACATAAAAAGAAAGGTAGGGGAGGGCTGGTGGTGAATCAAATCATGAATACAAGTATGTTGAGGGATGAAGAAATGAGTAAAAAATTGTTTTAAAGGCCACCATTATATATATATATATATATATATATATATATAACAAACGCTAACATATAACAAAAAAAAATTATAAGATTCTCCAGCATAATGTTACATAGACCATGTGCCAACGTGAATGTCACATACCTAGGTTTCGCAATTTTTTTTTAAATATTATTCTCCTTTGTACACTATAGTTTATTATCTCATGGAGGTAATCCCGCACTCAATTTCATTAGTACTTATCCAAAATTAACTATCTTCTCTCTAATGTTCTCAAGTGAAATGTAAGGTGTATATGTTTATTAACATAGAAACAAAAATAACGAGGGTCTTGAATGATGCGTTTATTTAACCTTCATCAATATATCTTGGTTATTAAATTTATTTTATATGATTCTTAAAACCATGGAAATTCAAGTCAGATTTCAGGGGGTTGGGAGGCAGTAATCATGGAGTTTCATGAGGCGAATTGCAAATTTCCACCTCCTCCATACCCATGTGAACTTCACACTGTTGTCAGTACTTCAACCATGCAAACAATGAGGATTTTATTTTTTCCCCTCCAATGGTGGAAATTCATTTCTCCAAACCCTAACCTAGACATCGAAGTCATTTCCCTTTTCAATTGGTTTTTCTCATTGGTTGGGTTATGTCATGCTCGGAGGGCATGAGAGGTACTCATACCCTGGAAGATATGGTTTCTTACCAAGTTTTGTGTCAGTGATATTATTTCCTCAATTTTGTTCTTAAATCCATAATAATACTCGTAAGATTTAAATTATTTTGCTTCACTTCTTTATTCATAGCACAAAATCCTTTTCTTTTGTTTTATTGAACTTAGTTCCTTCTCATGTCGTGCCAGGGGCACTCTCATTCCCACCGTGAAAATTTCAGTTCGTCTCCATTTTAACAGTGCTACTGAACTTCATGAAATTACTTCCACAACTTTTCCCACAAGTAATTTTGTTTTTATCCTTTAATGTGCATCTTGCTTATAATCTCGTACTAGTATCAAATTCATTGTTGGGGTTCTTGGTCACCCATTCTTCGGTTGCTTCATTAGCCTAAGGTGCCACTGTTTCGCTAGAAGTGTTGGATAAGTTTCTATGGAAAGTGTCTTTACTCTCACAAAGACCTGGTAACTTTCTTTTAAAGGTTTTCATCTTTTTCTCCAGGGTTGTTAGGTTATTTTCTGTGGAGGGGTTTTCATTTATTTTTTTCCAAATGGTTGTTGTGGCTAGGCGAATTTGACCCATGCCTTCAGAGGATTCACGATGCCTTGGGTTGAAAGCATGGATCTGGGTTATGCACTTTGGAGAAAGAGGGTGAATTTGGGTTGAAAAAACAATAGCTCGATCGATCCATTTAAGTGCTTGATCGAGCAATTTTTAAACGTAAAATCAAGCTCCTCGAGACTTGCTATAAAAAGCGATTGAGCTATTTGAATTTAAAATAACTCGATCGAGCTATTTGAAATTTGAAATCAAAAACTAGGTCAAGTGTTTTAAGCACTCTATTGAGCCTCTTGAGTTCTAAAATCCACAATTTCAGCACCCCTTCTATAAAATTTCCTGCGACATCATTTTGTACCCTAGTGGACTTAGGATGAAATATGTCCTTAGGTAGTGGATTTGATCACGTTGGATTCATGAAATAATCCTCTATCCAATGTCATATGAGCTTGAAATTTTCTAATTCATATGATATTTTTCATCTAATTTCTTTTAAATATAATGCTTGAATTTTTTTTGAACTCTTTTAAAGAGGTTGAATAAAAAATCAATATCCTAAAATATACACAAATAAAAAATTTCAAAAAATACCACTATCTTCGTTTCGAGTCGTATTCAAAAGAGTACTTTTGTTTTTTCAATTTATTTAAATAGTTGAAAAAAACCTTATATGAACACATGTTTGCAAAATCCAATTGAAATATTACTTCGCCAAGTTCGAAAAATAATAAAAAAATATAATTTAGCATAGAATAATAAAATTTTAATATGAAAAAGTTAGATCTCTCTGTGTAGATCATGCACACATACACACACATACATATTTTAAAAATTACACATTTTAGATTAAATTATGCTATATGAACACATCCATAGCTCTTAATATGTGTGAAAATTTGCAAGGACAAGCATTTCATTTAATGGAAAATTGACATATTATACAACAATAAATATTTTTGAAAAAAATATTATTAGGAAAACAACATAATTCTCCAAAATTTTCCTTTTTAATCAGAATTAAAATTCACAGTGCTTATATGAATTTTGAGGACTTCGACTTGATAAAAGATAAAAAAAACTTGAAATTTCATCACCACATTTGGCCCTAAAGTGTAACCCATCTTCATGCTTTCACCCCTTGGTGTACATTCTCATATTATGTTCTCTTCCTTTGATAATGGTATTTTACCATATCTCTTTACAAGGCTTGTAAGCCCTTGGATGTTCTCACGACACTAATGGGAATCCTACGGGAATGTGCAGAATGAGAAATGCTTGTTGTCGTCATTGTTGCGGTTATAATTTCGCTATTTGGTAATATTTTTTTAATTGTACCTGGTTTATTTTACCCTAAGTATATTGGTACTCACTACCTTCTTCGAATAATTGTTACATGTATGCATGAAACTAGGGTTAGCTTAGAGGTTTTCGAAGACAAACGACATGCCTTCCACCTCTGACTCCTCCTTAATCTAGTACAAGTCAGTTTTCACTACATATCCTATCAGTATCTTTTTGTTATCCTAAAGGAATAATGGAATGTGTTTATTGTGCTCTCCTTAACTCTCGATATAGAGAGTGATTTCTCTCAACTCTTCCATCCGAAGGAAATGGAATTATGTTAAAAATTTCCATGCTAGTGGCATAGAATTTATGAATGCGACCTATGACCTTTTATGTATTTTACTTTTAGTAAAATTTGATGTTAAATTTATATAATTTTCATGGCATGGCACCTATCCTTCTCGTTCGTACTATATATATACTCTGTAGTGAAGCCTACAAGGGTTTTCCACTGGGAATTGTTTTTAAATACTTCTGCGATGAATTTCATTATCCTTGTGAACCAGGTAAATTAAGGTTATTTTTTTCTTTTAATAGACTCTATTGATAATTTTACAGTGCATGCCATGTTCTTAATATTATGGTGCCATACTATCTGTAGTATTCTTTCTTTTTGTTTTTTTCTTCTGAACCACAAAATTGAAATAATGGTTTCGCGAGTGAATGAATTTCACTTCCACTAGAATATAATTTCATTCGGTAAATTTATAATACATTGTACTCACAATTCCTTTTCACTGGTTATCTCCATTCCAAAACTGTTGCGTCTAAAATTGGATATATATATATATATATAAAACCCTTGATTTGTACAATTCTTGGTTACAATATTAGTTGCATATTAGTTTTATACTATATTCCCATGGGATAGCTTGCATGAATGCAATTTTTCTTGGTCAAGACTTGTTGTTTAGGTTTTGACTCATGAAAACTCCATATTGTTGGCTATCCGATTCTAGTTAGGGATCACTAATCCTTGACCACCAGAGCACTGGCTCTATCCTCACATAATATTAATCATATACAATGTCATTAGTTGATATCGGTGCATGGTGTTACTTAGTTTTCTTATATATTATCAAATATTATAAGGCTATAGACTATGTGTCCTTTCTCTTTCCTAATGTTAAACTACATGGATAGGATTCCATGCATATAGGATAAACACTACATGTTTTCTACTTTACCCTTAATGTCACAACACACACTTGCTAATTCCTTTCAAGTATAATTTTTTTTTCCCAAAACCTTGTCAATTTATTCCCCCCTTCTAAGACTAATAGCATACATAGCAATAGAACTATGTAATTAGGATTTAAATCTCTCATGCTCTGGTATAATAATTTATTTCCTAGCTATATATCTTCTAAGGTACTTTGACACTTTCCATATTTCTGGTCTTTATATTAGATTCTTCGCTTATTCATGAAGGTATGGAACTAGTTTCGTTTTAAGAAGAAAATAAACATAATTCACTTATTATAGGAATACCAACGATAACGATAGGTTCCAATATAAAATTTTGTATTCCTTCTTACCATAAAGGATCGAATTAGGTTTCCTCCAATAATTTTCTACATACTTATAACTATATCTACATTACATCCTTTATCCTGCATGTGCTTCATCACAAATTCATAATAAATTTTAAATGGTCATCTATATACTTACACGATCAAACCTCATCATTACGTATCAATACACAACACATGTAGAATTAAATCAATTTCCTATGAGAGACTATTTAGCTTATTTTATCACTAGTGCAGCAAAGTATAAATTCATGCAAACAAATCTTATATCATCCAAAATTCAAACATAATTCCGATATCAAGATGTAATATAACTTAGTAGAAGAATTCATGTTGGGAAAATTACTCAAGAACTGGGAACGTTCATCCTAACCATGAACTGAATGCATCAGTTCCCCACTAAGCTAAGATATTCTTTCCAATGGAATCAAGAACCTCATTGATTCTGAAGTGGTGTATTTTATAAGTTTTTCCTTCCCTAGCATATTTTAGCAACATCCTTCTTTTTAGGTTTTCCAACCCACATGCCTAGGCCTTTTTTTTCTAAATGTTCTTTTCCTTTTTCCTTAAATCATGCCTTTCTCTCCCGTGGCACTTTGTTTTACCCAAACTTGGTATATTTTCCCAACTAAGTCATTTAATAGACCTTTTTCTCCCATCATATTAAATCTTGTCTATTTCCTCCTAGGGATTTTTAGGAGATATTTAAGGGAATATTTATCTTGAATTTAACCATCAATAATTATTTCCAATCTTGGAAATAATCTTCTAACTCTAGTGCTTATTTCCCAAGTAATTTCCAACATTTTATTTATTAATAATAATTTATTAATTACATCACAATAATTTTATTGATCACATTATTTCACAAGTCTAACATGGCTTTCCTAGCCATCTAGTCTAAAAATAGTCTAGGTCTAAAAATAGTAAATCATTAACATAGAAAATGGAGGGGTATTACATCTTCCCCCCCCTTTTATCCAACAATGTCCTCGTTATTCATTGTCCAATTTCCCTCCTTCTAAAACTATGTTGGAAAAGGCTCCCACATTTTTTTCTCCATCGCCAAAGTCAACTCTTCAGGTGTAAAGTGCTTCCATTGCACTTTAACCTGAGCAATGTCTCGATTTCGGAGCAAGATCTCTTTTTGATACAATAAGATACATGAAAAACATTGTGTATTTTTATATGCGTGGGTAATGCCAGCTCATACGCTACTGGCCCAATGTTATTCAAAATTTCAAAGGGCCCATAAAACCTGGTGTTAATTTGGCACAAGTTCCCATCATTAAGATGATTTCCCTTGATTTAAATCTTATGTGCACATGTTCTCCAACCTTAAATTCCTTGTGGGTTCTATTTTTATCATCATAACTTTTTTTGTCTATCTTATGCAAATTTTATGTTTTGTCTAATTTTTCACACCATTTATCCCATTTCTTGTAACACATTGAGTCCCAAGATTAGCCTGTCTTCCGATTGACTCCAGTTGAGAGGTGTGTGGTATTTTCTGCCATATAAGGCTTTGTAAGGACTCATTTTTATTAAAACTTGATCACTGTTGTTGTAGAAAAATTCTGCTAGGTGCAGGAAATCTTCTCGTTTAGCATGGTTGTCCATGACATACATTCTTACGATGTCCTCTAGAATCTTATTTTTCCTCTCCGTCCATCCATCAGTTTGGGGGTGATAAGCAGTATCAAAATTTAGTTGGGTCCCCATCCCTCCAAACAATTATTTCCACAATTTGGAACTAAATTTAGCATCCTTGTTAGATATTACCATTTTTGGTATTTCATGCAATCAAAAGATCTCCTTCATAAAAATGTTTGCAATTTGATTTGTTCCATAGGTAGACAGTATAAGTATAAAGTGTGTTGCCTTACTTAAGGTGTCTACCACCACCATAATGGAATCATGTTGTCACCTTGTTTTTGGTAGTCCTATTATAAATTCTAACAAAATCACTTCTCATTTCCATTCAGGAAGGGGTAGTGGATTCAAAAATTCAGTTGGGTTTTGGTGTTCTACTTTCACCTACTGAAATTCTAAACATTTGGATAAATATTCTGCTACTTTCATTTTCATGCCATGCTAGTAAAACTCCTTCCTTCATGTAGTTATCATATTTTGATATCCGGGGTGTCCAACATATAGTTTCTTATGATATTCATCTAATTTCATCTGTTTTAAGGCACTTGTGTTAGGAACGTACAATCTGTTTCTCTATGTTAACAATCTTTCTAAATTTTCAACATAATCAGAATATTTACTTATTGCATTTTTTGTTGAATTTTCAGATAATATTGATGTTCCTGTATTGAATGCTTCATTTCCTCCACAAAATCTGCACTGACACTAATAACAGGAAACTTCCATAAGGGCATGTTCATGTCTACTTAAAGCATCTGCTCTTTTATTTTATTTACCCTTAATGTGTTTTCTATCAAATTCAAATTCACTAAGAAAAGAAATCCACCTATATTATCTAGAATTAAGATCTGGTTGGCTGAAGAAGTATTTAAGCCAATGTGACTTGTTGTCCAAGTGAATTTTTTTCCCAATAGGTAGTGTCTCCACATATTTAAAGTGTGTATCACAACGTCCAATTCTAAATCATACACTGCATTGTTCCTTTCATGTCACAGTTTTATTTTTCTAGATTCATATGCCACCATTGAATTCTTTGGCATCAAGACTCCACCTAAACCTTCCAAAAAAGCATCAATGCATACAACGAGTTTCATTTCCGAGTCTGCAATTTTCATATTTGGTTCTTTTTTTAATGATTTTTTTAATTTGTCAAAACTTTCCTGACACTTGCTTGTCCATTCAAATTTTGTTCCTTTCTTTTGTAAGGAAGTTACAGGGTAGGCCAATTTAGAGAAGCCTTCAATAAATCTTCTATAGTATCCTATAATTTCCATAAACGATCAGAAATCTAACACATCCTTAGGTATGAGCTAGTTCAAAATGGCCCTAACTTTCTAAGGATCAACAAATATTCCATCCTTTGAAATGACATGATCCAAATCTTGTATTTTGTCCTTGTAAAAATCACATTTGCTAAACTTAGCATATAGTTGATGTTCTCTTAAAGTTTTTAGCATTAGAATCAAATGCTCTTTATGCTCTTTTTCATTTTTGTAATACACCAAAATCTCATTTACAAACACCATCACAAATTTATCCAGGTACTTACTAAGTACATTATTCATTAAGCACATAAATGTCATCGGTGCATTGGTAAGGCCAAATGGTAACATTACAAATTCATCGTGACTATATCTGGTTCGAAAATTTGTGTTATGAATGTCTTGATCCTTTATTCACAACTGGTGATACCCACTCCTTAAATCAATTTTTGAAATATGGTTTCCCATGTTACTTGATCAAACATATTATCAGTACGAGGCAACATGTATTTGTTTTGAATGGTCAATTTATTTAACTGTTGGTAATCTATGCAAATTCTAGGTGTGTCATCCTTCTTCTTCGAAAATAACACGGGAGCCCCCCCATGGTGAAACATTGGGTCTAATATAGCCTTTATCTAGTAGTTCTTACAACACCATCTTCAAGTCCAATAATTATGGAATACTCATTCAATAAGGATCTCTAGACACTAGGGTTCTCCTAGTACTAGATCAATGGAGGAATCTATGTCTCCATGGGGAGGTAAACCCAAAATCTCTACTAGGAAAACATCATTAAAGCCCCTTATAATTAGCAGTTCATCTAGTTTCTATTTTTTTTGTTTGTTTCTTATTTACTTCAACATCAACTAAAAATAACAGACACCCTTCCACGGAACTCTTTTTTAGTTTCAATGTTATCTATATATTTAACTAGAATGGGTTTTGGTATGCATTTTATTAATTGTGGTTGTCCCTCCTTATTAACACAATTCATTGTTTTCTCTAAACATATTATTACCGCTCCATGTTTCTCCAATGAATACATACCTATTGACACGTCATATAACTCTAATGGAAGTACATTTAAATTTACTCCAGTGGGACAAGTATTTAAATCTATGGGACATTGTCTTACATGGCTAATTACCTTCCTCTTTGTGTCGGTAGTTAGTTGTACCAGCCATGCATTCTTAAATTGTTTTAGTTTTTAGATTACATTTTTCCACAATTTGAGGGAAAATATAACTAATGTTAGCCCCTATGTCAATTAACATACAGACAAAATGGTTCAAAGCAGTGCTTTCAATCTCGATCATAGTGGATTGGTGCTCCAATTGTCTATCCTCCAATGTTGTATTTGTCTTTGGTATGTTTCTAGCAATATCGTCTAGTGTTGTTCCTTCCTGTATAGCCTGTATGTTTTGAATAGACATGGGTTTATGCGGGAAATCCCTCAACAAATGAGGTTCTCCACACCCCCAACAATTCAAAGGTTCTTTTTCTTTAACCCCACCTGTATTTTTATTGTTCAAAGCCATGGGCTTGAACCTAGTTCAATATTGTGTTGGTTGTGTTGAATTCCCTCTATTGAATTTCTTTCACTGGTGATCCCTTCCAAAATTTTTTAAATATGTGGGTTTTTGTCTTCTTGTCCCCACTGTGGTTTTATTCTGGTCCTTTCCTTGCCAAGGTTTTGAACCCTCCTCTTTTCCTTTAAACTTCTGATAACACAATAATTTTTTTCTCACTGCTTTGTTCATTTTTTTAGGGTTCTGAAACTTAAACTTTTCCTTATAAGAGACGAGAAAGCAGTTTAGAAACTTTTTCAATTTATCCTTCTCTTCCTTAATGTGGGCAAGATAATGCAGCAAAGTGGTGAATTTAGCAATGAACTCATCCATAGTTAATTGTTCTAGTCTTAACTCATGAAATTCCTTTGCACGATCATCATAATATCGTTCATTTAAATATGCATATTTGAACTTATTCTAAAACTCTTCCCAAGAAACAATCATTTCATCCAATAAATGCACTGATATAGCCTCCTCCCACTAGAGGGCAACTTTCCCTTATAATTGATAAATGACCGATATGACCTTCAAATTACTCTCATACTGATAAACTTGAAAGTACTTCGTTATATTAGGAATCCATGATTACACATCCTCTTATTTTTCACCATAAAATGTAGGGGGTTTTATTTTTCTAAACTCCCCTTGCAACTCCATTTTCTTCTTCCTTTTTTGAGTCTTTGATAAGTTTTGTCTGAATCATCCCCACATTCAAACTTTTCTATTTTAGTCTCAACATTTTTCCTTTTCATTGGTTCCATTTTTCCTCCATCCTCTCCTATTTCTATTATTCAGTGACTATACTTTTCAGTCAAAATCTCTTATCATCCTTTCTTGTTTTTCACTTACTTTCAGCGACTGCTCATTATTGCTTCTAAGATAAACCAACTCCTATTGTACACTTCTCACAATCTCAATAAGTTGAGTTGTTGGTGGGGTAGTGTTGATGGCCAAAAATGACCTCATCAACATGTAAGGGAGACCATATATTAAGGGCCCAACTAAGCCCTTATCCATTTGATTTGGTTGTTATGACTGGTTCAATTAGGTCCATTTACCCCCTCTCTTTCCTTGATTACTTGTGGTATTGCTATTACTTGCCAAACAAGAAAAGCGATATCAGTATTACTCCGTTGTTGTGCATGAACAGGAAAACAACCCTTATGCTGACTTAAGGGCTCAACCAAGCCACACTAAAGTTTTCGCCTAATGTAAGGAGACTTCTAGAAACACAATGATTAATATAAATGAAAATTAACTATAAAATGCAAGAAAAAGGAAAGAAATCATAATCCTATATTGATTAGGAAGATGTATACCTAACCCAGCCGAGAGCAAGGTAATTAAATGGATTGGGGATTTAATATGTCTCGTTTATGATGAATATCTGAGTAACAAAATAGTTTTATAGTTGATATTATGATTACAAAATATGTTATGTTTGGAGAAATATTAATAATGCATTATTAACTATTAAAGCCAGGAAAAAGCTCACACGATTTCAATAGTAGTTAAATTTATTTTAGATAGAAGAATTTTGAGTAAATGGTTACTTAAAAATATGATTTAAGAACTTGAGAAAAAGAGAAAAATAACAACAAATCTATGAGACTAATGAACTAGATAGCTAATCCAAATGGCATTCATCCTCACATTAAACAACAATTCTCAATATGAAAATCATTTCACATAGATTTGCTATAAAAAGGATAAAATTTGAATTCAAAACAAAAGTATATTAATCAAAAAGTGATGAAACCAGGTCTCAATGCCCTATTTCTCAGTTTGATCTTCAATAATTCTTCCAAGAGCATCAACTCTACTAATCGTAGGAAGGAGTTGTAATAGTACAAACTCTCCTATGTAACAAGACTTGAATACTGAAAGAAAAATCTCCAAACTACTTAGATCTGAGCATCCCCTTTCTCCTACAACTAAAAACTATTTACAAATGTGCTTCAAAACATTCAAAATGTAGAGAAGAGGAACCTCTTCCTCATTCTCAAAACAGATTATTTATTATTTACAAAAGTCTCCAAAAATAGAGAGCTGTTGGAAGTGGTTCAAATCCCTCTATTTAGGAGTTGCAAATCCTATTCTTCTCTTTTTCTAATGAAATATAATTTCTCTATGATCTCTTAGTTCCATCTTCTCAAACAAATCTCCTGCAAAAACTAACCAAATTTCAAAATAAAATAAATTAATTTTGCACAATAAAATCAAAGTTCCAAAAAGGGAAAATAAACTCTTTAATTAAAATCAAATTAAATATATAAATTAATGGAAAATAGCGTGTCTCGTTGATCTTTGTCAAGTCTTCCATGGCTCAATAAGGCTTCTATCAAACCAATTTGCAACAACGAAAGTTTTGGTAAGTGAAATTGTTTCAACAAATTTTCCAAAATATTTTTATGTTACAATTTGGTAGCTCCATATTCTGCTACTTTTTTGGTATACTAAATTTTCATATTTAGTTAATTTAATTCTCTCATATTATTCTCCATGTGTATAGCTTTCCAGTGAGTCATCATGGGCCTCATTTGACCAAGTAAAACTCAAAATATGCCTATCCAAAATCAAGATATCAAAATTGCCACTGTATTAGAAAATGCATGCTTAAATAAATTTGAATATTTTTATTAAAACTCTATTTCTAAATTATATTCCTAATTTGAAAATTATTTTCAATAAATTAAATTAAACTAAATTAATTGTCATGAGTGGAGTTGATTGTACTTGTTTTACCTGAAAATCTTCAAGAATTTTCCTGAGCCACACAATTTCTTTTGTTGCTTCAGCTGCTCCCACGTATTCTGCTTCTGTTGTGGAATCTGCTGGAACTGAATGGTTGCGTGATCTCCAAGAGACACCTCCTTATCTAAGACTCATAGCATATCCTGAAGTTGATACCTCATTTTATTTGCCTCCATCAAAGTCTAAATCAGAGTATCAAATCAAACTGAAGTCATCCACCTGTGTATACTTGATTCCAAAGTCTTGAGTTCCCTTTAAGTACCTTAGAACTATTTTTGCAGCAGACCAATGTCCCTCACAAGGCTTTTGCATAAACTTGGAGAGGATTCCAACAACAAACTAAATGTCTAGCCTGGTAGTAGTTAGGTAGTTGAGGCTTCCTACAAGCTGTCTATACTTTGTTGTATCCTCAAATTCTTTTCCTTCAATAGATGGGAGCTTTAAGTTTTTTTTCCATTGGAGTAGCAAGAGGATTGCACTCTGTCATGCCAAACCTGTTCAATAGATCTCCAATGTATTTCTTTTGAGAAATAATTATGGACTTTGGATGTTGAGTTACTTCAATGCCAAGATAGTAATGAACATAGCCCAAATCAGTCATTTCAAAACTTTTCCCCAATTCGTTCTCTATGGATGCAATGTAGCTTTCATTGTTCCTTGTCATCAAAAGATCATCTACATATACCACAAGATATACAACTATTTTGCCAATTTTCTTGACAAATAAAGTTGCATCATCAATATCAAATGTTTGAAATTGAGTTTCAGAAGATGCTCAATTAGTTTTTCATATCAGGCTCATGGTGCTTGTTTGAGGCCATACAAGGACTTCACAAGTTTGCATACTTTATGTTCATGTCCTTTGACTGCAAATCCTTCAAGCTGGGACATAAAAACATTCTCTTCTAGATCTCCATTCAAGAAAGCAATTTTTACATCCATTTGATGGACTTTCCAACCGTTCTGAGCTGCTAGTGCAAAGAGTGTCTAGATGGTAGCCCATTTTGCTGTGGGGGCAAAAGTCTCCTCATAATCGACCCCTTCCTTTTGTGCAAAACCTTTTGCCACAAGCCTAGCTTTGTAGAGCCATCAGCTTTATACTTGTTCTTGTAGAGCCACTTGCAGCCAATTGGTTTGGTTCCTAATGGAGGATCAACCAACTTCCAAGTGTCGTTCTTTATGAGGGCATCATACTCCTTTTTCATCGCTTCTTTCCATTCATCATGAGAAGAAGCTTCTTTGAAGGAAGTTGGTTCAAAATCTGTAGACAAGTTCAATTCACAATCGTAAGAAACATCCATATCAACAGGTGAATTAGAGTCATCTACATCACCTCCATTTTTCCAGTTTGACTTTCTGGTTCCTGTCTTTCCAACTTCATCAGGATGAACACTTTCAAGTGTCTTTGTCAGCCACTTTGGGGGACCTTTTTCAGATGGTCCAGGCTGCTCTGTTGATTGAGTTGGGATGGAATCAAGATTGAGTCTCCCAATTCTATCAATCACATTACTTAAAGCATCATCTGTTGTTGGAGTTTCATGCAGGGGAGAGTGTTCTTCAGAAGAAGATTCCACATGTTGATCTAGTATAGGAATCCCCCCTTCAAGATGTGGAATCTGATTATCAAATTCTTGAAATTATTTTTCTTTTGCGAATCTATCCAAGCGATCAAGTTGCCACTCAACAACATTGTCAGTTTTGGATGATTCAAGGAAAATTACATCTCTAGATACAACAAACTTCTTATTTAGTTCATCATAGAGGAAATATGATTTCGAGGTGTTTGAATATCCCAGAAAGATACACTTATGACTTCTAGCACCAAGTTTGTTTCTACGTACCTTTGGTATCAAGGCATAACAGGTGGAACCAAAGACCCTGAGATGCTTTACCGAAGGAACATGTCCATACCACATTTCATATGGGATCTTGTTTCTTATAGCATTAGATGGACATCTATTCTTTATATATGTAGCACATAGAATAGCATCAGCCCAAAACATTATCTTTACATTTTTGAAGAAGAGCATGGGTCGTACCATATTTAAGATTGTCCTATTCATTCTTTCAGCTACACCATTCTGTTGGGGATTATAAGGCATAGTTGTTTGATGTTTTATCCCATGTTGGCGAAGATAGTTTTCAAATTCATTTGATGTGTATTATTTTCCATTATCAATGTGAATAGACCCAATATGAGATTGTGCATCATTTTCAATCCATTTATGAAAATTCTTGAATGTTTGAAAAGCATCAGATTTGTTCTTCAATAAATAAACCCAACACATTTTG
Organism: Pinus tabuliformis; assembly: GCA_031772625.1. NCBI lineage: Eukaryota > Viridiplantae > Streptophyta > Pinopsida > Pinales > Pinaceae > Pinus > Pinus tabuliformis. The sequence continues at coordinate 1,155,061,746 of CM062817.1, forward strand.
GTGCAGTCATCAATAAAGGTCATGATATATTTATTTCCATTTGCAGAAGGAACAGGCATTGGACCACATAAATCTAAATGAATGAGTTCAAGTTTTCTATGTGCTCTTGATGTGAATCATGAAAAGACTGTTTGCTATGCTTTCCTAGAATGCAAGCATCACATTGCTTAAGTTTCCTAGGAATTGTAGGCAAACCAGCAACACCATTTTTCTTCAACAAGCGGAGACTGTCATAGTTCAAATGTCCAAATCTAGCATGCCATAATAAACTTGATGGAAGTGTACCTTCTTCATGATGAGAATTGTATGAGAAATGTTGTGCATGAGCAGAGGTTCCTTGTAGTTTGAGAAGCCTTTCTTCTTCTATTCCCCTCATGACAAGTGAGTGGTTAGATGCTTTTCTTACCTCAAGCTTGCCATCAAACATATGAATGGAGTGACCTTGCTGGCGGATGTGGACTAAGGACAACAAGTTTCTCTTGAGCTGTGGGAGATATAGAACATGATTCAGAAGATAGTCTAGAAGACCAGGTAGTTTAAGCCTGATTGTGCCAAGCTGTTAGCCTCTCTCATAAAACAATAATAAATCCAAAAATAAATAAATAAATTAAATATTCCAAGTTGGGAATTTGTGCCTAACTCTTGGGTTGTTCCTCTAAGATAGGAGTTAGTTTAGGTAACTCCTATATTGGTGTGTGTCTGGTGAGAAATTATCTCAACCAAAGGAGAAATTATCTCAACCAAAAGTGTCTAAGATAGCACGCACTATCTTGAGAACACTGTCTCTCATCTATTTATTTGTAACACTATATTCAATTATTTGATGAATAGAATGAAAATGATAGAATACTTGAGGAAGCCATGAGGCTTCAATCCTTAAAAAAAAAAAAAAAAAATGAATAAAAATGTGAGAGAGAATACCTGAGGTGGAAGCCTTTTTTGGCCAATATTTTGTGTCTGGTTTTATGTGTGTTTTTCTGTTTGAGTTAATTTCATTTTCATTATGTGGTATCAAAGCTACGGTGAGATTAGGTCGGGTGTTCGATTTTGTTGAGTGAGCCCTTGTCAATATTGTGGAGCATTGTGGTAAAGCGCTGGAGCAAAGGTCCTATTTCTGCGAACATTGAATGGGAACTAGCATCACACGACCCTGCAGACTGGTGCAAGAGCCGAAGAGTATAGGACGTGGTGTGGTCAGGAGTCTAGTCGCTCACTTCAGATTTCTGCAGTTTTTCTTTTGAGGGAAAGAATTCTATTCGCTATGCTTTGGCATGTGTTTTACAAGAATGGTTATTCAGTAAGTAAAAATATCGCTTCACTGTATCGATTGCTGTTTATTTGATAGGCTTTCATTTTTCTGAACAATCTTCGTATATGAGGATAATATGAGTATATCAGAACACTAAAAAGTTGTGGCTTGTACAATTACACCTCGTCGCATTTGAGAAATATCTAAATTCGACTTTTTTAAAGCCCAATCTCTGGCAATCCATCCAATAGACTTAGATAAAATCCACGTCCAACCATAGCAGTCGCACCGGCTCCCAGCAGAACTTGTCAAATTATTTGATATTATCTGCTTACAATCTGAATTGCATTGGGTCTACGATAGACCATCTCTAGATTTGGTGTGTTGAAAAGGAGCATACTATGATTGATAGGCCTGTGGAGAACTTGTAACGGCCAGAAATATCTGCGCAGAAGAGATCGAGGGTGCAGAGGAGTGTGTGTCAATTGAAGCCATTTGAATCTGGTTTTCGGTGGCCTTGTTTTATTCCATTGAAAAGACAGCCATACTCTTTTATCCAGACGACTCTCCCGAAATGTTAAAATCGACTCGCACAGAGCCTTCCTGACTGCTTCTGTGGAGGACTCATGGTGTGAAGGACACATGAACACTGCCCTATTGTTGGCGTTGTTTCTTCTAATTAGCGCCCTCTGTCATATGGTGAAGAACGTTGCTGCTTCTGAATCTGTCTTACATTGAATTGTTACCCAACAGTAGTGAATGGAGGGGCGAATGGATCTACTTCTACTGAAGCTGCCGATGGAGAACTTGCTTGAAATCGCTGCTATGGAGTTTTGAGCCTGCGTTGGTTGCCTATTATGCCGGCGTCCCAAGAGTTACTTCTTCGTGGCTGCGTTACTTCCAAAGGTACAACACATGTCACTGAAGGAAAGCGTGGAGTTGTTTTAATTATCCGCATAGCACCTGCAAGTAACGTTGAGTTTCATTAAAGCGTTGATGGATTGATTCAAACCATGCCATTGAAGTGAATGCCCTCCAACTATTCTAGCTTTCACATCCGTCAGCTAGATCAAATTTTCAAAGTCAAAACATTTTAAAGCACTCTTAATGGAGTAATATTTTTAAAGGTTTTATGCGTGGAAAATGTGCATTTCCAAAACGTGAGTTTAAGCCTTATGCATAAAAAAGAATGAGTGGTGTAATGTGAAGCGGAGATTTTATTATGTTTGAGTTTTAAGTGGGCATAAGTTAGTTAAAGTGTTTTTTTGGAGAGATAAGGAGTGGATAATTTTTTTTTTTATAATGAGGTATGCCTTTTAATGTGTAAAAAAAAATTTTGGAGTGCTTTTGGGAGATATAAGGAGTGACATAAGCAAGAAAATGAGTGGATAAGGTGCATATTTTGTAATTTTGGAGAGATAAGTTAGTTTTTGGAATGAGAAGTAAGAAGTAACTTTTTACATTTTGGAGAGATAAGGACTATTGGTTTGAGTGAGAATCATTATTGTAATCCAAAGTAATTTTTTACTTTGAGAGAGATTGAATCAGCGCAGGCATTTCTTTGAACGCATTTGCTTCCAAAATTTGCGAGCGTCAGATTTTCATTGTTTGAGAAAGCTTCAGTGGCAATGTTGTAAAAGATGAAAGATTGATGACCTTAATACTCAATAAAGACATATTATTTGTGGTGATTGTGTCCTAGATCCGCCCGAAATTGAATAAGGGGATCTAAGGTACACTATGTGTGCTTCATGGCGCATGTGTTTTATGGATTCATGTTTTTGCTTTTTGATATGTGTCTAGTTTTGACACATAAATGATCTCATTTCATGCACACATAAAATACAATGCCAGCAAGCACAACACCTATAACGAAATAGTTGCAAGGAAGGATAATTAAGCTCAACACATGCATTTGCGTCACTACAACAAATAATCAAAGTTTTCAACATTGGCATTCTACCTCAACAAACAATTTCACTCAATACAATCAAGTTCATGAATCTGCAGACTCCAACATTTCAAAGCAATGTCTACATCACTACAATCAGGTTAATGAATCTGTAAACTTCAACGTTTGAGCGCACAGTCTACATCAACATTATTGAACTTGTACTAAAACTCAAATTACATTGTATTGTAAGGGTGCATTCTCAGTTGAAACCGACACCCAAGTCTTGAATTGAGTCAAATTGAAATCATTGAAGTGAGTCATTAAAATCATTAAGCGTTTTTTGGGTGCATTTTCGATAGTGTTCGACACCCTTCCTTTAAGCAGAATCAAGTGAATGCACGGATTTTTAACTCTAAAGCAAACAAGAAACAAGTTCACATCTCCTACAAGCGAGCATGAGTATTCATTCAAGCAATTTGCGTCAAAACAATACAAAGTTCAAACCTTCAGGCGAGCCAGAGTGAATTTCATTGCAGCAACCATAAAAGCAACCAAACAAGTTCAAATCTAACACCAATCAAGCAAGTTGAGATCGACATCAAGCGAGTGTGGCTATTCATTCAAGTGAGTGTGAAGTCATCAAGTGAGGCAAGTGAACGTTCACACAAACACGATTGTCATCAAGCGAGCGTGAATTCCAAAGTCTAAGTAAGAAAGTTCTACAACTCTAGCAAGTGTTCCCAGCAAGTGCAATAAGCAACAAATAAAGCGAGCATGCCATTCAAGTCCCATAGCAAGCGAGCCTGTCATCCAAGTAACAAAATCAAGTGCAACAGTTCAAATCACAACATCTATGACAAGAGAGCCTGATTTCAAGTGAGCAAGTTCAGATGGCGCAACATATTCAGTTGTTAAACATTCTTCACAGTTTGATCATCTCCAGTGCTGAAGACATGGTCCACATCAGCAAAGAAACTCTTGCTGATATTTCATGGCATCTCCAACAAACACATGAAACCATTGAGTTTCTTCAACTAGAGTCGCGACTACAAAGAGATGAGCTACAACAAAAGAGTGCTTCTTCCAAGTCATTCAACCATACAGATGAAGATAAAGATGTTGATTCCAAATCACTCATCCAAACAACTTCAAGTGTCGAAGTTGTTCATGATCAAATTCAAATTTCTTCCAAACCCATCATCAAGCCCTGGGAAGAGATTCAAAATAACAAGAATCGACGAGGCTTAGGATATGTCACTGATGACACCAACTTACATATCCCAGATTATTCCAAGCCAATTAAGTTTGTGAGTGCAGGATTTCTTGAACAACACACCTCAGCAGGTTCTGAAAAAGTTGCAGACAAACAGAATTGCACGCAATCTGAAGTTGATGTCCAACTGAAATGTTCTCATTGTCAAAGAACTGGTCATATGGAAGATCAGTGTTTTGATCTCCATCCTTGTCGCCATTGTGGCAAGCCCAATCATTCCTCAGAAAAATGTAGCAACCAACAAAAATCAGCCAGATTGAAGATACATTATGAATGGATCGATCCTTGGGAATGGTCATCCATAGTCAAAAGATTGTCTCAGTTTTACAACCGACTACAATCACACATAGTGCAGCAAGCAGTAAACCGATGATGGTACTCTCATGCAATTGAATGAGGGAGTACAACAGTGAAACTCTCCTACACCTGAAGGGGGGAGGTTCAAATATATTTTGGAGAAGATTGCCTCTCCTTTTAGCTGACAATGGGGGGAAAATGTCAATGAAATTGACAAGTGGTTGTCAGACTGAAAGTCTCGACAACATCAGCGAAGTAGCCAGTGGGCTTTTTTCATCAGCAGTGAGCATCAGCAAATTCTCCAGTGGGCAATCGACAGCCAAAGCAACAATGAGCAGCTTTCATCATAGTAAAAACAACATTGAGTTGTTTTTCGACATCTTCAGCCAGTGGGCAATCATCATCAGCAAACACGCCAGTGAGCGTTCATCAAATTGTGTCAGTGGACACCGGATGTTGTTTTCAAAGGAAAATTGGATCCTTTTGTGGCTTGGAACGTGATGGAGTTGTCAAGCAACATTCAGAGATGAATCAAGCATGCAGCTGATTCATGTTCTCTTCAGATTTGAGTTTTTTCCAGCATCCAATTTTGGTGGTTTTTTTCAGGGAATATTTTTGAGGATCAACATGAGAACTTGGAAGATGGTTCCTTGTTCTTATTTTGGATTTATCATTGAAGGGGGGAATGTTAGCCTCTCTCATAAAACAATAATAAATCCAAAAATAAATAAATAAATTAAATATTCCAAGTTGGGAATTTGTGCCTAACTCTTGGGTTGTTCCTCTAAGATAGGAGTTAGTTTAGGTAACTCCTATATTGGTGTGTGTCTGGCGAGAAATTATCTCAACCAAAGGAGAAATTATCTCAACCAAAAGTGTATAAGATAGCTCGCACTATCTTGAGAGCACTGTCTCTCATCTATTTATTTGTAACACTATATTCAATTATTTGATGAATAGAATGAAAATGAGAGAATACTTGAGGAAGCCATGAGGCTTCAACCCTAAAAAAAAAAAATGAATAGAAATGTGAGAGAGAATACCTGAGGTGGAAGCCTTTTTCGACCAATATTTTGTGTCTCGTTTTTATGTGTGTTTTTCTGTTTGAGTTAATTTCATTTTCATTATGTGTGATGTGGACTAAGGACAACAAGTTTCTCTTGAGCTGTGGGAGATATAGAACATGATTCAGAAGAAAGTCTGGAAGACCAAGTAGTTTAAGCCTGATTGTGCCAAGCCCTGATGGCTTGATTTTTGATTGATCTGCAAAGTATACTGCTCCATCAACATTTTCAGTGAAATCTTCAAAAAGTATTTTCTATGAGTCATGTGGCAGGTTGCTCCTGAATCAAGCAACCAATCATTTTTCCAAGAAGCAAGTGAAGTATTAAATAAATCTTCATTTACTCCAATGTTACATTGTGCCACAACATAGTGAGCGGATTCAGGTGCTGTACCTTTGTCTGTATCATCAGTTTTACCTTTCTGTTGGTTTCTTTTCTGCTCAATTTTGTCCCATGGTAGCTTGCATGTAGAGGCATCATGTGATCCATTTCTTTTGCAGCGAATACAGTGCAAATCTACATTTTCTCCTTGAGAATGTCTACCCCCCCACCTCTAAAATATCTTCCTCTTCCTCTTCGACCTCCTCTTCCTCTTGAAGAATCTTGAGCAGGATGCCTTTCTTTATGAGCAAGGCACACTGCCTCTTCAAAAGATTTAGGGGATGTCTTCTTTCCAAAAGCTTTCTCTCTTTCAACGAACTTTTTCACAAGAGAGTCAAAGGTTATATCTTTGAGATTTCTATTTTCTTGCAATGACTCAAGATAATTGGAGTAAGTAGGATAAACTTCCTTGAGAAAAGCGATAAGAGGAATATCCAATTCAACCTTAGTGGATTTGATATCATGCATTATAGACTTTACTTCAAATGCAAGAGCAAGAGGATCATTATTTTGCAGTTCAAGAGTGAAGAGTTTAATCATGAGTTGAACAACTTCAAGTGCAGAATGTCAGTCATAGAGTTCTTTAAGCTTTTGTAAGGCTTCAAAGGCAGTTGAATATGACGAAATATGGCGACTCACCTCTTCATTTATAGATGTTGCGATTAATGCATAAGATTTGTTGTTCCTGTTTTGCTAAATGACAAGCTCTTTGTCTGAGGTAGGCTGTACTCGTTCATTGTCTCTGTCTCTGAAACGCACTCCTTTCCACAACTCATTGAAAATGAGGGTGTGTTTTATCATCCGAGACCATTCAGGATAGTTCTTCTTGCCAGTGAGAACTATTCCCACCATGGATATGATTGAATGCATACTATAGCAAAAAAACTTCTGCTGAAAAACTTTTACTCTTAGTGGAAAAAAAATATAGTTCTGATGTGACTGGACAACAAACTCAAATGTCAATTCACATTCATCTGCACAACGTTAAAGTATAGAATATGGCAGTGTACTAAGTCCAAAAAAATTACCCTCAACAGCATAAAGCACCGCGTCCACTAAAAGGCCTGACACATCATAGTCCAGGAGTAATTGAACTACATTCGTACGAAGAAGAACCTTGCATCATAGTCCAAGAGTAACTAAATTACTGTTCAATATCTCAGATTGTCACACCTTTGTTTGTATCAAATCATACATCTCAGATTTCCCCAAAACTTAAGTCTTGTATTATATCTCAACTTTCAAGGGAGACTCGCGTTTATGTTTTAATCATACGTTTCGAATGAACTTCGGATTTTGAAGCAGAAGAGTCCTAGATCTTAGTTATTGTGTATGATAATCAAGTGTATCATAGTGTTTCATATGAAGACAATACAAATTTTGGAACTCAGACTTCAAGAAAGGGCTTGTATCACTTGTTTTGCATACAGAAAACAATTCGAACTTCTTAAATTAAGATACAAAGATGTAAAATCAGACTTCATAGGGATTTCAAAGAGGATTTCAAATACAGCTACCAACAAGAAGTGATCTTCACCCTTCTAACCTTAGCTCATCACCATGGTAGAAGGTTGTTTTCAGTGGCTGGTTTCTTCAATATCGGCCTCCACAGCTTGGTCGCAAAGCCTGCTAACTTGCTTCTATGAGGTTGAGCAATCATGTCCGCCCCCATTGCCGCAGCCCAACCAGGTCAAATCCCATTCAGGTTCGAATCCCTGGGCCCGAAAAGGAAGGATAGGACACTGGCAGAAGAAATTCTACCTCCTCTCGACTTCGACCCAATGGTTTATCCACAGGGATGGGCGGTCGGGAAGAAACAGAAGCTGGTAAACGTGGACGTCATCTAGAGCATGAGACGGATTGCCATTCAAGAAATGAACAAGAAGGATTGTGAAATAGATGGACTGAACAAGCAGCTGGAAGAAGACTGCAAGGCGAAGGAGAAATAAAATTTCCAGAGAGTAGAATCGCAGGCCCTTCAAAAAAATTTAACGCACATGGACAGTATGGACAACATGGAAAGCGTTGGACAATGGGACAATATGGACAGTATGGACAGTATGGACAACGCTGGACAGTGGGGCAGCTACCATGTCAAGAGTAGCTAATTATATGCAGGAGCAGCTCAGCTATATGGAGAGCAGACTAGGGAGTTACAAGGAACATAAGAGCCAAAAAAGGAGCTCGCTCTGATCCCATGTCAGGCCAGGCAGTAACTCCATAATGGAAAAATGATTCGATTGTTCTATTCCATCAGACAGGTCTTCATTATATACATGAGGGAGAGACTATTCAGTTCGTCTCCTGATGACTGTTCATATTTCCTATTTATCTATTTACATAAATTCACCCAATCACAAGAATTAGGTGTCAACATTAATTAAAATTATTATTATATCCCAGCGAAACTAATTAAAAACTATAAAAAACTTAATTAAATTAATTAAGTTAACTACAAATTAATTATATTAAAATTAATTAGATTAAAAAAAAAATATTTAAAATTTATTTATTAAAATATTAATAAAATAATGTTAAAAGGCTTTGGGAAACTTTATAAAGAGCTTCACGAGTTGTTAAGAGGTGGGATATATAATGTGGGAGAATAGAGGGAAAAAGGAGGTAGATGAGTGCAACCGGAAGGAAACAGATCCCGGGGTCTAGGAGTTATAAGGGTCGAGGAATAAGGGTTTGTATCCGGGAGAGAGGAAGGGGAGTTAGGAGGGTGGTGAGGCCCACGTGGAGGTGGGACCTCGTTCCAATATATAACTAGAACCATTTTAATCAATGCGTAGCCCGTATAAAACTACAACCATTTTAAATCATGAGCTCGAGATTCAAGATTCTCGTAGCTTTTTAATAATTGAATTAAATTGGCTTTCCAGGATCCGGAATAAAATTTCAATTAAATTATTTATTTATCTATTTTTTATTTTAAAATATAAACATATTTCATTGTAATATGAGTTATATTATATAGTTTGGTTAATAATTATACAATTTCTTGAATCCATTTCAATGGTTTTGTAATATAGTTAATATTAAAAAATAATTAATTAGATTAATATTTTCATAAAGTTAATGTAATACCTATTTTGTATATATTTTTAACCTATGCAATAAAAATCGCTAAAACTTTGAATAAGTGTTGTTTGCAAACTGTAAGTCTAAATGGGATAAAACGATAATCAATAGAAATATATCGAGAAACCAAATGTAATGAAGAAATCATAATGCAAATCTTATGTAAACGAAAATGTTGCACAATTAACTTAATGAAAGTATTAAGAGACAATATGACTAGAATTTGCATAGAGAGTCCCCACTATTATTAAGAAGATAATAAAAAAAATGTGGGGGACGGGGGGCGCGGGGGTTATGGTTTTACCACAAAAATGGCCACACACTGGGGAGAACCAGTTATCTCTCGTTAAAAGGTAATGAGCTTAATTTTACTTAAAGTTTAAAATGACGACTTCTATTAAGCCATCAAACATTAAAAAAATTTCCATGGGTCCCACATTAATAGATCAAGTGGTAAAAGTTCAAAAACATAAGTACTTGAGACAAACTGAGTCTAAAATGTGTATCCATGTTTTTAGGGAAATATTTAATTTGTATTTACTTCATGTGAGTGATAGAAGAGGTATAGATAGGGAGTTTTAAGTAAAGTACACATCCATTGATAAGGATGATCTCTTTTACTCGATATCACTTCACTATCAGTGAGCGTCTATAGTCCCAACGAAGTTGTCTTAGTACCACACAAACATAACCCCGCTACCAGCAAGGATGTTCAATACCTCGACAGGTTTACTTGTGCATCCCACACATGCGTGCTTTAAACCATCTTTTACCACCCTTTTGATCAGGTTAAAAATAGAAAATTACTTTTTTTTCAATTGGGTGAAGAGGGCGGGCTAGTAAAAGACATTATAAATGTAATGGATATAATACTTATAAAATTTTATCTCCCTCATCCTTCCCTGCAACTATTAATCTAGAGGTTCTTTATGTGAAGTGGGGGAATGGGCAAGATTCATTGAGTTAGACTTGAGCTAGCTCTTTCTTTGGAAAGATGAACTCTATCACTTGGAAAGGGTGAATGTTTCTTCATAGGAAAAGAATAGAGGAAATAGGAATTTAGAATTTGATAAAAATGTCTCTTTGAGGTACATGAAAACTCATGAAATAGATAGAGTAAAAAGTTCCCAAGCATGCTGACCAATGTTGGGTAAATATTTCCCATATGAATCTTGGTATTATCACCAAAACCAATCCAAAGAAAAAGTCAAATCAATATTCCATAAATTTCCAACAAGAAGAAGGAAGATGCAAATCAAAAACAAATATTTGAATAAAAAGCCAAAATCAAAATAAATCCTCAACAAGATAATTTATGAAGAATGTCTCAACAAAATAGCAAATATAAGGATTAAAATGGAAGTTTTTCTTAAGTTGAGATCTTGTTAAGTTGTCTTGTAAAATTTTAATTAATTAGACTTTTATTCAAACAAAAATTTTAACTGTTGATAACAGTTATTACAGAAAGTGAAACCAAATAAGATGTTTCTCCCCTTGATTTTTTTTTAGCCTACATGGAATCACTCTAACAATTTTCTAGTAAAATAAGGCTTGTGAAACAACTAGAAGTTTAGAGATTCCCCGATTTAGTTATCTTGCAATTTGATCAACATCATAACTTCTTTGCCCAAACTTCAAAGAAAGTAAAACAAGGAGAATGAGTTCCAAATCTGAGTAAGCAAGGGTAAAAAATTTGAAACAATTCTTCAAGACTGTCAAAATAGAGCTTCAGATAAAAAAACATTAAAAGCAAAGCATCAGAAAATGATGATAGATGAAAATGGGCATGTGAGAGTTACCTTGAATAACTTTGCTAAAGTTTACTTGGAAGATGTCGAATTTGTCCAAAAAGGTAGCTTCTTCTTTTGATTGAAATTAATAGCATGACAAATTTGCATTTGGCCCAAGATTATCACTAATTGAATCTAAACTAGAGTGAGTGATAAGCTAGAAAAATAAAATATTGTGTTCAAGGAATTAAAAGTAAAAAAAAAAAAATGTGCTCTACCTTGAATTGCAACAACAATTATTCTCTTCTAGTCACTTTTGATTTTAAATTACCCCTAAAATTTCCATACAATCTCATGAAATCAATCCAAATCCCAACCAATGCAACAATGGTTTGTGGGATATATATATATAGAGAAAACTTGGATTGATGTGTAATTGTTTAAGTGGAATGATATATTAAAAACCAGAAAACAACAAGAGAATTGAAACTCAAACACAACTGAACATGATCAATTACCTCTATAAAATTTGGTATATGTCATCATGGCACTTCGAAGATAAAATATAAAATATTTTGAGTGCACTGCATCAATATAGTTCCTTCTATGTAACGAAAAATGATGCATTTTGATCAGAAAGAGCAGGGTGAGTTGGAAAACCTTGCATGTATTTCACATCAGCCTAAAGGATAGAGAACAAGAATAATGTGTAAATGAAAAAAATAAAATACTGAGGTGCTTTAAGAATAATATTTTCTTAGGAAAGAATTTGTAGTATCCCGGAAGAAGGAGTTCTTGTACACATTTCGAAATTAGATTTAGATAATGTTTGTATGATTTCGAGTATGCGAGATAATATAGCAAAAAGGGACAATTTGCAATAAAGTGAGGATGTGGGCCATAGCAATTAAGCAAGTGACGTGGATCTCATATTCCAGAATCCCATAAGGTATGATGACTTGGAATTTAAAAAGTGTTATGGGATTCTGAGATCGTGGGATTTTAGACTCCAGGATGTCAAGAAGACGAGATTGCGAGATTATAAAAATTGTAAGAAGCCAAGAACTCGGATTACTAGATCTGTAAGTTTTTCAAAATTGAATTCTGAGGGAGTTATAGGAAAACGGGATTCTGAGATTCAATGGTTTCCCATGAAATTTAAAGGAGAATATGCTTTAAGATGATTCTGAAAGCATTAAAGTCTATGTGCGATTTTCTTAACATTGTGATGACATGGATCTTGGAGTCTCGTGTGCCCATAAGAAGATGAATCAATGTAGTGCAAAGGTTTGATTCGACTCAGAAAATGTAAAATTCTAGAAAGAGTAGAGGAATAGCCATGGGCATGAGTATTTTTACAACTGATACAAGATTTTTGCGATTGTCCCTTTTCTTTTAGGAACTTATTTTTAATTTCGACATTTAAAACATGAGAATCCAAAGGCCTGCAACAAATTAGAATGAGAAAAATCAAATTATTTAATTTGAACTTCAACCACGAGAAGGGAACAAAAGATCATGACTCATCTCACAATTCTGCAAAGAAAATAAAATATAGACCACAAAAATTAATAATTTTGATCAGGAAAGAAGTAGTTCCTTGAACATGTTTATGACTTTACAAAGGCTAACTACTTGTTTATTAGCAAAATCAAGTCTCCAAAACAACCCAGTGAAGACTTGCAAAAGAAGGAAAACAGAAATAAGAAGTAAAATATGACTGAAGGAAAAAATTAACAATAGATGAAGATAAACATGTATACGGATACCTGAAAGAATTTGATTGTAAGTTTACCTTGTAGACCTTGAAATTCTCCCATGTATTATGTTCAATTTTTCATATGTTCAAAATTATCTCCTTATTCAATCTAAATTAAATACTAAGTAATGAGCAATTAATTTGCATCTATTTCTCATTTATAGTGAAGAAAAAGTGGTAAAACTGACCATATAGAAATGCTTGTGAATTTGGAAAAACAATATTTTCTAAAGCGCTTAGCGGTAACGATTCTTTGAAATTTCATCATTCATGAATTTGTTTGCAAAAAGTAATTTCAACATTATGATGAAACTTTGGGAAGAAGGATAATCAAGCATATCACAAGTGTGTATGATCCAAAGTGCTCTAAGCCACTCTTTGCCAAAAATGAATTGAATAACAGGAGAAATATTTGGGTCCATCACTTGTTTATTCAAAATCTGCAATATTGAAATAAATACAAATCAAAAAGCAATCTAAATGTAAACTATCTATCTCTAATCATAATCTAAAGAGAGTACTAAAACTAGGTGAAATCGTATTTCCAATGTAATCGTTCAAGCACTTTATTTTTTGTAGAAATAAACACATCAAATATCAGTAACAAAAGTAAGAATACTATTAAACTAATAAAACCAAATTTGAATGAAATATGTACATCTATTGCTAATGTATGCACAAAAAGAAACTTATTTATAATTATTCTCTCTTGAAACATTTCTTCCAACCAAATCTCCATGGGGTCATAAAAATATGGATGAATCTTGGTTAGATATTGGAAGAGGTCCAAATGAGAGGATAATAGGCCAAATTGTGAAAATGCATCTTTAGATGAAATAGCTTGCATAAAATTGTGAGTTTTAATGGAAAAATTCTTGTAGATTCAAACTGCTAATTCTAATATGCTAAACCAATAGACTTGAATCTGATCTACTCATCTGTGGAAACAATTAAACGATCATGCAATCACGAAGCATACAAGAGAAAGAATTCAATCAACACATAACACAATGATTTCACAGGGAAAGCCACAACTAAAAACCCCTGCTATTTGTGTATTGCATTAGTCAGAAAATATGATAAGATTACAATGCTTTTCTCAAGCCCGAGCAACTTTGTACTATCTCTATCTGTATCATATCTTCCTAGACAAGCCTTGGATGAATACAATATGCTCTACTCAACCTTGAGCTCTACCTGCACAAGTATTTTCTATCCTCTTCCTGACTGACTGCCTTTGGCCAATACTTAGCCAAATTCCTAGCCTTCCAAGCTCCTACTTCCTTTCCCTCACAAGCTCCACGCAAAAACTTTTTCTTCCTATTGCTTGGTCTCACCAACTCGTGCTGACCAAAACATTAATTAAATTTGTGCCTTCATTCCTCATTTTAAAGGCAATTTGAATGGTTAAGATTAGTGAGTTTTATAATTAAGGAATTATTTATTTTAGGTCTTATTCTGATTGCATGCACAATCGGTTTAATTTAGATGATTTTACAACTAATAATACACTGTCCCTAAAATCCAATGTCAATTGGGTCTTTCTCTGATCTGACATGCATGAGTTAATTAGGAGTGAATCTTCATATTACTTCTTGATCACTACAAGTAACACCACACTACACTTCAGGAAGCACCGCACTATTCGACAGAAAGCACCCCACATCTGTAGGTTACACCCCACTACTGCAGACTACACCCCACTATTGCACCTCCCACTAATTCCTCCATTAGTTGGAACTAGTTTAACTGAATTTAAATCAGTTAGACTGAATTAAATATTTACAAATGGTGCTCCTAATTGTAGGAGACACTCTACATGACTCTAGTTAGACCCTCAACTTGAATTAACTGAGCTAATGAAGTCAAATTAACTTAGTTAACTATTACAAGTTGTCATGAGATGTGGAATTACAACTTTATTCCCAAATTAATTCAAAGACAAGTTAAATTAGGATTTAACATTTCTTGTTTATATTTTCAACATTTTATGTACATATGACAAACATTTAGAAATATTATATGAAATTGAAGCTTCCAAACAATTTTCAAATGGATCAATGAAGTGTGGATGGAATTTTAATGAATCTAGAAGATCGTTGGTTAAATTAAAGGATGGTAATATTGCATTAATGCATTCATATGTGATGATTCATGTTGAAAATTCACTCTAGAACAAAAGTTAACATGATAAGATATTAACATCAAATGAAATTGGAATAATAACTTTTGTTGGTCATGATTTAAATATTGTTATTCATTTTCACATTCTAGCAATGCACTTTGCAAATATTTGTCATTAAACTGGTCAATATGCCAAGAGATGACATTTAAGAATTGAAAAATGAAAGAAGAAACAAAGTATGAAAAAATCCATAATAAATGAAGTAAAAATAACAAAATCAAATCATTAAATACACTAGTGTTATATCTAATGTTACAACACAATTGGGACTTATTTAAAATAATTTCTTCCTCACAAGGATTATCCAAGATAGTACGATTGAAATTATTACTAACATCTACTTATCAAAGAGGGAAAGGTTAAGGACTATGAACATAAATGATAATTTTATCATTATAAGAATCATAAATCGGGATGGATTCTTGAATGCTGGAATCATGACAATAATTAAATGTTTGGAAATGAGAATTAATGGGAACAATTCTGCAATTGTGTTTCTCCTCATTTTCAAATATGGTTTGACTTTGAACATGGGAATTTAATGGAGAGAAAGACAAATCAACATCCTCAATGTCAAATTAATCATCGTAAATGACTTCACGACATTCATTATAATTTTGTTCCTTCTCATAGCATATATCAAAACCAAAGGAAGCATTGAGCATATTTTCATCTATGTTTAAAGAATGATCAATAATTGTCTCTCTTCGTTGATCTAAATTGGTTGGAAATTCATTAATGTCAGCTTCTTTATTTTCTGGAATAACATCAATGCAAAGAGGGGATGAATTTATATTACCAAAAATATCAGGATAAAGAGAGAAATGGGAGTTTAAAGAAATGAATATGAATATTTCTCTATTTGCAAGTTCTTATGCATTTCTCCAATGTGAATTTCATATTCAAAATCATTGATTTGGTTGATCACACTTTTCTCAATATTAATGTTTGGCCTCCTTGAATTTTGTATTTGATCATTGATTTTAGGATGAGAATATTCTAAAATTTCAGTAGTAATTTGTTCATTATTGAAGCCTTGTTTGTTGATTAGTTTGTTGATGTTCTACTTTAGTACATGCTGATTTTCAGATTTTGAGACTATTAATTTCTCAAGCATTTTGTTAGTATCTTCCTTTAATTGACTATCAAGTTCTTCTAAGCTTTGTGATGTAACGTGAGAGAGAGAGAGTATTATGATCTTCAACAATATTGTAGGGAGAAGTCAGCAATTGTAGGAATTTATCGAAAATGGCTGATGTGATTTCATCATGATCGATATGTGCATCTTTAATAGGTGATTTTTCACTCATTTTAATAGAAGTTGGAGAAGACTCATCAAAATTTGAAATAGTCTAATATGGATTTTGAACGTAAGGAAGAGAAAGTAGATTTCTAAACCATCATATTAATTTAAATTGGGTTGGGAAATCTTCAGATTGAAATTGAAAAAAAAAAATTGAATCTAATCAAAAAATTATCTAAAGACTCATCTTTGAATCGAAAAATTTCTTCAAGATGATAGCATATCTTTTCTTAGTTGTCATTCTGAAAATCATGTAGGAAAATGTTTACGGACTCATCTTAGGAGTGACTGGAGGGAAATGATAAAGATTTACATGAGTCTTTAGCCTTTCCTCTCAAAGTGAGGAAACATCTTACACATAACACTTTCTTCAATATCAAAATTGTTACAATTAAAAACAAATTGAAGAACATGATCATAAGCAGAAACATTTTTATTACTGTTAAATTTTACTTTTGACAAGAGTTGAAACACCTTTAATGGAGTGGAGACAGGTGGAAGTCGAGTAAAGAAATGCCAAAGACGTAATTTGAAAGGAGCCATTGTGAAGATCTTAAAGCTTAAAATAAAATTTTATAATGGAAATATTTCAAGAATAATAAATGATGGCCCTACTTCTAGCGTCAAAAATGTTGATGGCCAAAAATGACCTCATCAACATGTAAGGGAGACCACACAGTCAGGGCCTCAACTAAGCCCTTAACTATTTCATTTCGTGGTTGCATCTAATTTAATTGGGTCCAGTTAACCCCTCTCTTTCCTTGATGACTTGTGGTATTTATATTACTTTCTAAACAAGAAGAGAGATAGTGGTATTACTCCTTTGTTCCGAATGAACAAGAAAACAACCCTTAAGCTGACTTAAGGTATCAACCAAGCCACACTAAAGATTTCCCCTAGTGTAAGGGGATTTCTATAAACAAAATGATTAATCTAAATTCAAATTAACTCTAAAATGAAAGCAAAGGAAAGAAATCCTAAGCCTATCTCGATTAGGAAGATGTAGATAGAACCCAATCGAGAGAAAGGTAATCAAATGGATTGGGGATTTAACATGTCTCGTTTATGATGAATGTCTGACTAATGAAATAGTTCTAATAACTAATATTATGATTACAAAGCATGCTATGTTTGGAAACATATTAATAATGTGTGATAAAATATTAAAGACAAGAAAATTTCACATGATTTTAACAGTAGTTAAATCAATTTTAGATAGCAGATTTATGAATAAATAGTTACTCAAAAAAATTGATTTAATCACTTAAGAAGAAGATAAAAATAACAACAAATCTATGAGACTAATGAACGAGATATATAATCCAAAAGACATTCATCCTCACTTCAAACAACAATGCTCAAAACCTATTCTTTATTATTTACAAAAATCTCCAAAAATAGGGAATTGTTGGAAGTGGTTCAGATCCTGCAAACACCCTTCTTCTCCTTTGTTGGTGCAATAACCTTGCTCCAAGATCTCTTAGCTCCATCTTCTCCAACAAATCTCACGCAAAAACCAATCAAAATTAAAACTAAAATAAATTGATTTTGCACAATAAAATCAAAGTCACAAAAATGGGAAAATAAACTCTCTAATTAAAATCAAATTAAACTAGAATTTGCACCAGATGTTGCAAAGGAAACGCCGTAAGGCAATAGATAACATATAACACTATGTAAGGCAATATATAGCATATAATACTAATTAGCTAAGTAAGGCAATAGATAGCATATAACACAAATGAAATAGATAGCATATAACATTAAAATAACGCTTCTTTGACAATTGTTGAAAGGCAAAAAAAAAGATCAAAAAAAAGCAAAGGACCATGCTATATGCAATACATGCTTCTTAGCCTTACAAATCATGAGTCATATGTCATATAACACTAATTAATGCTTCTAGCATCTTAGCCATATAAATCATGAGTGATAAGTCATATAACACTAATTAATGCTTCTAGCATATCCCACTAATTAATGCTTCTTTGACAATTGTTGAAAGACAAAAAGAGATCAAGAAAAGGAAAGGACTATGCTATAATGAAAACAAATTAATGCTTCTTTGACGAGTGTTGAAAGAGAAAAAAAAGATCAAGAAAAGGCAAAGGATCATGCTATAATGAAAACAAATTAATGCTTCTTTGACAAGTGTTGAAAGAGAAAAAAATGATCAAGAAAATGCAAAGACCATGCTATAGTGAAATCTTATTGCAATACAACATCGATTTCCAGATTGTAAGTTCATGTAAACCCCTTAGAGCTCATTGCTATTATTTTTGAGAAGCTACAGGGTTGATCCTACCAATTTGTAGTGAGAGATCTTTGATGTCTGTGCAAGAGCTGAAGTTCCAGTCTCCTTTGGGAGAGAGTGTCGCACAGGTAAGGAAGACAGGCGGTCAAGATCAATAACGGAAAACCATGCAGCCAACCGTCTCGCTGCGTAATAGGGGGGCGAAGAGGCAGCTCTTGATCGTGGGTTTGGTAAGCACGGTGTTTCTGTCGGTGCCGGCAGCATGCATCTACCCTCTGACATTGATGAGGGTTTGCCCTTTGTTCTGTGCCACCGGTGTTCCGCCGCTGTAGATGCTCCCGTCCCCTCCACCAAGGATTCTTAGCGATCAGAAATTGTCCACGCGTGTCTTCGTTAGAGATATTGTAAGAATGCCTGTGAATCTCATGGTGACGCCGAAAATAGCATTCATGTTTCTGACCCGGGGGCCCCTGCCCCTCGTAGAACTTTGGCAAGAGTTCTTCAGGGATAATCGCTAGAAGTTGACCGCGCGGGTGGAAAAAAAATGCAGAAACACAGTCAGGGTTTCAAGAGGTTCAGCGCCTACTACTGATGGAGAAACGTAGGGGAGGGAGCTCCCCTCCATCCTACAAAGCTTTTGTTGCCAGCAGAGGCAAGTCCCTTTTGGGCAAAGTCAAAGATTTGGAGGAAGAGGAATAGAGTAATAATGAAAAAGAAACAGAGGGGGGCACACACAAGGAAAATGTTAGCACTAAAGACAAAGAAGAAGAAGACAAAAGATAGGGCACAAGGAATAATAAACATAAAGGACCATGCAGACCCAAAATGGAGGTCACTCCTAGAGTGGTGTTAAACGATCCTGCACTTCAGGCACACAAAGAACATATGGGTACCTATGCTATAATCTGTAAGTTTATGGGATTATGGCCCATAGAAAAGGCTTTGCAGTTATGGATCAAGTATCACTGGAAACCCAAAGGAAGTATAGACCTGCATCTAGGGTCCAAGGGATTTTTCACTGTAGTGCTCACTAACATTGAAGACAAAGGCAGAATATTTGAAGGACAACCCTACTTTTATGCAGCGACTGGCCTCTATATGCGGCCTTGGAAGATGAACTTTGTGCCAGAGCGGCAGACTTTCACTTTGGTACAAGTCTAGGTAAGACTCTATTCTCTTCCTCTCAATTATTGACAAACTGAATTGATTACTACCATAGGTAACAAACTAGGACGTTTTCTCAAAGCTTCAGAAGCCATGAGAAGAGGAAAATATACTTCCTATGCTAGGATCTGTGTAGAAATGGATTTATCAGGAGCTCTTCTGGATGAAGTCATACTGGAAGTTTTTGATGAGGAATGGGTCCAAACAGTAGACTATGAGCATATCCCATTCAGATACCGTAAATGCCATGAACATGGACACCTATTTAGAGATTACCCTCTTAGGCAAGCAGAAAACAAAGGTATACATAAGGAAATGAAGGATACAGATAGCTTCCAGAAAGTTATCAGTAGAGGAAAGGGCAACAAAAAAGGATCAAGGCAACTTCGTAATGAGGGGAAAAGGTTAGTGAAAATAGGTATCAAGTATTGGAAAAAAATGAAGAAATGACAACTGAAGACCAATCTATGGAGAACGGCCCTAATGGAATGGAAACATAAGCGAAAGAAGATGGCAACCAAACACAAGAGACAGATAATAAGAAAGAAACTATATTGAGTGAAACAAAATAGAGATGGATCACGAAATGACCCAAAGTGAAACAGATCTAGAAGATCATGAGCTTCAGGAAATTCTAGATAAGGAACATCTAGATCTAGAAGGGTTCTTGAGGCAGGGATCCATGGGAGGGATAGAATCACTTCCCCAAGAAGACTGCAACAAAATTCAATAGCTTTTCTTATGGAAATCTCAGGAAAGAGAATTAGTTAACTATAAATCGAGGGAAAAACAGGAGCACAAAGGGGTTAAAGTCATGAAAACTACTCCAGGATTAGCAACCAGAAATGCAGGAAAAAATAGAGGTAGGAAAAAGTAGAAGGACCTCTTGATGGAGTGTGGAAATTTAATGATAGACTCAGGTAAGATGAAATATCTAACTATTTACTCATTTACAAACCTTTAAATATGAAGCTCACATCATGGAATATCAGAGGTCTAGGTAGTAAAAGAAAACAGAGAATTCTTAGTCATAGACTGAAACTGGAAATGCTAGATGTTATCTTCATCTCGGAAATGAAATGTTCCATATAGAAAATCAGAAAAATCCATAGCAAATGGATCAACAGATTTGATTTCCTAGAGGTTAAAATGGAAAACACAGTTGGGGGCATTCTAACTCTGTGGAATCCAAAGAAATTAGTATAACAGATGTAGAAGCATCTAGAAACTACTTATCAGCGTTTACTCAACCAATGGGGACTCAAAAATCTTCCTGGTCACAAATGTTTATGGTCCTCAAAGAATAGATGATAAAATCAAATTGTTAGACTCCCTAATTGATCTTAGGCACCGATAGGCAGGGATTCCTTGGATTATGGGAGGGGACTTTAATATGATAAAATCGCTCTGGGAAAAAAAGCAGGCACCAGAGCACTCAACAAAGACTCCTTAGCTTTTCAGACGTTCACGGATGAGATGAAACTGGTTGATTTAGACCTAAACAATGGATTTTTTACTTGGAACAAAAAAAGAGGAGGTAAGGCACAAGTAGCCTCTAAGTTGGATAGGTTCATGATTTCAGAGGAGCTATTACTTACAGATAAAGAAATAATAACAACTGTCCTTCCCTTTGGAGGTTTTGAACATTGGCCGATTCAACTGGAAATCAAGGGTTTGATTTCTCCCAGTAACAGGCCCTTCAGGTTCGAGAAATTTGGTTCCCACCCAGATTTCATCAGCAATATTGAAAAATGGTGGTCGGAAGACTTGCCATTCCACGGCTCAAAAATGTACGTCTTTCACAAAAGACTTAAGCATGTCAAGGTAAGGCTAAAAGGGTGGAACAAGAAGGATTTTGGCAACATTTTTGTGAACAAAAGATTATTGGAAATTAAATTACAGACACTCAACCAAGCTTTGATCAAAGATGGCTTTAACAAAGTCATAAGTGATCAGGTGGATAAGCATCACCAAGAATGGGATAATTTGTGCAAACAAGAGGAAACATTATGGAGGAAGAAGTCTAGAGTGCAATGGCTTAAGGAAGGAAAGTGGAATACAAAATTCTTCCATAGATCCACTATGGCTAACAGAGCACACAATAGAATCTCAATGATAAAGGATGAGAATGGACAGCTCCATAACACCCACAAGAGCATTGAAGTTGTGCTTGTCTAGTGTTTCTAAAACATCACTCGAGAAAACAATCCAAATAGAGAACATTCCATCAAGGAAATTACAAGGAATATCCCTAAGCTAGTGTCTATAGAGGATAATATTAACCTCAATAAACTTGTTACTGAAGAAGAGGTCAGTGAGGTTCTCAAAGACAAGAAGAACTGTAAAGCACCAGGTCCAGATGGGTTCAATGTGGACTTTTTAAAAGCCTGTTGGCACATTGTTAAACACGACATTCTAGAAGTGGTGGAGGACTCCAGATCCAACAAAACAATCCTGAAAGCCCTCAACACTTCCTTCATTTCCCTAATTCCCAAACAAGATTCGGCCCAAACTACAGACAAATATAGACCCATAGCTTTATGCAATGTGGTTTACAAGATAATCTCTAAGGTAGTGGTAAATAGACTTAAACCTCTCCTTCCTTCTTTAGTTTCAGAGGAACAAGAGGGTTATGTGGAGGGCAGACAAATTTTAAATAACATCATTCAAGCCCATGAGGTGGTCCACACGCTCACCAGTAAAAAATTGGTGGGGATGATCATGCAATTAGATATAGCAAAAGCCTATGACAAGGTCAATTGGAATTACATCAAAAGGGTTCTCACTGCTTTTGGGTTCGAACACAACTGGATCCGTTGGGTTATGGCTCTGGTGACCTCTTCCAGTTTTTCAATTTTGGTGAATGGCTCCCCCTCAGATATCTTATTTCCTTCTAGAGGCCTCAGGCAAGGAGATCCGCTCTCTCCCTTCCTCTTCATTCTCATGATGAAGGGACTGGGCAGATCTATTAAGCATGCCAAGGATATGGGCAAAATAAAAGGTCTTCAATTATCTAAAAATGGACAAGCTCTGACTCACCAACAATTTGTAGATGATACCATGCCACAAGGGATCCCCACAGTCAAAGAAGCTTCAGCCTACAATCAAATCCTGAAGGAATTTTCTTTGGCTACAGGTATGGAAGTCAATCTTTCCAGGTCAAAAATTTTCTTCTTAAATACTACTATTGCTATTCAGAGAAACATTTCAAGAATTCTGGGCTTCCAAAGGGATTCCCTCCCCACAAAGTATTTGGGAATTCCTCTCATTGAAAGACCAATGCACAAAAGTATATGGGAACCGATGCTTAACAAATTGCAAGACAAAGTAAAAAATTGGATTTTCTGGGTCTTGAACCTGGCAGGAAGGTTCGTTTTAACTAAGGCGGTCCTACAATCGATCCCAGTTTTCTTGTTATCCGCCCTCCCAGATCCCACAGGGGTTTTAGAGAAATTCAGAAACATTCAAAGAGATTTCCTCTGGGGTAAAGAAGAAACTAAGAAGAAATGGGCCCTAGTCTCTTGGGACATAATCTGTAAACCGAAGAAACATGGGGGTCTACGCTTGGATGATTAGGTGATTCTCAATAAAGCTCTAGGAGCCAAGCTATGGTGGCGTTGGGTCCAAGAATCACAAACTCAATGGACAAGAATCTGGAAAGAAAAATATGCTAGCTCTTGGCACACTAAGGATCTAATAAGGATGTCTGGCAATGTTAAAGGTTCTCACGTCTAGAATAGAGCTTGGGAAAACAGGAGCCTTGTTCAAAATAACAGCTTTTGGGAAATCAGAGCCGGAGATCTTGCGCTCTTTTGGGAAGACAGGGGGCAAAAAGAACCAATACTGTTAATAGAGGACTTTGAGAGTCTCAAGCAGGGAATAGACCTTCAAGGGTTAATTAAAGTCAAGGATTTCTGTGATCTATCCCAAACCTCAGGAAAATGGAGAAGCTGGAGTAAACTTGACTACGGAGATGATAACCCCATGAAAATTGAGGCAGAAGCTCTTGGGATCTTACTTAAACAAAGGATGATTTTAGCTACATAGGGGTAGGATCAATTGAGATGGGGCA
This sequence comes from Pinus tabuliformis, assembly GCA_031772625.1. Taxonomy (NCBI): domain Eukaryota; kingdom Viridiplantae; phylum Streptophyta; class Pinopsida; order Pinales; family Pinaceae; genus Pinus; species Pinus tabuliformis. The sequence continues at coordinate 1,155,085,455 of CM062817.1, forward strand.
ATAAAAATAAAGGAAACTCTAATCCTAAGGAAGCTAAGAATATTCCTCTTGGGCTTGATCAAAGAGTTCCAAACAAGACATGGCGGATCCTCTGGAGATACCAAGGTTGGATGAAAATCAAGATTTTCATGTGGTTAGTTCATCATAAGAAAATTCTAACTTGGGACAACATACGGAAGAGGGGTGTCTTGGGGCCCTCCAGATGCCTGCTTTGTGAAGAGAAGGGGGAAAACATGGAGCACATTCTTAACAGTTGCTCTTATACTACCTGGGTATGGGATTACTTCGCTTCCATTTTCTGGCAGTCAGATAGAGACAGAAGTAGTATCACTAATACCTTAAACAATTGGAGAGTTAACTTTTCAGAGAATGAGTTCATTAATCTGGCCTGGGCCTTCACGCCAAGCTTCATTATCTAGAATATTTGGAAAGAAAGGAATAAAAGGATTTTCAAACATGAAAAGTCTACCCCACAGAGTATTTTTAATCAAGGCAACTTCGTAATGAGGGGAAAAGGTTAGTGAAAATAGGTATCAAGTATTGGAAAAAAATGAAGAAATGACAACTGAAGACCAATCTATGGAGGACGGCCCTAATGGAATGGAAACAGAACCGAAAGAAGATGGCAACCAAACACAAGAGACAGATAATAAGAAAAAAACTATATTGAGTGAAACAGAAATAGAGATGGATCACGAAATGACCCACAGTGAAACAGATTTAGAAGATCATGAGCTTCAGGAAATTCTAGATAAGGAACATCTAGATCTAGAAGGGTTCTTGAGGCAGGGATCCATGGGAGGGATAGACTCACTTCCCCAAGAAGACTGCAACAAAATTCAGCGGCTTTTCTTATGGAAATCTCAGGAAAGAGAATTAGTTAACTATAAATCAAGGGAAAAACAGGAGCACAGAGGGGCTAAAGTCATGAAAACTACTCCAGGATTAGCAACCAGAAATGTAGGAAAAAATAGAGGTAGGAAAAAGTAGAAGGACCTCTTGATGGAGTGTGGAAAGTTAACGATAGACTCAGGTAAGATGAAAGATCTAACTATTTACTCATTTACAAATATTTAAATATGAAGCTCACATCATGGAATATCAGAGGTCTAGGTAGTAAAAGAAAACAAAGAATGCTTAGTCATAGACTGAAACTGGAAATGATAGATGTTATCTTCATCCAGGAAATGAAATGCTCCATATAGAAAATCAGACAAATCCATAGCAAATGGATCAACAGATTTGATTTCCTAGAGGTTAAAGCGGAAAACACAGCTGGGGGCATTCTAAGTTTGTGGAATCCAAAGAAAATTAGTATAACAGATGCAAAAGCATCTAGAAACTACTTATCAGCGTTTACTCAACCAATGGGGGACTCAAAAATCTTCCTGGTCACAAATGTTTATGGTCCTCAGAGAATAGATGATAAACTCAAATTGTTAAACTCCCTAATTGATCTTAGGCACAGACAGGCAGGGATTCCTTGGATTATGGGAGGGGACTTTAATATGATAAAATCGCTCTCGGGAAAAAAAGCAGGTACCAGAGCACTCAACAAAGACTCCTTAGCTTTTCAGACGTTCACGGATGAGATGAAACTGGTTGATTTAGACCTAAACAATGGCTTTTTTACTTGGAACAAAAAAAGAGGAGGTAAGGCACAGGTAGCCTCTAAGTTGGACAGGTTCGTGATTTTAGAGGAGCTATTTCTTACAGATAAAGAAATAACAGCAACTCTCCTTCCATTTGGAGATTTTGAACATTGGCCAATTCAACTGGAAATCAAGGGTTTGATTTCTCCCAGTAACAGGCCCTTCAGATTCGAGAATATTTGGTTCTCCCACCCAGATTTCATCAGCAATATTGAAAAATGGTGGTTGCAAGACTTGCCATTCCAGGGCTCAAAAATGTACCTCCTTCACGAAAGACTTAAGCATGTCAAGTTAAGGCTAAAAGGGTGGAACAAAAAGGATTTTGGCAACATTTTCGTGAACAAAAGATTATTGGAAATTAAATTACAGACACTCAACCAAGCTTTGATCAAAGATGGCTTTAACAAAGTCATAAGTGATCAGGTGGATAAGCATCACCAAGAATGGGATAATTTGTGCAAACAAGAGGAAACATTATGGAGGAAGAAGTCTAGAGTGCAATGGCTTAAGGAAGGAAAGTGGAATACAAAATTCTTCCACAAATCCACTATGGCTAACAGAGCACACAATAGAATCTCAACGATAAAGGATGAGAATGGACAGCTCCATAACACCCACAAGAGAATTGAAGTTGTGCTTGTCTAGTGTTTCTGAAACATCACTCGAGAAAACAATCCAAATAGAGAACATTCCATCAAGGAAATTACAAGGCATATCCATAAGCTAGTGTCTATAGAGGATAATCTTAACCTCAATAGACTTGTTATTGAAGAAGAGGTCAGTGAGGTTCTCAAAGACATGAAGAACTGTAAAGCACCAGGTCCAGACGGGTTCAATGTGGACTTTTTTAAAGCCTGTTGGCACATTGTTAAACAGAACATTCTAGAAGTGGTGGAGGACTCCAGATCCAACAAAACGATCCTGAAAGCCCTCAACACTTCCTTCATTTCCCTAATTCCCAAACAGGATTCAGACCAAACTACAGACAAATATAGACCCATAGCTTTATGCAATGTGGTTTACAAGATAATCTCTAAGGTAGTGGCAAATAGACTTAAACCTCTCCTTCCTTCTTTAGTTTCAGAGGAACAAGAGGGTTATGTGGAGGGAATACAAATTTTAAATAACATCATTCAAGCCCATGAGGTGGTCCACATGCTCACCAGTAAAAAACTGGTGGGGATGATCATGCAATTAGATATAGCAAAAGCCTATGACAAGGTTAATTGGAATTACATCAAAATGGTTCTCACTGCTTTTGGGTTCGAACACAACTGGATCCGTTGGGTTATGGCTCTGGTGACCTCTTCCAGTTTTTCAATTTTGGTGAATGGCTCCCCCTCAGATATCTTCTTTCCTTCTAGAGGCCTCAGGCAAGGAGATCCGCTCTCTCCCTTCCTCTTCATTCTCATGATGGAGGGACTAGGCAGATCTATTAAGCATGCCAAGGAGATGGGAAAAATAAAAGGTCTTCAATTATCTAAAAATGGACAAGCTCTGACTCACCAACAATTTGTAGATGATGCCATGCCACAAGGGATCCCCACAGTCAAAGAAGCTTCAACCTACAATCAAATCCTGAAGGAATTTGCTTTGGCTACAGGTATGGAAGTCAATCTTTCCAAGTCAAAAATTTTCTTCTGAAATACTACTATTTCTATTTAGAGAAACATTTCAAGAATTCTGGGCTTCCAAAGGGATTCCCTCCCCACAAAGTATTTGGGAATTCCTCTCACTGACAGACCAATGCACAAAAGTATATGGGAACCGATGCTTAACAAATTGCAAGACAAAGTCAAAAGTTGGACTTTCTAGGTCTTGAACCTGGCAGGCAGGTTCGGTTTAACTAAGGCAGTCCTACAATCGATCCCAGTTTTCTTGTTATCCGCCCTCCCAGATCCCATGGGGGTTTTAGAGAAATTCAGAAACATTCAAAGAGATTTCCTCTGGGGTAAAGAAGAAACTAAGAAGAAATGGGCCCTAGTCTCTTGGGGCATAATTTGTAAACCCAAGAAACATGGGGGTCTACGCTTAGATGATCAGGTGATTCTCAATAAAGCTCTAGGAGCCAAGCTATGGTGGCGTTGGGTCCAAGAACCACAAACTCAGTGGACAAGAACCCGGAAAGAAAAATATGCTAGCTCTTGGCACACTAAGGATCTAATAAGAATGTCTGGCAATGTTAAAGGTTCTCACATCTAGAATAGAGCCTGGGAAAACAGAAGCCTTGTTCAAAATAACAGCTTTTGGGAAATCAGAGCCGGAGATCTTGCACTCTTTTGGGAAGACAGGTGGCAAAAAGAACCAATACTGTTAATAGAGGACTTTGAGAGTCTCAAGCAGGGAACAGACCTTCAAGGGTTAATTAAAGTCAAGGATTTCTGGGATCTATCCCAAACCTCAGGAAAATGGAGAAGCTGGAGTAAACTTGACTACGGAGATGATAACCCCATGAAAATTAAGGCAGAAGCTCTTGGGATCTTACTTAAACAAAGGATGATTTTAGCTACAGAGGGGCAGGATCAATTGAGATGGGGCAATAAAAATAAGGGAAACTTTGATCCTAAGGAAGCTAAGAATATTCTTCTTGGGCTTGATCAAAGAGTTCCAAACAAGACATGGCGGATCCTCTGGAGATACCAAGGTTGGATGAAAATCAAGATTTTCATGTGGTTAGTTCATCATAAGAAAATTCTAACTTGGGACAACATACGGAAGAGGGGTGTCTTGGGGCCCTCCAGATGCCTGCTTTGTGAAGAGAAGGGGGAAAATATGGAGCACATTCTTAATCGTTGCTCTTATACTACCTGGGTATGGGATTACTTCGCTTCCATTTTCCGGCAGTCAGATAGAGACAGAAGTAGTATCACTAATACCCTAAACAATTGGAGAGTTAACTTTTCAGAGAATGAGTTCATTAATCTAGCCTGGGCCTTCACGCCAAGCTTCATTATCTAGAATATTTGGAAAGAAAGGAATAAAAGGATTTTCAAACATGAAAAGTCTACCCCACAGAGTCTTTTTAATCTTAACCTGGAACAGATTAGGGAGATTGTTAGCACCACAATTCGTTATCTCCCCATAAATCCCCCCTCTGTGTCTGAGCTAAAAATTCTCAGACAATTGGGAATGGAAGGGATTATTCCTCAAAGTCTAATTAGAAAGGACACAGCTAGGGATATAGGGAAGGAGTTCTTGCAACCTCCACCGAAAGGTTATCTGAAATACAACATTGATGGGGCTTCAAAAGGCAACCCGGGAATAGTTGGTTTTCGAGGAGTTTTAAGAGATGAAGAGGGCAAAATCATATTTATCTTCCATTATCACTTTGGCAGAGCCACTAATAATATGGCAGAATTAATGGCTCTGGAACAATGTCTGGAGTTTCTGATCCAACAGAATTGCTCAAATGTCATTGTTGAAGCGGACTCAGAGATTACTATTAACTCTGTGAAAGAATTAATTGTGGTACTCTACTGGAGAAAGTTTCTAACCACTCGAAACTACTCTTGGTTTACCAAAGAATTCAGGTTCATCTACAAGCGCTGAGAAAAGTGAGTTTCAACCATATCTGACGTTCGACCTATAAACTAGCGGACCTTTTGGCCAACCAAGGGGTGAACAATGCAGATTGAGGGATAGCGTACAAGTGGCGGGAGATTCCTCAAAACCGTTTAAAGGCTCTCTGCAAGGAACAAGCTGCAGAAGACAAGGAAATGTTTATCTACCAGAACTGGATAGCTAGCATAAATTAATTTTTCTGGCTAGAGGTTTCTCAATCTTTCGTAATGCAATTGATAGAAAGACAGGCAAGGATTGGTCTCATGCCCTACTGGAATCAGGTAATGGGTAGCCTCAGGATCTCAGTGGACATTTTAAGGGGTCACTTCCTAAACGAGCTCAGTATTGGGAACAAGCACAGTAGAGAGAAAAGACTAAAAATGGGAAACAATGCGCCGGCTACGATTATTCTCCATCTTCCCATTTTCAATGACGAAAACCACGCTAGCTTCGGCTCTCTAGTGATCGCTAGTCCCATAAGTGGTATGTGGTTTTTGAGTCTTGGCAGTGATCCCATTGAGATAGCTACACGTGGACATTGGAGGGATTTGAATACCACCGGCGATCGCACACTATTCTTCAGACAGGTTGGGGTGCGCGATATTATCCCTGGTCATTAGATCCAGCAACCTGGATCAACGGCCGAGATTTATGGCGTAGGTTTATAGGCCCTCGGGGCACTTTTTGTTATGCTTTTTTGGCACGTCCTCTCCCTCCTTGGTGGGGATGAGTCTCTCGCGGTGGGTGTTGTGTTTGTCAAGTGGAATGGAATCCTCAGGAAAATGGTGGGCTCTATGATGGGTCATAGGTCTGTCAAGCACAATCTTGGTGGCACGTTTGGTAGCAAGATTTGGTGGGATGGGAGGTTGGTCGTTTTAGGCAGCTGGAATTCAATCTCTTTCCATTTTCAAGATGTAAAACCATACCCTAGCCGGTTTTCCAACTATTGCACATCTCTTAGGCGGTTATTGGTTTTGCAGTTTTGGAAGCGATTCCATAGGGCTTCCAACACGTGGCAGTGTGGTAGATTTGAAAACCGCCCTCCCCCGCACATTATTGTTCGGTCGTTTTGGTCGTGCGATATGTTTCCGAGCCATTGGATACAACAACCCAGATCAATGGTCGGGATTGTCCATGCTGCTTGGTGGGGCCTGGTCAGTGATCTCCGGTCTTTCAGATGGTGTAAATTTGGCCTTTTTTGTTGTTCGTGCGATTTATCATGGGTTTGGTGTTTACTTTTGTGGGGGGGAGGGTTTTTCTTTGGCAGGAAACCTTTTTTCTTGATTCTTTGTATATGAATGGTTTGGTATAGTACCTTATGTAACTTTTCTTTTGGTTTAATGAAATAAAAAACAAAACAAAAAAAAAGAAATCTTATTGCAATACATGTTTTCTTAGCCTTACAAATCACGAGTCCTATACAAATCCGAGTCCTATGTCATATAACTAATGAGAGTCCTATGTCATATAACTCTAATTTACATATAACTCTATTTAATGCTTCTTCGTCACTTGTTGAAAGACAAAAAAACAAAGATCAAGAAAAGAAGGACCATGCCATAATGAAAACAAACTCATAGTTCTTTGACAAGTGTTGAAAGAGAAGAAAAAGATCAAGAAAAGGCAAATACCATGCTATAATGAAATCTTATTGCAATACATGCTTCCTTAGCCTTAGAAATCACAGTCCTATGTTGAAAAATACTTTATCAAGAAAAGGAAAGGAAGTTTGTTCATCAATGAAATCTCACTTCAATAAATGCTTCCTTAGCCATGATAATCTCTACAAAGCAATTTTATTTTTTATAGTTTAAAACATATGCTTCCTTAGCCATGATAATCTCTACAAAGCAATTTTATTTTTTATAGTTTAAAACATGTGTGTGCAAATGACTATAACAATTTTGTAAATAAATTTTGAATTTTTCCAACAATTTTGAAAATGAAATATAATTTTTTGTAGGGCATTATCCTACCAAAATTAGAACTCTAGTGGTAAATGAATGAACAAAAAAAACAACAACAAATTGGTTTTACTCCCCAAGACTTCAGATAAATCTATGTTTATATTTGTTTTTCATATCCTCTTAAAACCTTTAGATATTAAAATATAAAATTATAGAATAAATATACTTTATTTAATTTTTTATTAATTTTTCTTTGAAATAAAATATTTTAGTAGGAAAAAAATCTTATTTTTTAATTTAGAATTATCTTTTGCAATTTTTTTTTAAATTTAATTTGCATTTTTTTATAACAGTAAAATTAAATTATATAATTCAAAAAATCCAAATTCCAAAATACTAAATTTATTTATATATTTAAAAGAAAAAAAAATTAACATGTTCAAAATTATATGCTCAAATCTCTCGTAAAACAAAGTGACTGCACATTTTAGTATTTGTATAATAATATATTTAAAACAAAATGAGTGCACACTTTCTTATTTGTATTAGTATTTGTATAATAATATATTTAAAACAAAATGAGTGCACACTTTCTTATTTGTATTAGTATTTGTATAATAATATATTTAAAACAAAATGAGTGCACACTTTCTTATTTGTATTAGTATTTGTATAATAATATATTTAAAACAAAATGAGTGCACACTTTCTTATTTGTATAATAATATATTTAAAAATATTTAAAATAAAATATAATATATTTCCGATTAAATTATTTGATCATAGCGTTTTTTTGGAGAAGGCCATGCAAAATTTCACATTAAAATATTTTATAAGATTTTGGCGCTTTGTTTTATAAGATATTCATCTATATATTTTAATGACATCATTCATTATTGACGTGAGCATTTCTTTTCACTAGGGAGAGATGCAGTATAAGCATTTGGAATCTATTTTATAACTCTGCGCAGGATCATTTCAAAAATGTTGCAACAGAAAGGCATCACAGTGATCTTCGGTAGCGTCATGAATTCATCCGTCATGTCGTGTGATGTAGCGTCATGGAGAAGGAATCGTTAAATGTATGAACTCATTCATCACCTGATGAATACGTTGGATTTTATATTTTAATTCCTGTGAGATAAGTTTTAAATTTTTATTGGATTTTAAATTTTAATGGTTTAAAATATTCCAGTATATAAATAAATTTAATATTTATTTTTATTTTTGTTATTTTTATAATTATAATCATAGAGTACAATTTAAAGTTTAAAAAAATATAATAAACTAGTGCTTAAAGCAATTGTAGAACAGTAAAAAAAAAAATTGACATGATCACATTGAGTACAATTTAAAGTTTAAAAAATTCTCTATTAAATTTAGCACAAAATTCACTGGACAAATACAATAAACCAGTGCTTAAAGCAATTCTGCAATATTTAAAAATAAAAATTGAAACATGATCACATTGAAATCCTTCCACTGGGAAGTATAATCCATTCTCAGAATTCTGATTTCACCGCCGATAACCCGAGGAAAGGTTCAAATACCATATTTATGATGTTTTCTAAGAACTCAAGACCAGCGCTGTATAATCGCATCCATATTCTTTCGTGCCGAGATGGGGGCCCCTATTCATGTGGCATTCGCAGTACTTTTGGTCCGGAACAACGTCTCTGGAGCAATGCCATTTCTTACCGTCTATTCGCCGACATCTTCCGGGTACTGTATCCATGTTGTCACCGAATCCCATGTGGAAAGAACTCCACAGCGCGACTGCCATAACATAAAATGCCTGTCAGCTTCAATTCAAGCTTTATCTTTTACAGAACCTACTTGTAATAAACTTACTGTTGCACTTAGGGGTGGGGGAGGAAGATGATGAGGGGAGGAAGCTCAGGAGATCTTTGAGGAAGAGAAAGCGAACTTTTCCGAATAGGAACGATAAGCTTAGGCGGCACGGGGACACAGGCTATCATGTACTTGAAAATCAACTCCTCGCGTTCCAGTGCCTGCCACTGCGCTGGACTGAAGGGAGGACGTACTCTGACTTTTACAACATGCATTCCCAGTCCCGTTTCCATACCGCCTGAATACATTAACTTAAAGCGAATCTCTAAAATTATTGATCGAAACCGCCAAAACAAGAAGAAAGATAACGCAATTTAACAAACACGCAACTAATTTGTAACCGCCAAAACAAGAAGAAAGATAACGCACTTTAACAAACACGCAACTAATTTGTAACTGTAACTATTTTGATCTAACGCTTGAAATTTGTGCAATCGCATGGCGCACAAGATGACACGTAAGCAAGGAGAGGAGTTGATTTCAGAGGGAAACGCCTTACAGCGTAATTAATTAATTAAAAGAAAATCACGTTCCCTGTTGATCTTCGTCAATTGTTCCATGGTTCAAAAGAGTTTTTATCAAACCAATTTGCAACAACAAAAGTTTTGGTACGTGAAATTGTTTCAACAAATTTTCCAAATTATTATTTTGTTACAATTTCGTTGCTTCATCTTCTGCCAATTTTTTGATATATTAAATATACAGATTTGGTTTTTGAATTTTTTGAAATTATTCTCCATGTTTCTAGCTTTCCAATAAGCCATCCCAGGCCTCATTTGACCAACCAAAACTTGAGATATATCTCTCCAAAATCAATGTATCAAAATTATCATTATAGTAGAAAATGCATGCATAGACAATTTTTAAACATTTTTTATTAAAAATCTATTTCTAAATTATATTCATAATTTTTAAAAATTATTTTAAATAAATTAAATTACGTAAAATTATTACTATATACAGAATAAGTTAATTAAAACTACAAAAAAATTAATTAAATTAAAATATATTTAAAAATAAATAAATAAAATAATTTATTAAAATAATAATAAAATAATATTAAGTGGGTTTGGGAAACTCTATAGAGAGTCCCGGGAGTTGTTGAAAGGTGGGAGAATGGAAGGAATAAGGAGGTAGATGACTCGGCCGTGATGGAGGGATAAGGAGGGAGATGAATCCCGTGGCCCGGGAGTTATACGGGTGGAGGAAGCAGGGTTACAGGGAGCTGGAAGAGAAGAATGGGAGTTAGACTGGAGGTGAGGCCGACGTGGAGGTCCTCCAATACATAACTACAATCACTTTAATTAAAGAGTGAGCCTGTATAAAACTACAACGAGATTGGGATCCCGGGTTCCCGTAGGTCTTTTATAATTGAAATTAAATTGGTCTTTCGGGAACAAAATTTTAATAAATTCTTCTTTTATTTTAATTTTAAAATATAAACATCATTCAATGCAATATGAGTTATATTATATAGCTTGGTTAATAAATATACAATTTCTTGAATTCAGTTGTAAGATAGTTAATATTAAAATAATAATTAATAAAATTAATTAATTTATAAAATTTAAAGTAATATATAGTTTGTATATTTTTTGGTTTAGGTAGTGAAAATTGTTGAAATTTAGAATACGTGTTTTTTTTCAAACCATAAGTCCAAATGAGATAAAACAAGAACATATGGTAAGCTATTGAGAAACTGAGTGTAATAAAACATTCATAATGCAAATCCAAAGAAAATGAAAATCTCATAAAAATGTCTCACAATTAACCTAATGAAAGCACTAAAAGGTGTTATGACAAAAATTTAGATAAAGGGTCCCCATTATTATTATGAAGATAATAAAACAAAAATTGGGTGGGGGGGTTATGGTTTTCCCAGAACATGTAGCCCTACTAACTCCTCATTGATTGCTTCTCCCTCTATCGTAGACAGATTATAATCGTCTAGCATTTCATGTTGTAACCCTGCTTCACTTCATGACCTTATAGTCAACACAAACCATCATTAGTATACCCATCTTAAACCTAATTCACAATTCTACACATAACTATGTTCCAATGTTATGGCTTCCCACAGACCCAATTTTAAAACTTGACTCTGATACCATATATCACATACCTAGGTTTCCCAATTTTTCTTTTTTTAAATATTAGTCCCTTATGAGTGTTTGTACATCTATAGTTTACTATCTCATTTAGGTAATCCCCTACTCAATTTCATTGTAACTTATCCTAGAGTAATGGAATCAACTACAAACCAAATTAACTCTCTTCTCTCTAATGCACTCAAGCAAAATATAAGGTGTATATGTATATGTTTATTTACATAGATGAAAAAGCAATGAGGGTCTTCAATGGTGGGTTTACTTCATCTTCATTAATATATCTTGCTTATTGTCTTTATTTTATATGATTCTTACAACCATGGAAATTCAATTGAGATTTAAGGGGGTTAGGAGGCGGCAGTCATGGAGTTTCGTGAAACGAATTGCAAATGGCCACCTCCTCCAGACCCATGTGAATTTCACATGGTTTTTATTACTTGAATCATATGAATTGTAGGGAATTTTTCCTACCCATCCAAAGGTGGAAATTTATTTCTCCAAACCATAACCTATGCATCAAAGTCATTTCCCTTTTCATTTAGTTTTCTTCGCTACTTGGTTTGTGTCGTGATTGCAGAGCACTACCATGAGAGGTACCGCTACCTTGGTAGTTGTGGTTTCTTACCAAGTGTAACATCCCTGGTGAAAAAATTCTATGTAATAATTTAAATAAAGGAAAAATAAGACCACGGGTAAGGGACATGTATTCCAAGCTGAATGATTGGGCAAAGATATCCTAGTGGGCATCACTGGATGTGTGTTCTTGGCTAAGGAAAATTGGAAAAGGCTAAGACAAAGGCATTAAAAGGAAAAAAGGTATTGTTGGCACATTTATTTATGAAAATAAAGTAAATTAGGAGAAAAGTATGGTGAAAGATCACAGGTTCCATGTGAGGAGGAAATTGAAGGAAGATAATGGAAAATGAAGAAAATAGAGGCCTCACTCATAAAAAGGCTTATGAGGATCAATGTGTAAGTTGTTAGTCAGTGTGACACTCTTGGCTCAAGCTTAGTTAGTGTAAGCTCTTGGTCAGTGAAAGTTTGAAGCTCTATCATTATTCTCTCTCTCTCTCTCTCACTCTCTTGGTCACTTAGAGTTTTCTCGGAGTACTCTAGATTTGGATCTAGGAAGGAAATGCAAGCAAAAGGAAAGGAAAAGAAAACAAGGATCAAGGAAAGGAAAGCAGGATCAAGAAGCTTCAGTAGGAATACTTACAAGTAACCTTTTGCATCTGTTATTTCCTAGATGTTCTAGACATGCATGGATTTGTATGTTGATGTGTGGTTCTCTTGTTGTCTATGGCATGGTTTTGCCAGGTTATGACAGTGGATTTCAGACTATCCTAGACTTTTTCCAGATGCCATGGTTTTGGGATTTTTATTTCAGTTTTTGAGCTTTGGTTTCCTAGATGGATTTCAGAATTCAGGGAGAAGGTGGTCTCAAGTTCCACTCCCAAAGGCCTAGAAATCCCTTGACCGGTTTTGCAAGGATAGACAGTAAATCCTAAGGGAGAAGTCTCGGTTTAGGGCCTAGTGATCCGGGATTGGATTGCGTTAAATCCTCAGAGACAAGGAGACATAAAATTCCTCAAGGATAGTGATGGATTCCAGATGGAATTCCAAGTTCTATTTAGGGTTGTGATCAATGTGATCGTGGTTGGATGAGGGTGGAGGTGGTTTAACCTCTAGATTCCCTTGGTTCTTCTTGGATTGGATTTTCTATGAGATCCCACATTCATGCTTGTAATTATGGTCGGGTGGTACGTGGAAGTCCCAAACCTAGTCAAATTTTCCTATGATTAATAAAAGCTAAGTTCTCTTACTTTTGCACTGATTTATATGTGGATTTAATGGTTATCATATCTCTGATATTTATATTCTTTTATGTTGGTTACGAGCATGGTTGAATGACTAGTTTATGTCATGGTCATTTCATATATTTACTTGTAACTGTTAAATGGATGAATGCAAGACCTAATTGATGATGTAGTAGTTCAAGAGAGAAGGAGGTGATTCTTCTAGTTATGTTTCATAAGATGTTTAAGTCATTTATGCTATGTCTTGTGTCCTAGACCTATAGGTTGCATTGATGCCAAGTGTTTGACATAATGCCAGTCCGGGTTGGGGATGCTCAAGCCTAGTCCTGATGGTGATTCTTGATTGATCATCATCGTTATCATGTTTTTAATGAATTCTAGAAGTTACAACAAGCTCTGGGCAGAGGCAATGATTCTGGGCTAGAAAAGTGGCTTAAATCTCAGGGTAACTAGTACAGAACTGGCAGGGAGGCCTATGAGAGCAAATTTGGGTTTTTGGTCACTCCCTTGCCCATAGAATGAGAGCGACTATGGCCTAAGAGCTGCAGAATACTAGTCGAACCCAAGGACAGGTTGTCTAAGTGGCTGACTTATCTCCTGGAGGTTTTGTTGATGATGTTGGATGATTGTGTGTGATGTTCGACTGATTCCACTTCCTTAAGGTGACATAGGAGGTTGAGTCTGATTGTAGTAGCATCTCCCCTCCTGTTTACCCTAGTTGGCATGGTTACTTTGGGTAGACCTAAGAGGGGGTGTTACAAAGTGGTATCATAGTGGGTTGTGCTCTATTTGGGTCATATCCGATACCACATAGTGGTATTAGAGCACGGTTTCACTCTCCTTGGGTGAATGTGTTGGTCATGCATGCATGTCAGTTGCATGTGTGTCTCTTACACTTCCATTATGTGTGTTTGCTTCATTTCATAATGATTGATCATGGTTATAGTAAGGTTGTCATGAGTAACTTGATGTTGATTTTATGGAATGCATTGTTAGGAGTATATGACTGGTTACATGAGTATATGCAACTTGATTACATCCTTGTATGTTGGGTTGCATTCTTGGTTATTTGATTATATGCATCAACCTTGTAGGTTGATTACAAGAATTGATCACTTATGCTCGACCATATGTGGTTATGCATATGTGTAGTTGATTAATCATTACTTATGCAGGTTGATAGTTGCACGAGGCAATTTTTAGAATGGAGTAATGGTTATGCTCATGCATGTATGGTATTGGTTATATTTATGCATGAAATGTAGGCAAAGCATGCCTTGTGAAGTCATTTTATGCAATTTAGGCCATCATGGTGCTATTGGTTGTTATGATGCTAATGTATTGGCTAAGATAGAGCAGGAGATGCAAATCATCATAATGAGGTTGCGGTATTAGACTTTGGGGTAAGAGAAGATTGTCGTACAGGTATTGCATGTTTGTCATGCATGTATGTAAGTTAAGGATTGTTATATGCATTAGGTTTATATACATTAGGATTATGTACATGTCTTTTGATGTTCTTGTTACATTCATGTTAGATGTTAATTGATTAGTGTAGTTATATGCACATGTGTCGATAGTCAAGAATGATAGTAACCTATAGTTGTATGCATTTCTATTTTTGTTTTATATTAGATAACCTTATGATTATGTTATATGTTGTTGATGAGTATGTTATAGGTTAACTTGTTGTTGTTATATGATAGTTAGCTTGATGATTAGGGTTATAGCATTTATATCTTGATGTTATATGTATAATGCTAAATTGGATTGGCATATGCAAATGGTTATGGTTACAATATTCAGGTATAAGTCATCATACTTGTGATATGGTTTTGTACTAATCTAGATTGACTTTGCATATGTGTGAATGATAATTGTGTGTGAGTTATGATGTAAACATGTCAACTAGTGATGATTTTGGATATCATGATCTTATTTATGTTTGAGTTGATATGTCTTGAAGTTATATCATGCTAACTAGATTGATTGTGGGGACAATATAGCCTTCCCTAAGACACAATAAGGTGCGAGTTTTCTTATGTTGTATGTTTTGTGCTTAAATGTTTAATTATTTCATCTAGTTGATTTATTTAACATGGTATGTTGCAAGTTGGTTGAATTTTTTATGAATTTCATAATATATGTGCTCCAATGATCTTGTTTTAAGATGGTTGTACTTATGCATATGTGTTGTGAGAATTGATATGTACTTGAGTATGATAGGTGATAGTTGTACCATTATGTATTATGAGTGGTGATTATGAGTTGACTATGGATTATGACATGATTGTTGGTCCTCGTAAAGGTTGATTTCGAATTGATAGATATTATTTTCTTGATATGTGGAACATGTGGTTGACATGTGTGAGAAGTTGCATGAAACATGCTTGGTATTAGCGTGACAAGGTAATAGTTGATGTGTTTATATAACGAACAATTGGGTGATGCGACAATGCATAGTAAACCTTGATTGTAGCAAGGAAAAAGGTAAAATAAAGAAATTGGGAAAGAATTTCTTTGGCTAGGTTTAAAAACCATAATTCCAAACAAATGAGTGCTTTCCATACATGGAGTCTTCTTAAGCTTGATTTTGTTGACATTATGTGGATATGTGCTAGATTCATGAACATGTAATTGATAGGTAACTTAGTTAGTCTCTAGTTACAGGTGGATCTATCAAGATAATTGGAGTCCCTTGAGAGATGGCATGGATGTGTTTGATTGCAAGGAAGAAAGCTTCGCATGAAAAGATAAGGTAACTGATGTATTGTTATGTTTATTTATGCACTGACATTATGTGTTTATGGAAGTATATTGTAGGGATTTGCATTGCAAGAGAGATTTCCATGAATCTTGAAGAAGGCTTAAGTTGAGCATTCCTTTGGAAGCATTAGGAACCATGGGGTTTGAGTGATGGTGTCTATTGTTAGTCTTTTTCTTTTGATATTTTTTTATTGTTGCGCTTGATTTGTCATTTAGTGTGTGTCTGGTGCATAGTCATGCCACTTTGTTGCAGTGCCATATTGTTGTTATAGGTTTTCATGATCTTCTTCTTGTTTGTTTATTGGGTTGCCTTTTATATGTTGAGTCTTGGGAATTGGTTGGGAAGGAGGAAGTTAATGGAGCTCGGGGAGAGCTGTGTGGTACCCAACAGGTAACATAAGACTCAGATGAAGCTTTGTGCATGAGTAAGCACAACAGAGTGTAAAACTATGACAGTTGATTCGACTGGTTATGTCCATGGTGCTAAATGGATTGTGGCAGATCAGACATGAGAAATGTAACCATAAAAGGTAGAGTAAATGGATCTGAGGTGTCGAGTTCCTTGGCTATGTTCGGAACGATTTTTTCTCAATATTGTTATCTGGTAATTATTTTATGATCCTGATTATACTGATGTTTATATATGTATGTGTGTATTCATGTATGTCATTGTTTAACAAGATAATGATTGTTTTATGTTATCTGCTAATTATTTTATGAGCCTGATTATACTGATGTTTATATATGTATGTGTGTATTCATGTATGTCGTTGTATAACAAGATAATGATTTTTTTATGCTAATGATTATATATGTATGTATCTATTTTTTCACTGTTTGATAGGGTTGTTAGGGATCGTTCTTGTTGAGGAATGATTTCTTATGTAGGTGAATGGAATGAAGAGATTCTTGGTTCATGAGAAATCGAGTGGGAAGAGTATTCATGACAAATATACGAGGTCAGTATCATGTGGATATAAATTGATATTGTATACTTGTATTATGCGTATGTTTATGTTATGATAGGTAATGAGGAAGTATACATCAATGAAATGAAAGAAGTGTGGTCTGCGACACACTGGGACAAGCATAGATTAGACACTAGGAGCAGGTTTCTTGGTAGAGACAGTGTGATTTTGGATGTGAGGATGGTATAGATAGTGTTACACAAATATAGCATATGAAGTGTTGGGTATAGATGGTGCTATGTACATGCTGGATATGCGGTGTTGCGTGCATATGGTGTTGTGCACATGTTGGATATGCAGTGTTGTGTACAGATGATGCTATGTACATGTTGGGTATGTAGTGTTATGTAGATATGGTGCTTTATGCATTTCATACATATGGTGCTATGTACATATGGTGCCGTGTGCATGATTGTACAAGTGGCATTGTGAGCATGTGGTGTCATGTACATGGTGTACATGTGTTGTTGTGTGCATGTGGTGTTGTGTACATGGCGTGCATGTGATGTTGTGTACATATCGTGTCATGTACATGTCATGCATGCAATACTATTTACATGTTGTACAATGGTGCAATGTACATGCGACGTTGTGTACATGTTGTGCGTGTGGTTGCAGTGTACCAGTGGTACTGTGTACATGTGGTACATATGGTACTAGGGTAGATGCATGTATTGCATGGTGTTGTACGATGTGTGTAGCTATATGGCTGTGATGCACACTATGTATATGTGAACATGGTTGAGGAGAAGGCACTGGGTGTTTTTCTAGTGTGGCAACAGATCCAGAGTGTGTACGGAATAAAGAAAAAGGTAGAAACTAAGGATTGATGAAGGGATAAGTATCGACATTTTATTTCAGTTTTATTATGCATGTGATTTATGAATATGGTATATTATGATTATATGTGATCTATGATTATGGTTTTTTAGGGTTCCATGTGATTTATGATGTTGATATATGATGGTTGTGTTTTGAGCTAACCAGATGTGATATGTTTATACATGATGTTTTAATCAAACAATTAGTTTTACTTGTTGTGACAGGAAGCGAACATAATTGCAAGTGTACCTTATTAACGAGCTACCAATGATGTATGATTTGAGGTTATTTCAATTTATTTGAATCTAATGGAAACTATGTGCTTGGAATAGGAATGCATGAACACGCCTAGTTGGGTGGTTGAAATCGACTACAATAATTAGTAGCAGTAGAAAAAGAAATTGGAACATGCAATAGTATGCTGGAAAACAATTCCAGAGCAGGGTCACTGTGGGACACTGGTACAAAATAGTGTCCATCATTTTCTAGGACCATGCTATGACCGATATGATGGTTTTGAGGCAGGTATATGCCTTGGTTTTGTATCTTTCAATGCGAGAAAGCATTTCCAAGGGATGGATTACCCAGATTAGGGGATTCTAGGGAACTTGGAAGATGAGTGACTGCACAGAAGGGGTTGACCATAATTCCCATGGGACTGTGTAGCAAAGAAGAGAAGGTCGCAGATATATTCGTTTTGGTCATTAACATTCCAAAATGGAATCAAATGCATATTGGGAGTGCGCCTTGGAACAACGAGTCGGTAAATGTTCACTAACGGGACAAGTGCTGCAGGATTGTAGCACTGGACATTGGATGCAATTTGACTATGGTATTAGATTATGGAATTCTTGGGAAGGAGGTGAATCCTAGTATTAATTTTGAGGGTAGAGGTGGGATCCTCTGGATTCCCGTGTTGATTGATACGACCATCTTGTGCTTTTATTTTCTAGTTTAGAAAATGTGCATATGTGTGTATGTGGTTGTTGTAAATACCGTAATGAGTTATGATATAAAGCTCTAGTATGCGGTATGGTTATTATATTGTCATGTTGTCATGATGTTTTGCTTTTGAGAAGGTCATTCATTGTAAATAATGCACTGAGCTAAGTTATAAGGATCCATGGGAAGTATGTTTTCCTTTCAGTGGTCTTGCTAAGGTCATTGTGTGATTTAAAACCGAGGATGGTGTTCCCCAAGTGGGAGGGTTTTGTCAATATGGTTATTATATTTTCATGTTGTCATGATGTTTTTCTTTTGAGAAGGTCATTCATTGTAAATACTACACTGAGCTAAGTTATAAAGATCCATGGGAAGTATGTTTTCTTTTTAGTGGTTTTGCTAAGGACATGGTGTGATTTAACACCGAGGATGGTGTTCCCCAAGGGGGAGGGTTCTGTAACAACTTGGTGAAAAAATTATATGTAATAATGTAAATAAAGGCAAAATAAGACCACAGGTAAGGGACACGTATTCCAAGTTGAATGATTGGGCAAATATATCCTAGTGGACATCACTGGATGTGTGTTCTTGCCAAGGAAAATTGGCAAAGGCTAAGGAAAAGGCACTAAAAGGGAGAAAGGCCTTTTGGCACATTTATTTATGAAAATAAAGGAAATTAGGAGAAAAGTAAGGTGAAAGGTCACAGATTGCATGTGAAGAGGAAATTTAAGGAAAATAATGGAAAATGAAGAAAATAAAGGCCTCACTCATAAAAAGGCTTTTGAGGATCAGTGGGCAAGCTCTTAGTCTACGTGAGGCTCTTGGCTCAAGCTTAGTCAGTGTAAGCTCTTGGTCAGTGAAATTTTGGAGCTCTCTATTTATTCTCTCTCTCTCTATCACTCTCTTGGTCAATTATAGTTTTCTTGGAGCACTCTAGCTTTGGATCAAGGAAGGAAAAGCAAGAAAGAGGAAAGGAAAAGAAAGCAAGGATAAGGAAAGGAAAGCAGGATCAAGAAGCTTCAACATGAATACTTGTGGGTAACCTTTTGCATGTGTGATTTCCTAGCTAGTTTGGACATGCATGGCTTTGCATGTTAGTGTATGGTTCTCGTATTGTTTGTGGCATGGTTTCGTCAAGTTATGACAGTGGATTTTAGCCTAACCTAACCTTTTTCCGGATTCCATGGTGTTGGGATGTTTATCTCAGTTTTTGACCTTTGGTTTGCCGGATGGATTTCGGAATCTGACGCAGATGTGGTCTAAAGTTCCATTGCAAAAGGCTTAGGAATCCTTTGATCGGTTTTGGTAGGATATATGGTAAAGGTGAGGGAAAAGTGTCGTTTTAGGGCCTAGTGATCTGGGTTTGGATTGCGGTAAATCTTGAGAGACTGGTCTCGGTTTAGGACCTAGTGATCTGGGATTGGATTGTGGTAAAGACTAAGAGACAAGAAGATGGAAAATTCTTCAAGGATAGTGACAGATTCTGGATGGCATTCCATGTTCTATCCGGTTGTGATCGAAGCACCAGTTTTGGTGTGATCACAGTTGGATGAGGTTAGAGGTGGTTTAACCTATAGATTCCCTTGGTTTTTCTGTGAGATCCCACATTCATGCTTGGAATATGGCACGGGGGTGATTGGCTGAAAGAGATATTTGGTTCAGCCATGTCTATGGTCAGTTGGTACCTCGAACCTAGTCATATTTTCCTATGATTAATAAAGGCTAAGTTCTCTTACTTTTTCACTGATTTATATGTGGATTTATTGTTTGTCATATATTTGATATTTATATGGTTTTATGCTGGTTATAAGCATGGTTGAATGACTGGTTTATGTCATGGTTATTTCATATATTTACTTGTAACTGTTAAATGGATGGATCCAAGACCTAATTGATGATGTAGTAGTTCAATGGAGAAGGAGGTGATCCTTCTTGTTATGTTTCATAAGTTGTTTCAGTCATTTATTCTTTGTCTTGTATCCTAGACATGTAGGTTGCATTGATGCCAAGTTTTTTATAAAATTCTAGACTATGTTGGGGATGATCAGGCCTAGTCCTGAGGGTGATTCTTGATTGATCAACATTGTTATCATGTTTTTAATGAATTCTGAAGTTACGACAAGTTTTGGGTAGAGGTCAATATTATGGGCTAGAAAAGTGGCTTAAATCCTGGGGTCGATGGCACACCACTGACAATTTTGGTCCATAGGCACTGGCAGACAGGCCTATGAGAGTGAATTTGGGTTGTCGGTCACTCCCTTGCCCATAGCATGAGAGATATTATGGCGTAAGAGCTGCATAATAACAATGGAACCCAGGGACAAGCTGTCTGAGTGGCTGATTTATCTCCTGAGGGTTCTATTGATGATGTTGGTTGACTGTGTGTGATGTTCTGTCGATTCCACTTCCTTAAGGTGACATAGGAGGTAAAATCTAATTGTAGTCTCATATCTCCTCATGGTTACCCCAGTTGGGATGGTTACATTGGGTAGAACTGAGAGGGGGTGCTATACCAAGTTCTATGGTGATGATATTATTTCCTCAATTTTGTGCTTAACTTCAAAATAATATTGGTAAGATTTAAATTATTTTTCATCGTTTCTTTATTCATAGCTCAAAATCCTCTATTTTTGTTTTATTGAAGTAAGTTCATTCTCATGGCATGCTAGGGGTGCTCTCATCCCTATTGTGACATTGCCAATTTGTCTCCATTTCATCGATGCTTCTCCAACTCTCATGGAATTAATTCCACAAATTTTCCTATAGGTAATTTTATTTTTCTCCTTTAATGTGCATAGTCTTTATTATAATCTCGTACTGGTATCAATTTTTTTGTTGGGGCTCTTGGCTGACCCTTCTTCTATTTCTTCATTAGCCTAATGTGGTAGTATTTCACTCTGCAGGGTTGGATAGGTTTCTTTGGAAAGGGTTTTTACTCTGAAAAAAATCCAGGTAACTTTCTTTTAAAGGTTTTCATTTGTTTTTCCCGATGGTTGTTGGGTAATTTCCTGTGGAGGGGTTTTCACTTATTTTTTTCTAAATGGTTATTAGGGTTGGGTGAAAATGACCCACACCTTCTGGTTTAGTCTCAGGAGAGGATTCATGATGCCTTAGTGTAAGTTATCCTATTATGTGCTCTTCCTTTAGTAATGGTATTTAAATATGTCTCTTTACGAGGCTTGTAATCCCATGTATGATCTCACGACACTAATGTGAATCCTACGGTAATGTGTAGAAGCAGAAATGCTTGGAGTCATCACCACTAGAGGCATCATGTCACCTTTTGGTAATAATTTTTTAATTTTACATGGTTTCTTTTACCCTAAGTATACTGGTACTCACTACCTGCTTCAAATAATTTTTATAGGTATGCACCTACGTGCCTCCCACCTATAACTGTTTCTTGCTCTGGTACAGGTTGGTTTTCACTACATATCCTCTCAACTTCTTTCTATTATCCTCACGGTGCAGCGAAATGTGTTTATCATGCTCTCCTTAACTCTCGGTATAGAGAGTGACTCTTGTTGACCTTTCCATCCAAATGCAATGGAATTAGGGAAAAATATTCCATGATAGTGGCATAGAAGTTATGAATCTAGCCTATGGCCTTTTATGTATTTGACCTTAAGTAACATTTTATGTTAAATTTGTATAATTTCCATGGCATGGAACCTATACTTCTCGTCAGTACTATATATCTAGTATACTCTGTAGTGAAGCATGCGATTGTTTTCCACTACAATTTTTTTTAAATACATCTGAGATGAATTTCATTATCTTGATGGATCCAATAAATTAACGATATTTTTTTTTATCTTAATAGAATCTATGGATGATTCTACACTGCATGACAAGTTCTTCATATTTTCGCATGATACTTTCTGCAAGATTCTTTCTTTTTCTCTTATTAACCAGAAAATTGAAATAATGGTTTCGCGAGTGAAAAAATCTCACGTCAACTGATTCCGTTTGGTAAATTTATAATACATTGTACACATGATTATTTTTCACTTGTTACATCCATTCCAGAACTAATGCATGGAGCCGAGTGGAGCTGAGTGGAACCGTGCCACGACACCAGCCTATAGCCTTACTCTTTCCATGGCGGACCAATCCTCTGTTAACAGGTGCGTATAAAAAATGAACATAACCTTCACCGTATCTGCATGATCCATCTCGTTCCCGTCCGCCACGTTTTCTCAACGACCACCTTCCACCATTTCCATGCTCTCAGTTTTTTCGCAGGTGGCAGGGTTCCTCCACGTCCGCCTCTCTATGATGGCTGTAAACTCTTCATAATTCCACTGAACCACTTTTCTCAATTTTCGACTGCATTACCCACTTTTTTCTTTTTCCCTGCGCCCACAGGCGCGGGGTTCACCAGCAAGCTTTTTTTATCTCAGTTTCTTCCATGGATCATATTATCTCCGTTTTCCTCTCTTTTCGGTAAGGACGAACCTTCTCTACTCTCTATCGCGGCGTATGGTTTTTCTCTCATGTCTCGCTCAGCACCAGGTATTGAAAGCCTTCTTCCCTGTTTTTTCTTTAGATACATAAAAGTTTATTTTTGGGTTATGCAAGTTTTATCAGGTAATAGTCTGATGCGTAACGCCTCACATTCTCTGTGAGGTAGATGAGAGTTTCAGTCATGAATGTATAACTATCATAGAACCAGCCTGCCAATACTGTTTAATTAATCCCTATCATGACATGGTCAGATATCTCAATTCTCCTGCAGTCATCTATTGAATATTTCAAAAACCATTTCATAGTTTTTAGACCCTGCACTGATGTCCGTCTGAAAATTGGTCACTGGTGGTGTGTTTTCGGGTTCGTCTGTTGCTGTATCGTCTGCCCAGAAACCTCCACTTGACTGTTTCTCTCTCAGTTCTCGATCTCCTGCTGGTTTTTCAGGCTGTCGGTTTTTCTTTTTTTCGATCTCCCCATCGGACCTGTTGTACTCCCTATCAGACTTCATTCAAATTCCTCTTCTCCGTAATACCTTCTTTACTATATCTACCTACTTTTCTGTGTTTTTGGTCCTTGCATCTGTGTTTTTTACCACCTGCCTATTAATTCCGGGAGATTTTTTGGCTTTTAAGTACGATCCCCTCAGATCTGCTATGTACTTCCGGATCTCGTTTATAAAGCTTCCCATTTTTCGGAGCATTTTCTAGATCCCGAGGCAGACTCTGGCTGATTGGTATTTTTTCTGCCTACCTTCTGGACGTGACCCTCCCTTCACTTGATGTAGTAATTGGATGTTCTATGGATATCCTTCACGCGGAATCCGACACGTCGGATTTGGTCCGTGCCGCGATGGATGCTGAGGCTGCTTATGTTGGAGCTGACAAAGCTCCTGACTGGCGTGCCAAGTTGGCGGAACATCTCCGTCCTTCCCTTCATGCATCTAACCTCTTCGAGGGCTCCCCATCTGCTCCCCATCGCAAACATAATCAGCGGCCTGTGAAAATCACTCCTTCTCCCTCGGCCATTTGTTTGGACGGATCAAAACTCTCGGATCGTATTGCAAGTCTGCAATCACGGGCTTTAATTGGGAAGCTGCATTTTCCTGATATGGATGATAATCAGCTTCGTAAATGGCTGGGGTCTCGATGGGGACCTCTCATTGGTTACACGCCCACCATTGTCCGTTTGATGCGTGGGTGGTACAGCTTCCACTTTCTGAAAGTGAAAGATCTCTACATCATTTGGAAACTGCCTTGGGTCCATGGACGAAGCTATCTGGCTCTCCACAGGTGGTATATAGGGTTCGACCCTCTCCGCAACACCCCTCAAAATTATTTCATTTGGGTTAAACTCCCAGCACTACCTATTGAATTGTGGATGAAGGAGACTCTCTCCTCCATTGGAAATGCTATTGGGAGGTTCGTCTACGTTGATCCTAGCTGCCTTGGCGCAAAGGACAAGAGGGTCGCTTGGCTGCTGATCGAAAAGGATTACCGAGGCGGTTTTCCGGATCACCTCGACCTCATCTGGGGCAATTTAACAGCCTCTCAAAGGCTGGACTACTGGGGCATGCCTTTTAGGTGTGCTCTCTGTCATAAAACGGGCCATTTAAAGGAGAACTGTCCGCGGAAAAATCATGGCATGGTATGGAAGAAGTGTAACAAAGTCAAAAACACTTCATTTATCTCTTCTGGGTCTCCCGCTGATGATAACATTGATAGCCGCCTCTTCATAGATGCCTCTCCCCAGAAAGAGTCTCTCCCTCTCGCTCGATACCAAATTTGTCAATCCTCTTCATATATGTCTGGGGATCATTATCAACGTACCTCCCTCTCGCCCTGGATCCCCAAGCCCTCTAACTCTCTGTTTAGGAGATCAAATTCTGTGGGAGATCTGCACGTTGCATGTGATCCATTTTTCTCACATCAATCTCCCCCTCCCCTTCCTTCCCCTGATCTCCCGATTGCCCCCCCCCTCCATGGATAGAATGGATTTCCCTACCCAAAAGGCAGTATCCTCCCACTTTATCCTTTCCTCTTCCCCTTCACCCAACAGAGCTGTCCGATCCCCCACCATTCCTATCCGCTCTCCTTCCGGTGGCTCCCCTCGAATTCGCTCGGCCTCGAAAGGAAAAGCCCCCATGAAATCTGTTTCTCCCCCTCTCTCTCCATTACCATCCCCATCAAACTCCATCGGAAGCGATTTGGACTTGCTGCTGCAGAAGAATTCTCTTCACCTTCTCCCCCTGACCACCCACAAACCACAGAAATCTCCTTCACCTTGTATCAGCCCTAATTCTGCAATCAACATTACTGTTCGCCGGAAAACTAATAGGGGCAGCCGTCACTTTAGAGGTCGCAAGGGCTCCCGACACCTAGATTTCCAAGATTCGTCCCTTGTTGACATCCCTATATATCTTTCCTCTGGTACTAGGCCTCTTAGAGCAGATTTGCCCGATAATAATATCAAATGATGAATATTCTGTCCATCAATATCAGGGGACTCAGGGCAAGTCCCAAATTCAATGCTCTAAAATGTTTATTCTTGTCTTCTTCATACAGGTTGATCTTAATACAGGAAACTATGCATAATATTCAGGATACCATCTCTTACTTCAGGCGAATGCTCCCTGCCTGGTATATTGCGGCTACAGAGGCATCGGGCCTCTCAGGTGGTCTTGCTGTGATTTGGGATCCAAGATGGGTCTCTGCAAAATCGTTCAGATGCCTTGGAGGTATTTTGGTTTCTGCTAATTTTAGAGGATGTCCCGACGTTATTCATATTTTGAATGTTTACGCTCCTTATAAGGACAGAGCATCTTTTTGGGAACCTTTCATCGCGTCTGGTATTTTGGATGATGAAGCGCTCCTCATAGCGGGTGATCTTAACTGCACGATGGGGCCAGACGAAGTTTGGGGAAGGGGCAAGAAAGCCGATTCTATTGGGGAGAAAATCAAAGAAGCCATGATGCTCTGCAATTTTGTTGATATATCTCCGGAATCATTGTCTCCGACATGGGATAATGGCCGCTTGGGTGAGGCCTATATCACCAAATATTTGGACAGATTTATTATGCACGAACAGCTGATTGAGAAGTTTGGTATCCCATCCTCACACATTCTCCCGAATTTCATTTCCGACCATAGGCCGGTCTCTCTCCAATGGTTGTCTTCAAAAGCTCGTAAAGGGTATCCATTCAAATTTAATCGTTATTGGCTGGAAGACGAAGCTTTCGTCAATATGGTTTGGGAATACTGGACGGCTTCAGATTTCCCTGCACAGTCCTCTCCATCGCAGCTCTTTATTTACAAACTGTCCAATCTTAAATCCAGGGTAAAAGAATGGCAAATTCGGAAAAAAAAGGAAAATTGTTATGAGTTGCAACAGATTGAAAATGAGCTTGTTGTATTTGCCGAGAGCATGAAGACTCAATCCATGTCATGGAATCAACGGTCCCGGATATGGGCACTTGAAAAGAAGAAACAACATCTGTTGAACATTGAAGCAATCACTTGGAAGCTTAAGAGTCAAATCACATGGATGAAAGAAGGTGACAAGAACACTAAGTTCTTTCACCGATTTGCTAGCAAACGAAGAGCAGTCAATTCCATATGGAAAATCAAAAATGAAGCCGGCTCTTTACTGTACTCACAAGAAGACATTGCAAGCGAAGCTGTCAACTTTTTCAAAAAGGCATACAAACGAGAGGAGGACAGGGAAATTAACGATATTCTATGGGGTATTGGTCCTTTTTCAAATATGTTCAACGAGGATGATAATGAAAGGCTCTTTGCTGAGATTTCGGAGGAGGAGGTTCTCGCTGTCATGAAGTCCTTCAAAAAGGACAAATGCCCCGGCCCAGATGGCTGGTCCATAGACATTTTTATCTACTTTTTCGACATTATGAAGAATGACATACTTGGTATGGCTGAAGAGATCAGAACTCAAGGGAAAATCCATCCATATATTTCTTCCACCTACATTGCGCTGATCCCAAAAAAATGACTCCTCCTCTTTTGCTGATTACAGGCCGATTTCACTGTGTAATGTTATTTATAAAATCACTTCAAAGATTATTGCAGAGAGAATCCGAGGAAAACTATCAGAACATATTTCAATGGAACAACATGGATTCCTGTGTGGAAGGAACATCCTTGAAGCTGTTGCTATAACTCAGGAAGCTATGCACTCTATTCAATCTAAAAATATAGAAGCTGCCATCCTCAAGATCGATTTAAAAAGGGCATACGACTGCCTTGATTGGAGCTTCCTCAGATGTCTGCTCATCAAAATTGGACTCAAT
The DNA here is from genome assembly GCA_031772625.1 of Pinus tabuliformis. NCBI lineage: Eukaryota > Viridiplantae > Streptophyta > Pinopsida > Pinales > Pinaceae > Pinus > Pinus tabuliformis. Next base: position 1,155,112,622 of record CM062817.1, read on the forward strand.
GACAGGTGCACTAAATGGATCATGTCTTGCGTGGAAGGTGTCAATTATGCGATCCTTGTTAATGGGTTGCCCACCCCTTTTTTCCAGGCTGGAAGAGGTCTTCGACAAGGATGCTCCTTATCCCCTATTTTATTTATCCTGGTCATGGATTCCCTTAGTCTCCACATCAAGAATGCGGTCAATGAAGGAAAAATTGATCCCCTGGTCATCTCCAGAGGTAATTTTCACTCTCATAATCTCTTTGTGGATGATATTCTGCTGTTTGCTAGACTGTGCAGGTTCACCTGGCATGTTATGCATGAAATTATTCTGCTATTTCAAAGAGCCACTAGTCTCTATGTCAATGCAAGCAAATCCTCTTTCCACTTTGGCAAAGATGAATATGGAGAAATGGTATATATCTCCCAGCTCTTCAATATTCAGGCGACCTCCATCAAGAACGGGCTAAAATACTTGGGATATCATCTTAAGCCCATGGGATACAATTCTTTGGACTGGTCTTGGATCATTAACAGATTTTACAAGAGGATTCAAGGATGGGAATGTAAATGCTTAACACTTGCAGGCAGGACGGTATTATCTCAGGCGGTTTTGGCTCAAATCTGTGTTTACTGGGCTCATTTGTTTTATATCCCATCGTCTATTATAAATAAATTAAACAGCTTAATGGCCTCCTTCATCTGGGGCGGCAGCAAGGATAGAAGCAAATTTCACCTCTCAAGGTTGGAACTCATCTCTCTTCCCAAACGACTTGGAGGCTGGGGCATCATGAACCTCCGCATTTTTGGAAAAGCCCTTTTATGTAAATCATTGTGGCGGGTGATATTCGGGTCAAACCTATGGAGCCATATCATCAAATCGAAATACCTTGGCGACGAAGATATTTCCATCTAGTACAGGAGGGACCTCTCTTGGCCCGCTCAAGGCTCAGTGATTTAGAGAAGCTTTTAGAAAATTCTGCCTTTTTCCGCAGAAACTTTATATGGAAATTTCATACCGGCAACAAAATCTTGATTGGGCTGGATCCCATCATGGGAATTGATTCAGATCCAATTATTGATCCTCAGCTTCTCAATTTTCTCCATCAAAAGGGTATATTTTTCTAGGCTCAGGCTATTGCTGGATGGAAGGGCGCCATCCCGATATGGAAAACGGGTCAAGATCTGGGCATTGATGGTAACCTGGCAGCCCAATGGAACAACACCACTTGGAATATGAAGTGCGCGGGTCTTTATAAATCTGCAGACAGAGATATTTTAGGATGGCAGGCTAAGAAAGGATCGTGCAATATCCAGGTAAAAGACATATATTTAACACTGTTGAATCAACTCAGGGACCCCTCACGGAATACTTTCCCTTTCGCCTTATGGAAGGTCTGCTGCCCTACAAAAATCATCTTATTCTCTTGGCTCGTATATCATAATAGGAATCTCACATGGAACAATTTACAAAGAAGGAACTGGCAGGGTCCATCGATCTGCATGATCTGCCTTGACAATTCTGAAGACAACCTGCATATGTTTCTACTCTGCCCACAGACTCAGCTTATCTGGAGGTATCTGGCTACTTTTTTTGGCTTTCCGATTGCTTCACATCCAACAATCAGAGAGGCTTTCGAATGTTGGGGAGCTCTTAGACCTGACTGGCGTTCCATCCCTATGATTACTATTTGGTTCATTTGGAAGTGGCAGAACAATAAAATCTTTCAAAACAATAGTGAGGCCTTTGGAAGTATTATTGACAAGATTATCCCATCTTATTTCTCCTACAAACAAAACATGCCTCAGCAGAAAATTCAGCATATGGCTCCCTCTCCCTCACCTCCGCTTTTATTTCCTAGAGCACACTTTGATGGTGCGACAAAGGACGAAAATTGCGATTGGAGAGTCTTCATTGTTTTTTCAAAGGATCATCACTTTTCTATTTTCTGGAATGGTGGCAGAGGTACTAATAACAAGGCAGAGGCCATGGCCCTACATGGCCTACTCTTCTTCTGTTCCTTCATGGAATTTGGGCCTATAAAAGTATATGGGGATTTGAAGGCTATTATAGATCATGTGAATGGATTACAGAAAATTACAAAGGATAACCTAACAGGATGGCTTCACAGGATTACATCACTATGAGACTCTGCCTCTTTCCCTATTGCTCAGATTAAGAGGAACCAAAACGTGCAAGCGGATGCTCTATCAAAACAAGGGTTGAACTCTCCTATCGGTATCTGGCATCTGATCATCACGATGGATTCCTGCACATATGAGATCTAGCCTTTCTCTATGCCAGACTCAGTAACACTTGCAAAATTTTTATTTTTGCTGTTATATGGCCTATCTTTTTTGGATCTCTATCTCCATCTAATTTTCTAAATAGCCAGTTACTTTTGATCTAAATATTTGCTATGATTTCATGAGCCCAAATGTTTTTTGTAGCTCTCGTTCTCAAAGTTTTGAGGATTATTTCAAGGACTATGCTCCTCCAGATGTATTGTACATACCGCCTCGATATTTACCATAATCATAATATAACCAATATGATGCTTTTTCTTCAGAAATTTCGAGGATTATTTCAAGGACTATGCTCCTCCAGATGTATTGTACATACCGCCTCGATATTTAACATAATCATAATATAACCAATATGATGCTTTTTCTTCAGAAAATATATATATACCCCCCCTCATTTGTAAAATTTCTAATTACAATATTAGTTTCTCACTATATTCCTGTGGAATAGTTCACATGTTTTTATTTTTTCTTGGTAGAAACTTGTCGTTTAGGTTTTGACTTATGAAAACTCCATATTCTTGGTTATCTGCGTTTGGTAAGGGATTGATAATACTTGACACTAGATCACTGGCTCTAGCCTCCCATATTCTTAATCATATATAATCTCATTACTTGGTATTTGTTTGTGGTGTTTACTTAGTTTTGTTATATATTACTGAATCCTCTAAGGCTACAGAGTACGTGTCCTTGCTATTTTCTAATGTTAAAATACATGGACACAATTCTATGCATATAGGATAACTACTAGTTCTTTTATACTTTGTCCTTAATGTCATAATAAAAACTTGTTAATTATTTTCAAGTATATTATTTATTTTCTAAAACCTTGTCAATTTCTTTTCCCCTTTCTAATAATAACAGCGTACAGTAGTAATAGAAATTTTGAATTAGGATTGAAATCCATCATCCTCTTGTATAGTAATTTCTTTCCTAGCTATATATCTTCTAAGGTACTTCGACACTTTCCAAATTTCTAGTCTTTATATTATATTCTTCCCTTCTTCATGAAGGCATGGAACTAGTTTCATTTTAAGAAGAAAATAAATTGAATTCACTTATTATAGGGATATAAGAGATAAGGATAGGTTCTAATATGAACATGTGTATTCCTTCTTACTGTAAAGGAACTAACTAACTTTCCTCTATTAATTTTCTACATGCATATGGATATATCTGAATTACATCATTGATCTTGCATGTGTTTCATGAAGGGTTTTCTCACAAATTCATAATAATTTTAAAATGTCCATCTATATACTTACACGGTCAAAGTTCATCATTAGATATCAATAAGTAACACATGCAGAATTAAATCAATTTCCTATGAGAGACTATTTAGCCTATTAACCATTAGTGCAATAAAGTATAAATTCATGCACACAAATCCTCTATCATCCAAAATGGAAAAAGAAAAAAATTGATATTAAAATGCAATATAACTCATAAATACCATAATCCTAACCAAAATTCCTATTGGGAAAATTACTCAGGAACTGAGTACATGTTCCTCCTAACCATGAATTGAATGCACTAGTTCCCCACCAAGCTAAGATACTTGCCAATGGAATTGACAACCTCATTGATTTTGAAGTGGTGTATTTTATAAGTTTTTCCTTTCCTAGTAGATTTTGGTAGCGTCCCTCTTTTTGGGTCTTCCAACCAACTTGCCTAGGCCTTTTGTTTTGTTTTATTTTTTTTCCAAAAAAGGTTCTTTTCATTTTTACTTAAAGCCTGCCTTTCTCTCCCATAGCTCTTTGTTTCACCCAAAATTATTATCTTTCTCCAACTAAGTGATTTAATATATCTTTCTCTCCCATCATATTAAATCCTTTATATTTCCTCCTAGTAATTTTTAGGAGATATTTAAGGGAATATTTATCCTAAATTTAACCTTTAATAATTGTTTCCAATCTTGGCAAGAATATTCTAACTCTAGTGCTTCTTTCCCGAGTAATTTCCAAAATTTTATTTATTAATAATAATCTATTAATTACATCACACTAATTGTATTGATCACATTATTTCAAAATTCTAACATGGCTTTCCTAGCCATGTAGTCTAAAACTAGTCTAGGTCTAAAAATTGTAAATCATTAACATAGAAAATGGAGGGGTATTATAGTGAAAATAATTTCAAAACTATATTTGACATTACACTATATGGGGATGCAACATAAATTCATAGATCCATGAGCTCACAATACACTTACGGGTATAACCAACCCAAAAGGAGTTGCAGTTACAGAATTCATTATTAACCCAGGTTTTACAAACACTTTATCACCCCAAAATTGATCAAATGAAATGAAGGGACATCATACCTGATATCATAGACCACGTGTTGGGCCTCCAACTTGTCATGATTTTCTTGGTGAAACCATCCATTTTCACATCATTCCATTCACTGATTGTCAGCATTTTTAACCATATTTCTCCATAAACGGACAAAATTCCTGCATACATGTTTACATGGTTTATTATTATTATTTCCATTTTTTTTAATGAATTAAGAAGAACTTTTCTTGGTTTTACTAATGACAGTTTGGCCAATTTAAGTTTTTGCAGTTTAGTCAAGTTTCTGTAGCTATCTCCATGGTTGAGGTAGTAGCACCACTCTAGAAATAAATCTGACACTTGGACTTAGTTTCTATAAGCTTCAATATGTGGACCTCCAGCAAAAGATCAAAGGAAGAACGAAGAAATTTTGACTAGTCAACTTCAAATGCATTTTATGAGGAAATGAAAATGAATTTCGGAAAAATAAAACATGGGTTTTTTTCAGCACGGGCCCTATTAGTTTGTCACTTTGAATTATTCTCAAATATGTTACCATTTGAGAGATTTCTAGGGTTCTTTGGAGCCCTATTTTACGGATTATGTGAGCAAACAGTTTGGTAATTTTAGAGGCAATGCTGAGTCACCAAGATGATTGGAATGAGCTTTTCTTTAGCAAATTCATGGAAAGAAGATAAATGTGATCAGATATGGACTCATATTTGATCCTATAAACCTTTAAAATATATTTTATTTTATTTTCAAACTGATTTGCTAAGATCTCATGGCCAGAATTCATGTAATGAAATTTTGAGTTTCTTGTTGCTTCAAAAATGTATAAATCACAGTGTATTTGATGGGGGGGGGGGGGGGGGGGGGGGGGGGGTTGGGGGGCGGGCGGGGGAGGGGATCACATGTCAATGATGAACATTAACTTGTAATATTTTCTGTTATTTGAAGAATAATAACTCCATTTTCCCCCAACGAATGTAATCTATAATATGGTGCAACCCTTAATGAAATTGGTGATTTGAATCAAGTGATCTGAGTTTATAATTTCTCACACTCACAAGGAGGGCCCCCTCTCTAATTGTGAGATACTAAAGTTTTCATTTTAATCTCATTTTTTCAGTATTTTCTTCAATTTAGTTTTTAGTCTCTTTGGATATTTGAATTCTTTGTTTTCAATATAGTTTCCTTACTTCTTCTTCTTCTTCTTCTTCTTTTTATTTTTTTTAATTACAGGTTGCGTACTCATTATAAACTTAAAAATCCAAAAAAAATTCCTTGAAGTATTTTCCAATAATTGCTTTCTTTTTCATGTTTGTTATAGTTATCATTTTGATAAGACAAAGAGGCTCTTGCACTTGAAATTTTATCAACATATTTATTTTCATTGCTTTCTAGAATAGTTTCCAATTTCCTTTCATTGCTTAATAGAATAGATTTCAATTTCTTTTCCAATTAGAATATATCTCAAAGTTTTGATAGAGTAGTTTTCTTTAAAAGTTCATTTAAATTTCGAAGTTTTGAGTTTGATTCATTGGCATTTTAAGACAAAACATGTGCATATGATTATCAAAACTTAGTCATAAACAGGTTTAAATCCTCATATGAAATTATATTAGTTTCTTTGAATTAAAAGTAGATATACTAGCACATACAATGCATGTATAGTTCGCAAGCTCACTTACCCGAATGGACATATAAATTCAAGTAATTTAAGAGCCAATTAAATTACCCAACATTTTGGCATCGTTGTTGGGGAAGTATACATAGGTGTTAGCTTTCAATTTCATCTCATTCTTGGTTGAATATATATAGTTGCATAAGAATAATTCCATTTTAGTAAATCCTAGAAGTATATTCATTATTAAAAAAAGGACTTCAATCGCCTACCACCCCCACTATCTCACATGGTGTAGTAAGAGCCATATGTCCATATCATGAATTCATATTTTTGCAAGTAGAAGAAGAGGTGATAGAGGAGGTAGAAGAAATGGACGGAGATGATGACAATGAGGAAGATCCTTTTGGATTTCCCATTCAAGAAATATCAATGTTCACGTGAGGAAAATCCCTCCATTCGTACTTCTGAACTTCAAATTTATGAGATCAGAAGACTCAACAACCTTTGTTTTCGAATTTTAAATACTTTGTAGATCTTATGGGTACTAATTGTAGATTCAAAAATTTAATTTGTTTCTAGCAAGATTGTAGGATAGAGTTCATAGATCGTTCATGAATTTAGGAAAACATTCTATAAGGATGTGGGATGATACGAAAGGAGTATTTTTGGAACAATATAAAGATTATTGCATACACAATGACCTTAGAAATTAATTCTTTAAGATGAACCAAAAAGAGGATGAAAGCCTAGAAGATTTAGTGGATATATTTACTTATAATGTCAAAATATCCAAATTGCATGCTTTAGGACTAGACACATTAAAAAGTTTCCTACTAAAAGCTATAAAGGATGAATGCATTGATCTTATTAACTTGGTGGGCAAAGGAGATGTATATCAATTTTCATTTCAAGATATTTTTTAATTGTACAAGAACATATCAAGAGGAAAAGAAAAGTATGGAAGATCCCCTCAGGATCCAGTTATGGAAAGAGTAAGTAAGCCGGCATCAGGATTGGTAAGTCAAACTAAACTTAACAATTTGCTAGACATTCTTGGTAATTTAAATGAACAAATTGATATGCTAAAAATGGAAGAAAAGAAAAAAGTTGAGATTGTTGCTTCATTTATATTTTTCCTTAAATGTAGAAAGAAACATGTTTTTCATGAATGTCCACTTGATAACAGTAAACTTTGTGAAATATGTGCAGGATCACATGCTAATAAATATTTTCCATCATTACCAGGGTCAAAGACAGTTTACTAGGGAGAAACTCAAACACTGAAACAATATTTTTATGTATCTCCAAGAATACCATGGTAGCCTCATGAACCTAGTATGATGCAAGATATTATTTCACAATTTAAGGGTTATGCAGAACAATCTCAAAGTAATTGCAAAACACCCTTGCCTTGGAAACCTTGGTCATCTCAATCCCAACCTCAAAACCAATCTTGGGAACAAGGTTGGAAAGAGCCTTATAGAGTAAATCCACCATATCCTCAATCTTTTCCTCACTATCTTGAATACCAATATAAATCTTGTTCATACCATTCACCTCCACCACAACATCAATTTCACCCTCAGTTGACGTCAATTCAACCTTTCTCATTACTAACCACACAAACCACGCAATTATCCATTCCCACTCAACTTCCTGCACAACCATTTCAAATACCCAATAATAAAACACCTCAATCCACTTACAATGTTGAGGTATTGAAAAATTATTCCCCAGCTACCATTGAAGAACAACAACCAGAAGAATAATATTCAGATAAGGTCCAAGAATCATGGATGCCTATTGATAAAGTTTTGTTGTTGGAACCTGAGATTGAAAATTTTCTTGCATGACTATCATCAAATTATATGAATGGAGATCACATCTTCGAAGACTTGCATGGCATGATAGCAAGAAGCCAAGGAATACAAGATTACATTGAATCTTAGTTCAAGACATTCAACAGATCCTAGTACTCCATTCTTCTGACATCATCTCAATCAAGGTAGTTGGTCCATCATATACTGGTACATATCAAAGAGTATCTTTGAAGCCTGCATATGAGTTTCTCTATCATATTATTACACAAATGGTTCCATTGGTAGTATCCATATACTTGAACAATACTGATCTTTTAAGTAGAGTAAGACATATAAAAATAAAAATAAAAAATTAAAGAGAAAAATAAGTCCTATTGTTAAAACCACCTTGCCCACGCAATTGGACATGAACTTTTCTTGAAAATTAGGCAACTAATGAACAAAGTTCACAATAAGTTTTTGCAATTTCATGATGGTTTCAATCTTTTATTATGATTCTTCAAATCATTTTTGGTTCTATGCTCAAGTTCGTTGTTGTGGGATTCCTTAAGGCCCACCTTCCAACAGATCTTGTCCCATCGACTTCGACACCTTATATGGGACCAAGATCAAATATTATTTAGAGTTCCTTGGAACTTGCATACATCAATGGAAAGCCTTCTCATTGAAAACAATGGGAATACAACAATGTATCTTGATTGTAATATCTTGCGAGTGACTCGACTTCAACACATTCATTCATCCCTATCAAGATGCAATTAGGTACCTTGACACTCATTTACATTATCGGTGAGTTATCTCACATTGGTTAATTATTTTTATCATTGATCAGTAATCCAATGATTTCTTTCCATTGTCGACTTTAGCAAATTCATTCGCATGGTAGGAATTGTACCATGAATTTTAGTTTTGATGAATACTATATGGTTTTATGGAATCAACAACAACTTGCAGTAGCATATTTTATTAGTTTCTTGTAGTAGCATATTCATCTTTTTGTCATTCAATAATAGCATGACGAAGCACTACTACAACTCTTCTTCATTCATTTCATTTTCTGAGCAAATTACATTAATTTCAAATCATCATACATTATGTTTCATGGTTTCCACTTCAGCATACATCACACAATCCAAATTGGCAGAATAGACTCAGGGAAAACAATTTTCCAAAGAAAAAAAGAGACAGCTATAGAAAGTTGCAGTTACTATAGCTATTGTTGTACCAGTCTGTTTTTGGCTGTAGCAGCTCGTCCCATAGGTAGTTTTGGCACATAGATTACAAGGAATTCGAGTGGAAATAAAAAATTATGAGATACAGGGTTTTATCATAATATGATAAATTGAGTAAGACACGGGCATAATTAAAAAAACAGTTTTGAAAGGCATTTCACGTGGGTTTCTAAGGCAGGTTTCCATTTTTCACCATTGTGTGCACATCAAGATAGAATTTTGGTATTTATATAGAACAACTACTTTTCATCATCAAAAGTGGATTCTTAAGGCATGTGGCAGTAAAAAAGGTAAAAGTACACTATTTCCCCTTTGAAGCACTCAATTTGGTCTTAAAATGAGTTCGTGGCATATGTTTTTGTTGCAACATCGGGTAGCATGAAAGGTGAAACAAGGTAGAAACCGTGCATTCATTGTTCCTAAATTTTTTATGGTAAATACATTGAGGTAAGATAAATAAACACAAAAAATTTCAAGAAATTATAGTGTGTATATTTCAAAAATTTTCCACTTGCACCTACAACCATTTCCCATTTTTCTCAAGATCTGTGCACCCATTGGATGAGATAATTTTTGGGAAGATGCATAATATTAATGGTAACAACCTCAAAAATATTTAGGAGAATATGATTTACCATTTGAGAGAAATTGGAAAATCAAGTCTGCTACATGAAAATGATACATTATGTGGAGCAAGGTCAGAGTGGTGATCAACGGATCATGGAGAAGAGTACTTGATCCAAATCAACTCCAAATCAACCATCAAATCATATTCTCTTCTCCAATACCAAAAGGTAAACGTGGGGTAAAACTAGAATTAAACTTTTTAATTTGTTAAAAATTCTATAAATTTTGATGAGAAGCTATTGTAAACATGTGGTTCCAATTTATCTCCCATTATATTTTGTCATATCCTTTAACAATCAATCCCACAAGTTATTATTGATTATTTATCAACAAAGTCCTGCCACCCATGGATTCATCTCATTGTTTTCCATGGTCATAATGATGTTCTTCTATTCTTTCACCACTCTCTTGTTTAAACTTTATCTTCTTGTTGCCATATAAATTAATTTGTGCTTCCTTGATGAACAATTTGACCTTATAACCTTCATGTAAGAATAATCCATGCTTTCCTTAATGATCCATCAACACGATGTTCTTGAGACAAATTCGGCAGGGATTTTTGTAAATCTAAGTAAAAGCTATCAAAATTGAAAATATATATATATATATATAATATATATATATATATAATTGTAAAATTATAGATTATTTTTTAATTATAATTTATAATCAATCGTAAAATAAAATAAATAAATTTATTTTTGAATTTAAAAAATTAATTTAATAAATAAAATTTTGAACCCTTCAAGAAACTTTCTAATAAATTGAGAAAAAATTATACATTAACATAACCATATAATTAAATGGTTGATGAACATTTATAGACATCAAAACATCTATTTAATGAAACATTTCACATTACCAAAAATTAAACTTCTCATAAAAAATAACTAAATTATAACTTTATTTTAAAACATGTAACAAGATCCTTGATCATGGAGATTCATCGCCACTTTACTATGGACTTTCTTAACCTATAAGTAGGCTTCATAAGAATACCATGGCTTACCAAAATCATATGACTAAAAAACCATGATACATGTTGTTATAGTGCCTCGCGTCAAGGAGCAGGAAATGTCGATAATTACAGGGATCCTCAGTCCCTAAACATGTTGTTCTTACCCCTAAAAGAACAAGGTCATCAATCAACAACACTTCCAATCAGTTCTCCACCTGAAAACACTTCAGAACAGGCTTATTTTGGATCATGTCAGCTGCTTAACTGAGCTTCTGCGCTGTATTGCAACTGTCCCACTCTGTACCTGCGCTGGAAGTCAAAAACAATGAAGGCTACCTGCGCTGGGCGAGATTGGCCAAGTGGCACAGTCCTCCTGCAAGGTGTCAATTGCCCAGGAAGCTTCCAAACTGACACTTGGTTCATCAGATTCGCCTTGTGATGAGTAAGAGGTACTTGATCACCATGTGTAACCAAGGATCTCCAAGTGGACTCAAGAACTAAAGATTAACTGAAGAGGGAGAGGACACTAGTCAGCTCTATGCCAGCCTCAAGCTGACTCATCCTCTCTTCTTCTCTCCTATATATAGAGCTCTTCTATGAGGTCTAAGGGGGCTGGAATTTTGTATAAGCAAGGAGGTGCTGTTGGTATACTGCCAGGATTATTGGGTGATTGTTTTACTAGAGGTGAAGAAGAGAGTTCTTGCTGTCGAGGAGGTGCTGCTGGATTGGGGCCAACATCATTGGTTGTAACTTCCTCTGGAACCCTGTTACTTTCTATCAATAAAGTTTGCATGTTCTTCTATATACTTGTTTTACATAGATGCTTTTGTGTTTACATGTATATTTGATGCAACCTAATCCATGCTTCAATTATGATTGCTTGTATCTCGTAGTTTGCTCCCTTTTGTTGTGCAGATTCTGTGTGTAGCTGGATCGGCTTGGAGAGTAAAGAGCTGGGAACGGGATACAAAGCGAGAAGGACAAGGATCGACTAAGCGCAAGACACCAGGTTGGTTGATCCTCTTTTATTCTCTCTGTGCTTTCATAAAGATGAACATGAAAACTTTGTCATTCAGTTGTTGCTAAAGTCTGTCACCTTTAGAAAGGGTTAGTGTCATCCGCATCGGATACTTTTCCCCACAACAAACTGGCGACTCCGCTGGGGAGATCCTAGTATCTTGTTGTTGTAGTATTTTGCTATTCATTTCTTGAAGAAAGGAGTACCGAATCGAAAAGCTTTTGACTCTATCAAAAGCGAAGTAGAGGGTTTTGCTACTCTTGCTCCTTTGCTGAGCAAATTCAAGATTTAAAGAGCTAATCTACAGATGAATCCTTACTCTTAGTGATAGATCTTTATCCTCTTGATCATCCCTTAGCCTGTACTTAACCCATAGCATTTTATTTCAGTCAAAACAGTACATTTTTGAGCTTTTTATGACCCGGAATTCTTAGCAGACGTAACTCTCGTAAGTCAGTGCAGGCTGTCCACAGGCAGTCTGCATTACAGCGCAGGTGCTCCCTTCGGGAACTGCGCTGAGAGTGAAACTGGCAGACCAGTGCCTGCGCTGGTCCAGTTGGCCTTAGTCTAGCTCAGCTCTTCCTTTGTGTCTTGGCCCTGTTTGCGCTTGTTTTTTTGGCTGATTGCTTGCTGGTTATTGTATTTGCTGTAGACCTTATCTCCTTGACATTATTCCGCCTCAGTTGTGTGATGAAATTGTAAACGTTCTTTCAGTATTTCTTGTTTCAGTTACAATTTCCCATTGTGAAAAGCGAACCTAGTAGCTGTGGCCTCTTAGATTGCGATCTTATGAGTTAGTGTTATTACTGTTCATAGCTGTTTAAGTTGGTTTGTTTTCACTTTATGGTTTGAATTCATATATTTTTGGTGTAAAACAAGTACCTGTAAAGCGTCTTTTCATTTAGACAATACTTGTTTGTTTACGCTTCAAATTGAATTCGAAAGTCATACAACAGTTTTCCTTTTGTTAAGCATCAACATTAAAGGAAAAGAAAAGAAATACATGCATCTTGCATTTGCATTTTTGATAAGTTTGGGTGTCTGATCTAGGAGAAAGTGCATTAGTTTGTGCTTTGTGCTCTGTGTGGAAAGATATTGTTTTTCTCTCCCCTCAGTAGTTAGGATTTTCAAAGCTAAAAAGATTGTGAAAGCTTGCTTATCATTTTAGCTGCATTTAGGAATTTGTACCAATACATCTCGTGGTGATCCTGAAAGACAAACTGATAAACAAGATCAACTTAAAATATATTGAATGAAAAAAACATTGTAACATAACGCTCACAATAGAGGTCTAGGTAGAGACGTGTTCCGGCGTCGTTAAACGTAGTGACTGTCGATCTCTACGAAGGTGGGTGATTCCTCCTGAGGGACGATAGCACTAATACGGATTTGAGCTCCCGCGTACCGTCGCGTATATTGGGAGACCCCTATAGGCAATTATCCTTTATCCTTAGGAAGCCGTGTCGACCGCCCTACTGATCGCGATGCAGTGAACACAGCATTCACGAAGATCGACCACCCGTACCGTAAAACGTATTCTGTGGTTTCGCGAAAGGTTTGGCACACCCTCTGCCTAGATCTCCAGAGCAGTTTCTTTTGGCTCTTTTCAAACTCTATAATTGAAAAGGTCCAACCGAGCATTTGTCACTTCGGGCTCGTTAATACATCGAAGGCGACTAGAGTCATCTTTAGCTTTTTCTCGACTCTTAAAACATGAAAAAGCAAAGTTGTGTCTAAAAGCGTCTAATAAAATTCATTCAATACGGAAACATAATTCCCCTTTTTGTATTTTAGTTGATCAAGTAATCCGCAATCGTGGAGGAAAGTCAATTAAAACCCCGTCGTTCAGGGAGGCTTGCAGGTCGACCATCTTTGTCTCCGGAACCGAAAGTAGTACGAGCAAAGCGATCTCGCTGGACCAGGTCAAAATCTCCTTTTAAAGTTAGAACGGAAGTTCCAACAACATCTGAGATTCTGGTCACTCCCAATATTTCTGGAATCCCTGCCTCTATTGAAGAAGTTCAACGGCAACAGAAGGACAATTGTATTGATCCTAGTCTGAAAACAAGTACTTGTTTAACTGAACCAGTTCCATTTGAAACCGGTCCACAGAGTCTTGTTGTTCAAACAACTGTCGCTGTCGAAACAACCCCTTCTTCGGCACCAGAAATCTATTACGGACCTGACGGTCTGCCTCTTCCTCCTGGTCTGATCGCAATAGAAGAAATCGTAGAGGACCAGCAAGCAAATACTCCAATTCATTTTGGAGTAGGTTCCACTCTTTTTCCTTCTGCATCAGAAGTTTGTCTATCGCCACAAGAAGTTCCTGAAGAATCGTTAGGAAGTTTATTGGATAGACTTAAAATGTCTGAACAACCGTCGACATCTAGAACTGTGCCAAACGACACGGCGACAGCAGAAGCTCCTGCTGCCATTCCAACGATGTTTGCCGGCATACCATCTGTCCCAACTAGTTCTCATCAACTAGAAGGAGTCCACCCAGGGACTATTATGACAACTTGGTCTGTTCCAGTTTGCTCTTCCGGTATAATACCCGGTAATTCTTATGTTGAAACTAGACAAATTGATCCCTTTGGGAATCATTTTGGGCCATCCAGTCCTCAAAGGCCATCTATACCCTTGAGCTCCGGATTGTTACCGTATGGGGGGCAATATGCCCTTTCACTTCCTCTTTCGGGAGGATACCCATACGGCAGTTTTCAACCACATTCAGGTTTGACTGAAGTAACGACGAGTGGTTGGGTACCTATGTTACCCCAACAACCAAGAGTTGTATATTCTATGCAACAAAGTGTACCTATGTCTCATATCCCGACGACGCCAGCAATTGTAACCGTGTCGCAAGTTCAATCGATGCCTGTTGTATGTCAACCCCAAGTTGTAATGCAACAGCCAATTGACCCTGCAACACAACCACAATCGCCAACTGCCGGGACGACACAGATACAAACGGGGACCATAACCCCGCATCTTGGGCCGTCGGTTAGTGTTGCACAACAAAACATGGCTTCACAACCATGGATGGTGCAATACCAACAACCTCAGTTTCAACAGGTATACCAGGGATCTGAGCAACAGATCTTTGCGAATAGTGGGCAACCCTATATTCAGAACGGGTTAAACCAACCACTTTACAGTGGCCAAGCCCACCAACCATATCAGTCATATCAACATCAGTTGCATTATACTGGTATGCAAAGACCTACTGCTCAGGCGATTCCATCGTACCCTGGGTACGCCTCGCCAAACCTGAATCAGCAGTTGCCATTCGTGGCGACTTTAGAATTACCAGATTTACATCGATTGACGAACGATCCAATCGCCTATGCCCATTGGTGGCCAGCGATTCCTCACAAACTTCCTTCGGACATTCCTAAATTCAATGGAAATCCGGGCGAAGACCCGTCGAATCATGTGATGACATTCCATCTGTGGTGTTCGTCGAATACCTTGAATGATGATTCAATAAGGCTTCGTCTTTTCCAGAGGACATTGACTGGTCCGGCGGCCAAATGGTATATTGAATTACCTAGAGCCTCTTTCGACAATTTTAGTTCCCTAGCCACGACTTTCTTGACACACTTTCAGTTACCTATAAGGTACGAAACTGGAACAGAAATCTTAACTAATTTCAAGCAGACAACCGCCACACATATATCTGATCATATACATGAGTGGCGTCGTCGTCGCAGAATGGTAAAGACCTATGTTCCAGATCAGCTATTAGCTGAGTGGTTTATAAAGTCGCTTCTGCCGGCAATTACAGAAGATGTGGCCAAGGGGGGCGTCGTAACAGAGGAGCAGGTTATTGCTCGTGCTCAGTATTTGGACTTAGTGTATACTCAGTCGGGCACGCTCTATGATAAGATACCTGATGCCCCCAGACCGGAATTTTCAATCCCTCCTCCCGGATCGAATAGTGACTCTCATGCCGGTGATGGCGTGATTGGAACTGCAAACGCTAAGTCGACAAGGGATTCGAATAAGAAAGCCCGTAAGACTTCGAATCAAAAAGCAAATCAAGAGATTCTTGCTTCGGAGGTAAATGCTGTATCTACAGATAAAGACAAAAACTCCAATCAACCAGGAAGCAAGAAGAAACAAAACAAAGGGAAGAAGAAGAAACAAGGTGGATCATCCCCTCAAAAAACTTCTTCAAACCCTCCTGGGCAAAAGAAACAATTTCCTCCATGTCAAATATGTGATGAAAATCATTCAACAAAGAACTGTCCGTTCAAAGCTGAGTTGAAGAGGTTCCTGAAAAGTTCCCAAACTTCAGCTGTGTTGACTGATCCGTTTCTGCCCCAGGTCAGAATATGGTTGATAGTGGAAATGCTTCCCCGTCACAAGTGCTTATGCTGTCGGTTTCTAAGCAAAGTGATGCTTTGATATCGACTAGGAATAAAGATTATGGAAATCCGCCGGTGTCGAACGACAAAGGGAAAGATCAACCCAGTAGTTCGACAACAACTTCGGCAGAAGTTGTACCCCCCCTCACGCATGAATTAACAATAAAGCCACCTAAGGGAGTAGTCCACAAGTCGACATTCAACCCTCGCGCCAGAGCGGCGCAACACTATAATGTAGTGGAGGATTTGGCCCAATCGCCATCTGCTATGTCGACTCTTGAGGTACTACAAAATTGCCCATCCCAAAGACAGGCATTGTTATCAGCAATTGGTGGAGTGGATCCTAAAGATTCCAATCTTGTATCCTTTGATCACAAAGGATATGATCCTCAGTTACCAGCGCAATTAGCTTTCCTTATTCAAGTGAAAGCACTCAACAAAACTGTTCATAGAACGATTATTGATGAGGGCGCATCGACATGTATCATGTCGATGAGTTGCTGGAAAACTCTTGGATCTCCAACATTGTCGCGATCTTCGACGACATTGAAAGCATTTGACGGTAGGACGTACACTCCGTACGGAATCCTAAATAACTTTAAGGTTGAACTAGGAGGAAAAACAGTAGAGATTGATGTTGAAGTCATTGATGGCAATCTTGACTATAACATTCTACTGGGAAGACCATGGATATATGCCATGGCAGCTGTAGTGTCGACATATTTTAGGAAGATCGCATTCCCGTTTGAAGGAGGGATTACGATCGTCGACCAACAGAATTTCCTCCCTAATGGTTCACAAGTTACTGGAAGCATTCCCCTGATCCATGGGAGCGACCATTCAATAAAAGATATAGGAGTAGGCTTGCTAAAAGATCCCACAATGATGGGAACTTTCGCGTTGCCACCTCCGTTCCATGAAGGGAATATCCCGTTTGTAGCAACATGCAACATGGTATCTTCATCGAAGGTCGCAGAAGACAAAGTCGTCATGGATCATCAAATGGTTTTGCCCCTAGCCCTATTGAAATATTGTAGCAATCAATGTTTCAGGCATGGGAGGCGAGCCCAAAGAACGCTCGTCAAGCGTTTGGGTAGATAGGTCCGAAGAATATGGTACCCCATTAGATCCATGGTCAAAAGTTCATGGGACTGACGAAGGAATCTTGCAATCAATGATGATTAGGGGGCACCATGGAATGATAACCACCATCGTTCCCTTCTTCCAGAGTGTGAAGAAGAAACTCATCACGACCTATACCACCCTTCAGTGTTTGAATTCCTAACAAATACTGTAAATACGGTGGATTCAGAAAGAAACCTATCCAATATTGAAGAGACCATAGCCATAAATATCTCGACAAAATCTGATGTTGTTGAGAATATTCATGTCGGCAAAAGTTGTTCCCCTTCAGAACTAGAAATATATAGTGCTCTCTTTCGCGAATTTAGAGATGTCTTTGCATGGTCATATGATGAAATGCCAGGCATTGACTCGAGCATAGTTGAACATGAAATTAAAATGTATCCTGATATCAAACCAGTAAGACAACGGCTTCGGCAGGTACATCCGAAGAAATCCGCTGCCATTAAGGCGGAAGTTGAAAAACTCCTCCATGCTGGATTCATCTACCCGGTTCCTCTAACCGATTGGGTATCGAATATTGTCCCTGTTATGAAAAAACAAGGGACGATAAGAGTGTGCGTCGACTATAGGGATGTAAACAAAGCTTGTCCAAAGGACAACTACCCTACACCCTTCATCGACCAGATAATTGATGAATGCGCCGGATGTGAAATCTTTTCATTTATGGATGGATTTTTCGGGTATAATCAAATAAATATCCGCCCACAGGACCAGTCTAAGACTGCATTCATCTGTCCGTGGGGCACATTCGCTTATCGAAAATTACCCTTTGGTTTAAAGAACGCAGGGGCGACGTTTCAGAGGGCAATGAATTATGCCTTCCATGACATCAAGAACATCGTTCAACCTTACCTCGACGATCTTTCGGCTCATTCGCGGAAGCGGACTGATCATCCGCGGCATTTGAGAGCAATATTTCTACGTTGCCGACATTACAAGATAAGACTCAATCCACATAAGTGTGTGTTTTGCGTCGGCTCTGGTCGCTTACTTGGATTTGTGGTTTCTAAGGACGGGATTCGTCTCGACCCCTGTAAGGTTCAGGCAATCATTAATTTGCCTCCACCTTCAAATTTGCTTCAGATTCAGAAACTCCAAGGGAAAGCAAACTTTCTGAGGAGGTTCATTCCTAATTACGCAGAACTTGCAAAGGGTTATACTCGTCTTTTGAAAAAGGATGTACCTTTTGTCTGGGACCAGGTTGCGCAAGCTTCCTTTGACGCTCTGAAAGATTGTCTAGTAAGAGCATCATTAATGTACGCCCCGGACTATCAAAGAGATTTTAACCTGTATCTTGCTGCAGCAGATACGACCATTGCGATGGTCTTAGTGCAAGAAGTCGATGGAATAGAACATCCTATTTATTATTTAAGTAAAAACTTAAATGACACAGAAAGTAAATATTCCTATGTTGAAAAACTAGCGCTTGCTGCTGTTCAAGCGATTCAAAGGTTTCGACATTATGTCCTCTTTAGGAAAACTACCGTTTTGTCAGATTGCAATCCCATGACATATATACTGTCGCGACAGTTGCTTGGGGGCAAATATTCAAAATGGATAGCCATCCTTCAAGAGTTTGATTTAGATTTTGTAAAATCCAAATCGAAGAAAGCCTCTAGTTTTCGCGGAATTATTATGCGATCTCCCATCGTCGTCCAACGATGATACATCAGAAGAGTCAATCGTGGATGAAAATTTGTTTCTGATATCAGTAAGCGATGAGTGGTATGGAGACATCATTGTTTATCTCCAAACCCAAAAATTTAGGCCTAATACCTCACACTCGGAACGAAAACGTATACGATACCAATCAAAAGACTACATGATCGTCGGTGATACTTTACCGTCGTGGCATCGATACAGTTCTGAGGAGGTGCCTTACCCATGAGAGGAGGCCGAAAAAGCCCTGAATGATTGTCATTCAGGCGTGCGTGCGGGGGGCATCAATCTGGATATGCAACAGCACAAAGAATCTTACGAGCAGGATACTTCTGGCCAACTATGTTTAAAGATTGCATAATAGCTGTCAGAAGTTGCCATGCATGTCAGATCTTTGATAGCAAAACCAGAAGACCACCCGCACCCTTACAGCCGATAGTTGCTGTTGGGCCCTTCGCCAAGTGGGGCATCGATTTCATGCAATGTAACCCCACCTCGACCGGGGGCATGGGTATATTATAGTCGCTGTTGACTATTTTACCAAATGGGCCGAGGCGATGCCTACATTGGATAACACTGGTGAAACAGCTGCCCTTTTCTTTTTCAATCATGTAGTCGCCAGGTTCGGCGTTCCGCAAGCTATAGTGACAGATCATGGATCGCATTTTCGCAATCACATGATGATCGAATTAGCTGCCAAACTAGGGCTATCTCACGACAGCTCTACTCCGTATTATCCACAAGCCAACGGACAAGTTGAGGCAATCAACAAGGTCCTGAAGCGTATGTTGCAAAGGATGATCGGGGTTCATAAAAGAAGATGGCATCTAATCCTGTACTCAGCACTATGGGCTTACCGAACCTCGGTAAAAAACGCCACTGGGTTCACACCATTCCAATTGGTGTATGGCCTGGAGGCAGTTTTACCGATCCAGTGCGAAATTTCGTCACTTAAACTCGCAATTGACCTCCTCCCCGGAACCTCAGAAGAAGAGGCTCGTTTCCTGGAATTGATCCAGTTGGATGAAAACCGTCGTGACGCCGCTTTGGCGAACGAGGCTCATAAGAAACGAGTCAAAGCACAGTTCGATAAGAATGTCAAACCGCGCAACTTCTCTGAGGGTGACTTGGTTTTGCTTTACGACCAAGAATCCGATAAATTAGGAGCAGGAAAATTTCAGTCCTTATGGATGGGTCCTTATATTGTTAAAAGGGTGTTAGCAAAAGGAGCCTACGAGTTAATGGATTATGACGGAATACCACTGGCGCAACCCCGTAACGGGTTGTACCTCAAGCGTTACTATGCCTAAATAGTAACCTGAGTGCTTTTGTTGTATTTTGTTTTCGCTAAAATGTTTGTTTCGGTAGTAATCCACCCTTCTCGTTTGTTGCAGATGTCGAATTATTCTGAAACATATGTGGGATATGCCGACGGAGCGAGTCGTAGTACGCGGAATTTGTCCTCCGCTGCCTGGGCCATTTTTGATCCAAGCGGCGAGTTAGTGAGTTTCAGAGGTGTGTGTATTGGACGGTCGACAAACAATATCGCTGAGTATAGTGCGTTGATCGAACTCCTCTCTGATACCATTGCTCATGGTATACGCCGACTAATTGTCAGGCTAGACTCACAACTTGTGATACTACAGCTCACTGGTATATACTCAGTCCGCAATCCAGCTATTTATCGTATGTTTCTAAGAGTTAAGATTTTGGAAAGAGAGTTTGATTCAATTCAATACCAGCATATTTCCAGAAACTTGAACACATTAACAGATTCATTGGCAAACTATGTATTAGATAGACATTTACAACATATATAAAAAGAGATGCATCGGTGCTATGTAAGTGGATCACAAATAAACTGAAATAAACTCCGAAAATCAAAATATATAAAGCTGTTTATAGTTTGTACATAATGTGCTGTAATCAAAACAAAATTGGTCATACGACCTAGAACTCAAAAAGATGCTAGGGGGCACCCTAGCCTAATGGTGCTCATGAAAGTACGTCACGGTCTGTGCGATCATGCGCAAGAGACGAGTCCATCGTCTAGGCACGCCGATGGTGTGTCGCTGCAACTGTAAAGGTAACTCGTCAATCTGTACATCCGGAAGGCCACGAGTAAGGCTCTCAACCTGCTCCTGCACAGCTGCAAGTATCTCAGTATCACCAAGGTCGCGAATAACAACTCTCCTAGCAGGCTCTGCTGCTGGGGCAGCAACTGGCGACCGTGGACGAGCTACTGGACGAACAGGACCAACATCTGCATGCACCCAAGAGTTTGATCAGTTTTGAACAGTAAACATCATGAATGAAAACAATAAACAGTGATATGGTCAGAGATTTTACCAATAGCACCCCATTGCTCGCCATCCGGAAGCACCAAGTCCGGATCACCTCGGTAGTCCATACCCACGTATGGATACTCAGAAAATGCCATCTCCTGACGCTCGAACCACCTAAAGAAGGACTCAGTGAATGTAATATGAGGTTGACCAGCATGCCGGGACATATGGTCAACCCACCTCTGCATGCGTGGCTCGGTCGGAGAAGGCACATCAAGCAAGATGTACTGAGGTTGCATCAATGGGATTTTCTCCAAGACAAAGGCAGTGAGAATAGAACCAAATCCAAAGTTCTTCAGCCCCCGTCCTTTACCTTGGTCAATTGACTTTTCATCTGAACAAGTACTGCATCACACCAGTTAAACACTTTCGGTTGGAGACACTCCAAGGCGTGCTGCATATAAGATCTGTTGGCAACATGCAAAGCTGCGCTACCGGCCATCCTACCAATAGTAAACAGAATGGACCTGAGAGACCTGTCAGTGATGTCACGGATATTGATCTTGCCGTCTTTGCTCGGCTGTGAACCTTCCCGGCAATACTGACGGATATAGTCTCTGGTGGAAGTAGTCCCTCGAGCCGTACCTGACAAAGAAATGGGAGCACCCCGCCTTGACAACCCAGTCAAGAAGTACATGTCCTCTATGGTCAAGGGGAAGGACTTCCCCCTAATCTGAAATACTTGGTTAACAGGATCCCAAGCATCTAGCATATACTGCAGTAAAGAAATCTGTGCTCTCATGCTAGAGATACGGAAGAACTTCAGCAGGCCACAGTTCCGAAGCGCGTTCACCGTGACTGGGTCATGGAGTGCAACCATGTCCTCTGCTTCATGTTCTCGTTCTCGCCATGTAAGGGACATTTTGTCCAAAGTTCCCTACAATCAAACAAGAGAATGAGTAAGTTCCTGAATTTGATGAAAATCTGGCGAAAAAAACATCAAAAAACTCATGCAAACTCAGTCTTTTTAGGCCCAGCGCAGGCAGAGATTGTTCCCCCTGCTCTGTAATTCAGTTTGCCTCAAAGCTGACTGGAATACAGCGCAAGTTTCGAAAGGGGAACCTGCGCTGATGCCAGGGCGCCCTAATGGAACCCCTGGGGCCCAGAAACACTGAAAAACAGGCATGAAACTGAAAAAGGAAACCATGAAAGTGAAGGGCTAAAGTTTAGCTCCTACCTGGTCCAAACGGCGCCGAAAATCGTCCACAGAATCTCCCGGAATCAGCTGGTGAAAATCAAGGAAGAAGAGGCACCTCCAGAGCTCCAACAAGCAAAATGCAAATGAAATGGTAAATGAGAGGTAAAAACCCCTTTTTATGACTTTTTACACCGTTTAAAGTTAAATATTAGGGTTATATTCTCGTTTTCATGCAATTATTATCCATTTCTAACAAAATTTGTTGCAGCAATTGATAATGAAGTACTACATTTGAAAAGAGAAAAGCTAATGAAAGTAAAAAAATTAAATTTGACCATGAAACGAGCAGTTTTACCACGGAATTTATACTCGTTAAAAAATAAAAAGTGTGAGCAGAGTTTTTCCGCCAAAGTTCAAGCTCATTAAAAAATGAACCTATCTAGGTAAATAACCATTGCGATCGTAAATTTATAAGCCTTAAAAACCTTGGTCGTGTTTTCATCCGTCACCTCCATTTCATTTGGCCGATCGTTCACCCCCATATGTGTGTTTACCTATTTTGAGGAACAGCTGCGAAGAGTGATTTCACCTAGCCCTCCTTGTGACACTACCGTGATTGGAAATTCCAATTTGTACCTGGAATCAGTTGCTATCCTTGTTTATCACTCGTTCCTCAAAAGACGAGTCTTCTTTGAGCTCTTTTCACTGACTCGTAAAATATGAAAAGTTTGCCGAGTTTTTGGCCTTCTAGCTCGTTAAACGACCGAAAGCTATCCCTCCTCTAGATTTTAATCTTTTTGGACCTGAGGGATTATTACACAAAAAGATCGAGCGCTTGTCTTGTTCGGCTCGTAAAAATACCGAATAGCCATCCCTTCTGTATTGTTTTATACTTTTTCGGACTTAAGGGATTAGATGACGAAAAAGGAATTATGGAGTTGACTTTCTGTACCTTTTTAGACTCTCTAAAAATGAAAAGGACCGAGTTTTCCTTGTCGTTAGACTCGTTAAAATGATTAAATAGCGACAAACTTGTCTTTAGACGAGAACGAGTTTCCCTATCGCTAGGCTCGTTAAATCTTAGCGATGGGCTTGCCCGAAGGGCAGGTTATAGAACAAGCATATGTTATCCTCCTCAAGCTTGACAAAAATAAAGAGGTACTGGTCAGAAATGACTGGGGAAAAATTGGGAGAACATCAAAGTTTAGAGGTAGCAAGTCACTCTTGAACATGACACTTTTCCTCCGTATCACATCGGGTTGGGTTGTCTCATTCACCGGTTTCATCACCATGGTCCTCACCACACCATCCATTCGGGGTAATGCTACCGATCCATCGCATCAGTGTCGTTATATGTTCAAGAGGGGTCATTCAGAAAGTGTCAACCGTGTCCCATCCACTACCATACATTATCCTTCATCCATTTCATGATCGCCACCCTGAATCATATGTCACAGTTTGTTTCCACCTCCACTAAATCATTAGCTCCGTTCCGTGTCATTGATGTGGGATTCATTAAGGCCCTCCTTTGACGGATCGCTTCTTGTCGACATCAGCTCATTATCCAAGAAGTCGATCTAGGAACACCCCCATCAGTACTTTGAAGCTTGCATGCCTCAATGGCAAGTTTCTCACTTCCGGCGACAGGTATACATCAATGACCTTCGACCAGAAGATTTTGCGTGGCGTTCGACGCCAAGTCCTTTATTCACGCCACGTGAATTGTACTGCCGTACCTTGAGGGTCATCGTCCTTATTGGTGATTCCTCTCGCGCTTGTTAACGGTTTTCATTATTGACCGGTAATCAAGCGATGTCTTTCCATGTTCGACTTCAGCGTAATTCTCATGGATCGACTTGTACTTAGAGTGAAGATCGAACGAGTTTGAAGACCCCGGATCTAGTTTCATCCATCCGGGCTGCGATATATATTCAGGAAATATAAAAGCATTTACCATGTACATCATTGCAGCAGATGATCATCCTCCTCAAAGGATGATAATTTTAGCGGAAGATTATCAGTCTGTCTTCAGACGATCGTCTGTCATATGTACCAAAATGTATTTATAGAAAGCTGAGCATGGGAATACCCGCCTCAGCTAGATCATGAGAATAATGATGAATGAAAGATAATGTATTGTATTGTATTGTATTACAGGGCACTCTCCTCAGCACTGGAACGAACTTCGGACCCTCTAGCTAAAGCATTTCACCCGATTAACGGCCTCATACTTTAGGGGGCAACTGTTATAGACATTTTTGTGCCTCGCGTCAAGGAGCAGGAAATGTCGATAATTACAGGGATCCTCAGTCCCTAAACATGTTGTTCTTACCCCTAAAAGAACAAGGTCATCAATCAACAGCACTTCCAATCAGTTCTCCACCTGAAAACACTTCAGAACAGGCTTATTTTGGATCATGTCAGCTGCTTAACTGAGCTTCTGCGCTGTATTGCAACTGTCCCACTCTGTACCTGCGCTGGAAGTCAAAAACAATGAAGGCTACCTGCGCTGGGCGAGATTGGCCAAGTGGCACAGTCCTCCTGCAAGGTGTCAATTGCCCAGGAAGCTTCCAAACTGACACTTGGTTCATGAGATTCGCCCTGTGATGAGTAAGAGGTACTTGATCACCATGTGTAAGCAAGGATCTCCAAGTGGACTCAAGAACTGAAGATTAACTGAAGAGGGAGAGGACACTAGTCAGCTCTATGCCAGCCTCAAGCTGACTCATCCTCTCTTCTTCTCTCCTATATATAGAGCTCTTCTATGAGGTCTAAGGGGCTGGAATTTTGTATAAGCAAGGAGGTGCTGTTGGTATACTGCCAGGATTATTGGGTGATTGTTTTACTAGAGGTGAAGAAGAGAGTTCTTGCTGCCGAGGAGGTGCTGCTGGATTGGGGCCAACATCATTGGTTGTAACTTCCTCTGGAACCCTGTTACTTTCTATCAATAAAGTTTGCATGTTCTTCTATATACTTGTTTTACATAGATGCTTTTGTGTTTACATGTATATTTGATGCAACCTAATCCATGCTTCAATTATGATTGCTTGTATCTCGTAGTTTGCTCCCTTTTGTTGTGCAGATTCTGTGTGTAGCTGGATCGGCTTGGAGAGTAAAGAGCTGGGAACGGGATACAAAGCGAGAAGGACAAGGATCGACTAAGCGCAAGACACCAGGTTGGTTGATCCTCTTTCTATTCTCTCTGTGCTTTCATAAAGATGAACATGAAAACTTTGTCATTCAGTTGTTGCTAAAGTCTGTCACCTTTAGAAAGGGTTAGTGTCATCCGCATCGGATACTTTTCCCCACAACACATGTTCATATCTATATCTATTATCTATATCTATATATATTTATATATATATATTATATATTTATATATATATAAATTAAAATTAGAGAAGGAGCATAACTACTTTTGAAATAAATATGAGCCTTCTATTGTAACTATTCTTAAATTATTCTAGAATATTTTGTGGAACTTAAATCCTTACCATCCATCTCATAATTATAAATAATGAAACTAAAGATCGAAAAGAATTATTATTCCAACATAAGAAGTCCTGTCAACTTAATTAATTAAATAAAAGTCAAAACACATTGAGTCAAATAAATGTAGGATTTTATCTTACTGATTACACCTTAGCAAAGAATCACATGGTCCTCATTTCATATGAAAAATGTAAATTTTGATGGTGGTCTTTGTTACAAGAGAATATAATGAGTAAGAAGAAAATGTTCCCAAAAAACCGCACACCCAAGTTCTGGGAAAAGCCTACGGTCCTCGAAGAACTAAACTTCAGGTTTCTCGCGAGATGAAAAACATGAATCTGGTGCCATAGAGCACTCAACCATCCTGACTGAATGCTTTGTAATAATTTCTGAAAGGTAGATGTAAGCCTCAATTGAATTTTAATCCAATTACACCTATAATGCCATGATTTCTCTACCTTGGCATTGAATACATTGTCTAAGACTCTGCATAGGCCCCAGGGATGAGGGATTGCGGGAGTTATATTCAATAATATATATTTTTTGTTTTTTATTTTTAAGCTATTTAATTTATCTGACATATCATTGTAGAATGAGAAAATTTGTTTAATCATAATTAATATAAATAGGATATACATTGTTGGATATAGGTATAATAAATAATTAAAGAGAGAATAATGACATTACAACGAGTATAATTAATGATGTCAATGATATTCTAGTTTAATTAGAATGAACATAGATGATCACTATGTCATTCATGGGAATCAATTTGGCTTGGACATATATTAGAGTTGCGAAAAGTTGTTTAACTGCATATTTTTTAGACTAACTTAGTAGAATTTGATTGCCTAATTTACATGCCAATCCTTTACATTATGATGTGAGGTGGAGTGTAGGTTTTCTTCTTTTTTTTTGCACAATGACTTGTGAGTTGTTTATTAACCTATAGTTTTTCTTGTTTCCAATGAGGTTTAGCACTCGTGTTGATCCAAAGATCAAAATTTTGCTCAAAAATGAAAGTACCCAGAATCTTTCAAAACTGGTGTCAGATCGCAGTGTTCATAATTCCAAATCCAATGCCACTTGAATCACTAAAAACCAATATCGTATTCTCAATTTATGATTTTATGATCATTTGGCTGAACAAATAAAAAAATTGTAGGTGTTGATTGGACTCTTGACTGGGCGGTCCGTACTATTGATGTCAGCATGTTGACTAGGCATATGACCGGGTGAAGGACCAATGTGGGCTCGAAAATTGTCTCTTTGTTATTTCTCCACTTGGTCGCATTTGATTAGGTGATATCAATTTGGAGGTCCAAGTAGAGACTCCCATGTGGCCCAACCACAGGCTGCCATGTGGGTCCTCGGGGTTGGATAAAATTTTACTGTTTGTCCCATAAGACTTGCCACAATCCATCATCGACCTCCACTAACACACCATCAAATGTTTCTTACGATCTAATGGTGTCAGGTTATTGATAAAGAATTATGATTTGCTCTATGGGGGAGAGGGGTCAGGCGTTAGCCCTGGCTCGTGGTCTTCGACACCTCCACATGACCACAAGTGAATCGAGGGTAGGGCCTGGGGACAAGTCCCTGGCCCTTGGTCACATATCCATCCACCAGACGATCCGTATATTTTTTAAGGAATGGGTGGAAAGGGTAGACTATCAACCCTAAACGCAAGTCATATCGTTGCATAGGTGACCTCTGGTGGGTGTTAAATGGGTGGGGTGGAGAATTAGACCGTAGGGCTAGTCCCATGGCACCACATATAACTAGACGCAGAGGATCCAGGGCTTCAGTGGCGGGGACAGGGATTTTAGCCCTAGCTCTATGGTCGACATATGAATGAAACCGACGATGGCAGGTGTAGAGAGGCGGGGGTTGACAGTCAGCCCAATCCACAGCCATATGGGTCACACGACCAATGGCAAGGCTAATATCCCAGAGTGCAGGGTTTTAGGCATCTAAAAGAAGTGATAATTTGCACCTATTGCAGGAGAATTTGTCACTTCTCGAGCAAATCAAAGGGTGAAGATGTCGCTCAGTTTGTAGGTTCAATCAATTTGGAGGATGAATGCCAGGGGAATGTTGGGAGAGCCATAACTTGATGATATTTTGGCCTTTTTGAGCCTAAGAAGAGCCCAGATAGGGGTTTTTAGGCATTTTTAATCCAATGGAAACCTCTATTTTCTTATTGCAACACTTTTGGAAGGAATTTTTGCAATTTGAGTTTATGGGTGCAAGGGAAAATGAGTGGTTTGAAGCAAGTTTTGAAGGCTTTTGAGCATTGAGAGGACCTTGTAGGGGTTTTATAGCCTTCATATGTTAGCTGCAACAACTTTGAATTCTATGGTGCAGTTCATGTTTGTATTTTTTCATTATGTTTTCTTTTAGGAAAGCTCTCCTTTAGTACTTCAATGTGGAATTGTTGCAGATCTATGCTCATTTTGAGACGGAGAACAAGGTCTTAATGTGAAAGCCCTTTTTTCGTTCATTGTTTCATGACTGACTGTAGGTTGTCATGCTTTTTAGAGTGATATTTCTCTGTAGGGGAATGTTTCCTTGAAGGGGAAACTAGCCACTCATTTGTCAACACATTTCATGTACTCTTTTATCACTGAAATATATGGAGCAGTCTAGTAGTGTTAACAGTCTCGAAGATGTAGCCCAGTAGGAGTGAACTCCATCACCAAATTTTGTTTTGTCTCTCTTCTTGATTTCTTTTATGAGTTTCATGATGATATGTTTCTTATTTAAAATTCACATGAAAACTAACTCATTATCCTTGAAGAGACCATAAAACTTGTTGTTTTCATAAGACCCATTTTTACTTGCGAAGCTTCAAAGGACGATCAGTTTTTAGGAAGGAGAAATTATACTCCAATTTCAAATCAATTAGTCTTAGATCTGGTTTTGACCAAGTTGCAGTTATGGGCAAGAAGCTAGAAAGTGTCCAAGAGTTAGAGGAGATGAACTTACCTCTTCAAATGGAGAATGTTGAATTAAGGAGATTGCTTGAAATTGCTGAAGAGAAGAACATGCATATGCACCTTCAGTTGCAGCACGTGCTTAAGGAACAATTTGGTGAGAGTTCCACTCTAGAAGAAACAAATAATTCCTCTAATATCAAGCCAATATGTGGGCATGGTCCAAACACAATTTATGGACCCTATGTGGAGAATGATGATTGTGATTTTTATTAGCATCTAACAAATTCTCATTATTTTCTTGTTGGTAAAAGTGGGTAACTTGAGTCATCTTCAAATTCGTCATCATCATCTAAAGCAGAAAAGATGGGTGGCAAATCCAATGAGGTAATAACCATCTCTAGTTCAAATCCTTCAGTTTATGTTAATAACAGATCTTTTGTAGCCATTGAAAAACATACTAAAGGCATTGGTATGAAGTTGCTAGCTCAGATAGGTTGTTAAGGAGGAGGCCTTGGAATAAATGGCCAATGTATCACCAATCTTATAGAGGTAAAGGAGAGACCAAGATACGAAGGATAGGATTATGGACATAGAGAGTTTGGAGAGTGTTCTATGATTTTTGAGGAAAAGAAATCATCAAATGATGATATGTCACACCTATATGGTAGTGATAATGGAAATTTGTCTCCCAAGAGGGATGAATTTCTTAAAGGACTTTTCATGTCATCGGCCAGTCCTCATCATCAAAGTTATAGTCCCAGGAACAGGTATAAATGTCATGGGAATTTTCCAAATGTTGGTAATTTTGATTGTTTGTGGGACATGTATCATTGCACTTTTGTAATGTAGATGACCATTGTGTGTCTAATTGTGAGCAATGCAAAGCGATGGTCAAAATAATGGACCAAATTATTGGCATCAAGCATGAAGAACCTTCCTCAAGTTTGAAGACTTCCTTTTCGATGGGAAAACGTAAGTACTTTTTTACCAATTGTAACATGAATGGGCATGGGAATGAAAGATGTTGGAAACTTCATCCAAAGCTTCGTATCAAGAAGGATAAAGAGGTTATGCAAACCAATTCAAGGAAAGAAACAGTTGGCAAAGAGGATATTGTCATAGTTCCTAAGGAAACCTTCAGAGAAAAGAAGATGTAGAAAGATAACACATAAGCCTAGGAAAGGAAAATATTGGGTAGATTGTTTTATATAGTTTGTTTCTTTGTAAATTGTAAATATTTTTTGTTCATTACCTGTTTTGGGTACTTTGTAAAGTGAAAAAAGAATACTCAATATTTCCAACAACTATGTCTTTCATTGGGTTTTCATGTTATGTTGGCTTGTTTATGAGTCCAATTGTTTAAGGACTTTTTGGGATGGACAATGTTTCCCGTCCAATATGTCTATAGTTATGTCATGTACTCATCGATACAAGTGTTTCAAGATGAAGCTTGTTGTGAATAAAATCTTAAAGATTATACAAGAAACGACTATGTTTTTGTGGAGAAAGCCAAATGTGTCTATGAATTAATGCAGCCAGAGAACTTTTGTGTATAAGCACACTTTGATGATAGTAAAGAAAAGTTTGAATCAGTGCATGGAAAGCATTGAATTGTTTCTGATATTCAGTATGGAAATTCAAGTTTGTCTTCAACAAGGGAACTTCGATATGAAGTTATTTGAGCCTTGAAAGATGGTTTGGGAGAGAATGTTTACATTCCAACCATCAATGTTTTTGTTACTGCATGGTTTTAAGAATTGTGCCTTGATTCTTGATAGGAAGGTGAGGACTTCATGCAGAGGATAGGTGGAGTACCTTGATTGGAGTTTGGAGGAAACAATTGAAAACAAAACATTAAAGACTGTGATTTGGAAAGTTTTGAGCCTTTTCCTCTTTTTTTTTTTCTAGGAGAAGATAAGTTTTGGATTCCAAAAGTTCCTAGTGGGTAGATATGAACCAGAGATCAAAATTTCGCTTAAAAATGAAAGTGCCTAGAATCTTTCTAAACTTGAATTAGATCGTAGTTTTCTCCATTCTAAATCCAACACCACTTGAATAACTAAAAACTGATATCGTATGCTCAAGTTATGTTCTAATCGTTTGGCTCAACAACTAAAAAAATTGCAAGTATGTTGACTGGACTGCTGACTAGGCGTACAACTGGGTGAATGAACAATGTGGGCTCGACAAGTGTATCTATGTTATTTGTCCACTTAGTATAATTTGATTGGGTGATGTAAATTTTGGAGGTCCAATTGAAGGCTGCCACGTGGACCAACCAGAGGCCGCCATGTGGCACCTTGGGGTTGGATAAAATTTTATGGTTTGTCCTGCAGGCCTCAACAGGATCGAACCAACAAACTAGCACAAACCACCATTGACCTCCACCAACACATCATCAAATGTTTCTTACCATGTAATGACATTGGGTTATTGATAAATAACTATGATTTGTGTTATGGGGGAGAGGGGTCAGGCAATAGCCTTGGCCCCTAGTCTTCGACACCTCCACATGACTGCTAGAGAATCATGGGTAGGGCTTGCGGACCAATGCCTAGCCCTTGGTCACATATCCATCCACTAGACCATGCACGAAGTTTTTAGGTAGCTGGTGGAGAGGGAAAGCTATAAGCCCTAGGCCCAAGTCATATCGCTACATAGGTGACCTCAGGCGGGTGTTAAATGGGCGGCACAGAGCATTGGACCTTAGCCATGGTCCCATGGTGCCATAGTTAACCAGAGGCAGAGGAGCGAGGGCTTCGGCAATGGGGGGGTTGTTAGCCTGGCCCCAACACTATGGTTAGCATATGATCCCAACCGACGGAAACAGGTGCGGAGTGGTGGGGGTAGGCGGTTAGCTCGGCCCCCAACCACATGGGCCACATGTCCAACGTCGGGAAAAAATAAATTTCAGAGTGCGAGGTTATTAGGAATTTAAAAGAAGCGACAATTTGCACCAATTGTGGGAAAAAATTTCACTTCCTCAGTGAATAAAAGGGAAAAAATGTCGCTCAATTTGCAGGTTCAGCCAATTTGGAGGATGCGTAGCAGGGAAAACTTGGGAGAGCCATAACTTGATGAGTTTTTGGTCTTTTTGAGCCCAAGAAGAGCTAAAATAGGGGTTGTTATGGATTTTAAATCAACGGAAACCTATGTTTACTCATTGAAGTACTTTTGGAAGGAATGTTTCTAGGTTTGGGCCTATGGGTTCCAGGGAAAATCAGTGGTTTGAAGCAATTTTTGAAGGATTTTGAGCATAGAGAGGACCTTGTAGGGGTTTTCTAACCTTCATATGTTATCTGTAGAAGTTGTGACTTCTATGGTGTAACTCATGTTTATATTTTCTCATTATGTATTGTTGAGGAAAGCTCTCTTTTAGTACTTCAATCTAAAATTGTTGTACATGTATGTTCATTTTCATATTGAGTACATGGTCTTAATGTGAAAGCCCTTTTCTTGTTGAATTTTTCATGATTGACTCTAGGTTATGATTTTTAAAGTGAGATTTATTTGGAAGAGAATGTTTCCTTGAAGGGGAAACTAGCCACCCATTTTTCAACACATTTCATGTACTCTTTTATCACTGAAATCTATGGAGGTCTATACGTGTTAGCAGTCCAGGAGATGTAGCCTAGGAGGGGTGAACTCTGCCACCAAATTCAATTTTTTCAATCTTATTGATTTCTTTTATGAGTTACATAATGATATGTTGCTTGTTTAAAATTCGCATGAAAAATAACTCATTATCCTTGAAGAGACCATAAAACTTTAAGACCCATTTTTACTGCAAAGCGTCAGAGGATGCTCAAGTTTTAGGGAGGAGAATTTCTCCTCCAATTTCAGATCAGGTGTTGAAATATCAATGCAAGAATTAATCATGTAATAAAGTTGCGCAACAAGATTTATATTTTTATTGCAACAATTTTCTAATATGCTAATATTTAGAAAAAGTTTAACATAAAACCAAAATGTAAAAATTAACTATTCCCTAATTATTAATAATCCCACTATGCCAGGCATAATAACATTGGTAATTTTAAAATTCTTCACTAAAGAAGAAATATTCATGGTTTGAACAATAGAGAATAAAACTTTCACACAAGTGCTTGATTGTGAAGTACTTGGTATGTGACCTAGTATAACAAATCACAATAGATAAGTATCCTTGTTACCATGTCCTTATGTAAGAGCATTAGAATTGGGGTCTATGTCAATTAAAGGATAATGTTTCACAACCATTTTTAAATAATAAAATAATAATAAATCCATAATGACTTGATATTAAAAAATATAAGCATCCAAAGGAATGGTGTTATATCTAGATTGAAAGCATTATAATCATTCTTCCTGATCATGGTATATGGGTCATATCAGAATAGTTAAGGGCTACAATGTGAATCCTCAATCCTTTTTTGAATTATGAAACTATACATTGCCACTTAATTGAGAATTTGTACATGATGTTTACTATAACATTGGTCTTTTTCTGCATTCATCATATATTGTCATCTCTTCAATGTTTCACATTTTTTATTTACTTATGAAGTGCATCACTTTTACAAGGTTAGATATGATATTTGTTGTAATATTTGTTTCAATTTTTTGGATTCGTTATATAATTTCATCTCTTTAATGTTTCACATTTTTTATTGACTTATGAAGTGGATCACTTTGTAAATTTCTTTCTATGTTAATGTAAAATTTATTACATTTATAAGAGTTGCATAATTATTGTCCATTTACATTGAAAATTGAAATCCAAATATTTCTCAAAAGGGAAATATTTCAAGTTGAGTTGTGTTGAGATTTGATAGGTCAATAATAAGGATCTAATGGGTCAACCACTAAGAGGTCTACTAACCTTTCAAGTCTCTAAAAATACTGACTCAACAACATGAATTAAGGTTAGTGCATCGCTATAATGGGCTCATATCATATATTACTGGTAGTACAAAACTAAAATAATAGGAGTCCCTTAGGATGGAGGGATGTTTTTCTTGATAAATGGAACCCCAAAGGTGCCTTACAAGCTAGCTATGTGCACCACAAGAATTGAAATTTTTTAAGAACTTCTTTGTCCTCCTTTTTTTTCTCCTCGAGAAGGAATATTACAGGTTGTGGTAGTAGAAAACTATAATAAAAGGAGACCCTTAATTTGGAGGGATGGTTTTCTTGATAAATTGACATTTTTTAAGAACTTCTTAATCCTCCATTTCTTTCTATTGGAGAAGGAATATTAGAAGTTGTGCTTGTTTATTCAAACTTCTTACCTCATATAACATTCTTTTTAAACCTAATCAGTCACAACTCCTGGATATGATTATCATCATTTACCACTATATTTGAAACCCCCTTGAGCAAGAGGATTATGAGTTCCTTTTTCTAGTTATCCTTGTCCCTTTTGAAAAGGCCACATCTATTCTCTATTAGACTCACAATTCTTTCTATTTATCATTGTATTACTTCACTATATCCCTATTTGTTTTCCTCCGTACTTTCTTGAAAGCTCGACTTTGACCTTTTTCTTTTTCTCGTATGTCTTTATATCATTCATCAACTAAGATCATATCTAAAATTCATTGATATTCCTAGGAACTTTTTTGGGAGAGGAAGACTTCCTTTTCTTACACATCTTCTTGTTCCTCATTGCAGTCTAATGAGGAATATCCTCTAATAGGAGCATATCCACATTCTCCTTTTCTTATATTATGGAGGGAATTTCTTTGGGACCTTCTTTAAGGGCATCATTTTTAATATCCTCGCCTTCCTCCATCTGTTCAATAACTTCAAAGAGATTCCCATGAGAGGATGAATCATTATATTTTTATTGGAAGAGGAACCTTGAGATTCTCGAGGAGACATATTGTTTTTGGAGGGGGAAGAGATTTTACTCCCCTATCATTTATTTCTTGACCTTTTCTAGTTGCATTTTGATGAGTTGGCCCTGTTCTTCATTTTGGTTGTTTCCATTTTTTTCCATATTATATCAATTTTTGTTGTTGTTCCTAAGTATTCATGCAAGTCTTAGAAAATTTCCCATATTCACGCCATATTTTGTAGTTGAGTGAAATTGATCATAACCCTCTTCTTGTATTAAGGACCAATTATCTGATTGCATATTAATTGCTACTAGTAAACAATTATTCAAGCCAACTTTTCCATAGATCCAATAATAGGAAAACATTCCCTCGCATGGTTTAGCCCAAGCAATGCATTCTCCTAAATTATTCCAATATTTCTGATATTTTCATGGCTCCAGTAGTGAAAGGGAAAGTAAGGAAACTTGACTCTAGAGGGATAGAATTGGGCACATCGTCTCAGGATTAAAATTAGGGCTATATTGATCCACATACAACCCATGAGTCCCCATAATATATCTCCCACTACAAAATATCATTTCATGAAAATATCTGCCACTAAGTAATTATTAAATGGTGATATGCCTTCTTCTCAAAAAGGAAGGTGAAATGTCCACATCCATAGAAGAAAACATAAAGTTGATCATCAATAAGTAGTCTCCAATTTTTATTAATTCATAGATTCAAAGATTTGGGGGAAGGCCATATACTAATGAATTATTGAATTAAACTATGAATTACAAGATTGAAAACGATTGAATGAGGTTGGAAGTAATGTCGTCCAATCTTATCTATTTTGTATGTTTCTTGAATAAATGGATTGCCTTAGCCTTTGAGGTTTGCGAGTGATCAACCGTCAACGCATTAAATGAAGAAATATCAAGATTATGGGTCAAGGCATTAAATGAAGAAATCTCAAGATTAGGGATCGACAACAAAGGTATAGTATTTCCCAAATTAGAGGCCATTAGGTAGGATTTTCTTTTCTTTCTTATTAGCAAAATTTGGAAATTTCAACTAATAGTAATTGAAACAAAATTAAATAATTACAAATGTTAATATAATTATTAATCTAAACATGATTATAATGTTTATAATTCTTACTTTAAGAAATTAAAGAATAAAAAATAATACAAATTTATTTTTTGAAGTAAAAATGAATAAATTAAATTAAAATAAATTTAAGTTTATATTAATTATAAATAATTAAGAGATTTCTCTATGTAATTATAATTGCAATATCAATTTTATATAATTATAATGATGTATTTAAAATTCCCTATTTTTAATTTAAAGAAAAAAAAAGACAAATTTAAATTTGAATATCAATTTTATATAATTATAATTGTGTATTTAAAATTCCTTATTTTTAATTTAATGAAAAAAAAGACAAATTGAAAACATGTGGATTATATTTTTAATAAAAAAACATTATAAATTTGAAGAAATTAATGATGTTAATAAAATTTGAAAGATATTGCTTTAACATATAAAAAGTTGTTTTTAATAACTTCGCATACATAAAAACAAGTACAACATTAGATTAATGCATAGTATTATTTTTGTAAGTAATATTTTATATTACAGAAGTAAAAAACTACAGTCATATAAACTTTGAGCGAGATACAAAGATACCAAGAGTAGAATGCAGATGGAGATGGAAGCATAGGAGTAGTGTAGCAATGACAAGAACTATTTTGGAAATCGAGCGAAACCAATTAGAATCCTAACCGAATTCTTCGTAATAATTTCTGGAAGTTAGTTGTAAAGCTCAACTGAAGTTAAGCCAATTACACCTGTAATGTCTTGATTTCTCTACCTTGGCATTCAAGTATCATTTAAGACTTTGCACGGGCCTGAGCGAGGAGGGATTATATATATATACAACAAATAGGTGTAGAATAGATGAAAAATATGGAAAATTTTAAGAATGTAAATTTATTTTAAATTTTAGAAATTTTAGTTAATTTTGTTAATCTTTATAAAATATTTGGTGATATTTTTGTAAAAATATTTAAATTTATTATGTTTTTATATATACTTTCTGTATAATTTTGGTGATATCTAAGGTAAAACAATTTTATATTATAAAATTTGAGCAAATAATTTTAGCAAAAAAAGAAATTGGGGAATATTATTTGGAAAAACAATAAAAAATTAATCCACCTACAAATATTAGCCCTTAAATTTTTTATTTAATCATAATTAAAGTAGCTCATAAGCACTATAAAACATAAATATTACAAAAAAAAATTAAATAATAACTATTGACATTACAGGTGGTATAATTAATGTTGTTAGCAATATTCTAGTTTAATTAGAATGAACATAGATTATCACTAAGTCATTCTTAGGAATCAAGACGCGGAATATGTTAAGAGTTGGGAAAATTTGTTTAATTGCACATTTTAAAGATTGAATTAGTCAAATTTGATTGCGTAATTTATATGTCAATCTTTTACATTATTATGATGTGAGGTGGAGTGTTGGATTTTTTTGTTGCATAATGATATGTGAAATTGTTTATTAACTTATTTTCTTTGTTGTTTCTAATGAAATTTAATATTAGTGTTAATATCGATACAAATAAATTGTACAACATGTTTTAGAGTTTTATTGAAACAATTTTCTAGTTTACTAATATAAAAAACAATCTACCATAAAACCAAAATGTACAAATTCACTATTCCCTAATTAAATAATCTACTCATATTAAAAAACAATCCAACATACAACCAAAATGTACAAATTCACTATTCCCTAATTAAATAATATTGGTAATTTCAAAATGCTCCATTAGGAAAGAAACCTTCATGGTGTCTGAAATAGAGGAGAAAACTTTATCACACAAGTGCTCAATTGTGAGGTACTTGGTATGTAACCTAGTATAAACAAATCACAAGAGATAAGTATCCTTGTTACCTTGTTCTTATGTAAGAACATTAAAATTGGGTCTATGTCAATTGAAGGCTAATGTTTTAAAATATTTTTAAAAAAATCAAATAATAGTAAATCCATAATGATTTGATATTAAAAAATATGTCCATCGAAAGGAATGGTGGTAGATCTATCTTGAAAGAATTATCATCATTTTTCTTGATCATGGTGTATGGGTCATATCAGAATGGTTAAAGCTTACATTGTGAACCTACGATCTTTTTTTGAATTATGAAACTATGCATTGCCCCTTAATTGAGAAGTTGGACATGATGTTTTTGTGACCTTTTTTTATTTTTTTTGTTCATCATATATTGTGATATCCTTAATTTTCATATTTTTTTTTATTGTAGTTATGAAGTGTATCACTTTGTCAAAGTTAGAAATGATGTTTGTTGTGATATTTGTTCAATTTTTGTGTTGATTATATATTTTCATCTTTTTAATGTTTCACATTTTTTATTTATTAACGAAGTGCATAACTTTGTCAATTTCTTTTCATGTTGTTGTAAAATTATTTACATTTATAAGAGTGGTATAATTAATGTTCTTTATAATGAAAATTCAAATCCAAGGCTTTTTTAAAAGAGGAGAGTTTTGAAGTTAAGTTGTGTTGAGCTTTCATAGGTCAATAATCAATATCTAATGGGTCAACCATTAATGAGAGTTTTATTAACTTTTCAAGTCTCTAAAAATATATGCTCGAAAACGTGCCATAATTTTAGTGCATAGTTATAATAGTCTCATATCATGTATTAGTGGTAGTAGAAAAATAAAATAGCAGGAGTCCCTTAAGTTGGAGGGATGGTTTGCTAGATAAATGTACCCCAAAGGCACCTCAGAAGATAACTCTGTACATCACAAGAATTGATATTTTTTAAGGACTTCTTGGTCCTCCATTTTTGTCTCCTAAAGAAGGCCTATTATAATTTGT
The DNA here is from genome assembly GCA_031772625.1 of Pinus tabuliformis. Taxonomy (NCBI): domain Eukaryota; kingdom Viridiplantae; phylum Streptophyta; class Pinopsida; order Pinales; family Pinaceae; genus Pinus; species Pinus tabuliformis. The sequence continues at coordinate 1,155,151,286 of CM062817.1, forward strand.
GGTAGTAGAAAACTAAAATAACAAGAGTCCAAGTTGGAGGGATGGTTTTCATGATAAATGGCCCCAAAGAGGCACTTCACAAGATAACTACGTGCACCACAATAATTGACATTTTTTAAGAACTTCTTAGTCCTCCATTTTTGTCTCCTACAAAAGGAATATTAGAGGTGATTCTTGTTTATTCAAACTTTTTACCCCATATAACTTTCCCTTTGAACCTAATCTGTCACATCTCTAGAATATGATTCTCATAATTTACTATTAGATTTCAAACCCCCTTAAGCAAAGGGAATATCAAATCCTTTTCTAGTTATCCTGGTCCCTTTTGAAAAGCCCACATCTATTCTCATTTACACTCCTAATTCTTTGACCTTATCGTCGTGTTCCTTAATATATCCCTATTTTCTTTCCTTCATAATTTCTTAGAAGATTGACTTTGATCTTTTTCTTTTTCATGTGCATCTTTATATAGTTCATCAACTGAGCCCATATCGAAAATTCCTTGATTTTCCCAAGGGTTTTTCGAGGAGAGGAAGAGTTCCTCTTCTTCTACTCCCTCTTATTCCTCATTGCACTCCAAAGGAAGAATATCTTCTAATAGGGGCATATCCACATTCTCCTTTTCTTGGATGATGGAGGGGATTTAATTAGACCTTCTTTAATGCAATCATGTTTAACATCGCCCTCTTGCTCCATATTCTCAAGAACCTCATAGAGATTCACATTAGAGGATGAATCATTATTTTTGTTAGGAGATGAACCTTGAGCTTCTCTAGGAGACATAATTTGTTTGGAGAGGGAAGATATTTTAGCCCCTGCAATTTATTTATTGACATTTCATAGTTGCATTTTGTTGAGCTGACCTTCTTCTTATTTTTGGTTGTTATCATTGTTGCCGATATTATATTGATTTTTTTAGTTCCTTAACATTTTTTCAAATCTTAGAAAAATGCCCATATTCATGGCATGTTTTGGAATTGAATGGAAATTGATCATAACCCACTTCTTGTATTAGGGACCATTGTCTAATTGCAAATTAATTGCTACTGGTAAACCGTTCTCCAAGTCAACTTCCATACAGATACAATAATAGGAAAATATTCCCTTGCATGGTTTATCCCAATCAACTTATCTTCCCAGATCATCCCAATATTTCTGAAAGTTTATGGTTGTAGTTGTGAAGGGGAAAGTAAGGAAACTTGACTCTAAAGGGATAACATAGGGAACATCATTCTCAAGATTTAAATTAGGGCTCTAATGATCCCTAAAATCCTTGAGTTCCCATAAAATATCTCCTATTGTGGAATATCATATCATGAAAATATTTTCCACTATGGTATTACTAAATGCTATTATTAAATGTTGATATCCCTTCTTCTCAAAAAGGAAGGTGAAATGTCCATGTCCATAGAAGCAAAGGGTTGGCTATCAATAAGCAGTCTCCAGTTTTTATCAATTCATAGATTCAAAGATTTGGGGGGAAGGCCATATACTAATAAACTGTCAAATTAAACTTTGAACTACAAGCATGAGAATCATTGAATGAGATTGGAAGGCATGCCCTTCTATCTTAGTAATTTTTTTTATCAATTCATAGATTCAAAGATTTGGGGAAGGTCATATACTAATAAACTGTCAAATTAAACTTTGAACTACAAGCATGAGAATCATTGAATGAGATTGGAAGGCATGCCCTTCTATCTTAGTAATTTTGTCTATTTCCTGACAAAATCGTTTGCCTTAGCATTTAGGGGTTGACGATATAGGGACAAACTCTCCTAAGCTAGAGGCCATAAAAAAATTGAGATTTTCGCTTAAGTTCAGCAAGGAGCCAACTAGGTAAGATTTTGTTTTCTTTATTGTTAGAAAATTTTGAAATTGTCAATTAAGAGTAGTTAAAAAAAAATTAAGTAATTCCAAATGTTAATATAATTATTAATTTAGCCATGTTTATAATGTTTATAAGGTTTGAATTTTCCTTTTTAAACCAGAGTTCATGTTTTGACTTTTTTTGGAGATGGGATATGTTTATATATATATATATATATATATATATATATATGAATATAATAAATTAATTATTTAAAATTTATACTATTAAATCATTTTATATTTAAAAATATCAAAAATATTTTTAAGAAATTAAAAAAATAATCTAAATTTATTTTAAAGTAAAATAAAATAAAATATAAATTATATTTATATTAATTATAAATATAATTTGAATATGAGTTTTATATAATTAGAATTGTGTATTTAAGAATTCCCTATTTTGAATTTAGGGAAAAAAATAGACACATTGAAAACATGTGGATGATATTTTTAATAAAAACATTATAAAATTTGTAAAAGTTAATAATTTTAATAAAAATTGAAAGTGTATAAGATATTATTTAACATAAAACTGGTTTGTGAATAACTTTCTATACCTTAAAACCTATATAAAAATTGTATATTGTATAGATTATATATATAATTTTTTTGTAAGTAAAATCATTATATTACGGAGGTAGAAAAAATATAGTCATGTGAGCTCTGAGATTCTACAAAATCCAGTGATGGACAAGAGCTAAAGGATGTGATCTTGAGAAAAAAATGTAAGCAGGAGGAGGACTCTGCCCAAAGAGGAGAAACCAAAGGTCCTTTTACCTCAAAACACTAAACACTATTACATATGGAACCAAAAGCGAGATACAAAAGAACCAGGAGTAGAATGTAGATAAAGCCAAAACATATGAGTAGTGTAGTCATGATAAGGACTACATTGTAAATCGAGTGAAACAAATTAACATCAAGGACAGTCTTTCTCAAACATAGGACAGGGATTGTAGTATTCAACATGGCCTGGTTGGGGTTGCACCATTGGAGGAGGCCAGCTAGAAGACACTAGTTGTGCTAACTGTTTCTAGATAGATGAGGCCCCCTGACTGCTAAAGTGGTCGCTTCAACTGTAGGAGGCACTTGGGATGGGGATGCACCATTGGAGGAGGTCAGCTAGAAGATGCTAGTTGTGTTAACGATTGCTAGATAGATGAGAGCCTTGACTGCTAAAGTGATCCCTTGACTGCTAAAGTGGTCGCTTCGACTATAGGAGGCACTCGTTCCGTCATGCGCAACGTTAGAGTCACTGCAAGTCTTGCGATGCATCGGCCATGGATTGTGATGCTTGTTGAACGACATGTATTCCCATGCTAGAGAGAGTGAGGGGGAGACTGCAATTGTGTCCGTCAAGGGTGATATCGATCTTTGAACTTGCATGGCCAAAAATATCCCAATACGTTGATAGGTCAACTTCACATGATTTAGGCGGAATTCCATGTCAAAGACATTCAGCCTTCCAACATGAAGTTAACATTGTCATGTTCTCTTAAATAAAAAGGATGTTTCTCAAGGCCTAAAGATGGTCTCCCACCACCCTAAATTCTTTTGCCTTCGCGTTAACTACCATCCAATGAAATCGGTGTGGGAATGCTGCAATCAAAATGGTCATCTCCCTGCCCGTGCCAAGGTGGTAGGGGAGGTGTCACGCCCTACACCTGTGGTAGTCTTTCAACCGCTTATAGTGAGGTGCGGCACCACCGAACACTTTCTTTTCACCAATACTTATGTTCGTGGACTACGCCTAACATTCACTTTCTCCTACTTAGTTTGTGTTTCGCAACCAAGTATTATTACGTTTATCCTTTATACTAATGAACACCCATACTCATTCATTATCAATTAGCAATTACAAAAGAGAACAACAATTGCACGGTATAAAGGGAGGGGAAACTCCCTGAACAATGAGTCTTCCCAACAATATATAATAATCAATCTTTCTTTGACAATACAATCATCACAAGTATGCTTGGAAAACTCCAAGCCTATACTTAGTCTCTTTTACAACATAGGATAAATAGCCTTTACAACACTTGTGCACACCTTGCACGGTGGGAGGGTGCTCACCCGAGACACCAAGACCCCCTCCTCAAGTCTCGCACAAATCTACACCTTAGAACGACCCCGTGCACACCTTGCCCAACCTTCGACCAACTCCAATAATTCTAATCAAGCGTGCAGCCATCTATGAGAAGAGCGCATGAGTTATGCGCATTCCCTTCTATTTTCTGCGCACTCCTTCTTGAGCTCTAGCGAAGATGCTTGAGTCGAATGAGTTGTTGATTGAATGCTCAACCTTCATGCATATATATGCATGTTCAAGGGTGGGGTGGTGGCTTGGCCGACCACCAAACTCGTGTTGTACACCCCTTTAAGCACCCCAAACATATGATGTTTGCCCATCGTGTAGTCGGCCTCCACCATCGTTCATCACTCCAAAGAGTTGGTATAAAAACCGTCGCATTTCCCCTGTATTCTCCATCGCATGTTGTATTGTCACACCAAGCTCGCCATAACATCGCATGCCCGTGTACGCCAGCTTGTCACGTGCCCACGGGTGCACCGCGCACCGCCCGTTCACCGCGCGCCCGCCCGTGCACCCTGCGCCCGACTATTCACCGCGCATCCGTCTGTGCACCGTGTGCCCACTTGTTCACTGCGGCCCGCCCGTGCACCGTGCCCGCCCGCGTTTCTATCCGTCGTGCGGTCCAGCTCGCCGCGCCCAACCACGCCCGCGTTGCCCAACCGCGCCGTGCTAAACTCGAGGACCTTACATCCTCCTCCACCTGAAATGAATCATTGTCGTCCTCGACAACAAACCATCTTGGTAGCCATCCACCAAGATCATCATTATCCATGATGTCAAATCCTCCATATAAGGCAAACATCCCTGCAACATATGTAGAACTCCATCTCCATCATGTCTCACCTTAGCAACCAACTGTCACCAAGATAACCATACCAAGGTATAGTCCTCAACGGTATGTCCTCCATCAGATATCATCTTGATCCATGATCATCGACCCCTCTCTATCACAATCTCCACTGCAAAATCTCATGTTGACCTCATCATGTGTCCCCATGTGAACCTCTGTCATGATATTCCAACACAATGCTAACATATCTCTGCACACTTCGCAACCCCATGTCTGAACTAGTTAGGTAGCTAATCCAATTGTCATGCTCAAACCATGAGAGTGAACATCCTCATGCCATCATCAGCTGTTCCTCAAAA